>LR738710.1:66610352-66687952 GCA_902687465.1 Secale cereale
CACACACACTTTTTCTGTTTTTTATACAAAGTTTTAGATGAAATAATTAATTAGATTAGATTAATGTCAAATAGTATATATAAATGTTAGTTATATAGAAATGTTAGAAATTTTAGAAATGTTAGTTTTAGCTAGATGAATTAGATTAATTTCAAATTGTTAGACGATGATCGATTTTTTTTAGTTTCTTATAATTTTAGTTATAGAAATTTAGAATGTTACGTTTGCATATAGTATTTGTTCTCGATGATGCGCGGCCCGCATCCTCGCCGTCGACCCATTCGCGATGACGTCCTGCTTCAGAGGACCCATGTCCGGGACTGGGCTCCGCCGGGCTGGCACTGGGAGGTGCTACCTTCAGGGCTCGCCACTTGGTGAGGAACGCGGCCCTGGGTCCCGTCATCGACCCTGAGCTCCTTTGGTGGCGTTCGCGTGGGCCACTTTCGGTGCGGAGGGAGCCGGCACCGCCGGAGGTGGTGCGTCGCCGTGTCAGGAAGGAGGACGAGCACGTCCGTCGATACATGGCTACTATGGACATCAGGTTCTCCAATACCTGGAAGGTTCTTTGGGGAGATGACCGGAGCTATGATCCTGTGATGGTTCCTTCTCTTTGGGTGTCCACCGCCGGCGCCTCGGGAACCGTGAGTGAACTAGATTATTCTGTAGTATTCGATCTTTATTAGCTAGTTAGCTAGTGATGTATTCGACATATAATATTCGAGAGATCGATGTATCCAAGATTATATATATTATTCGAGACCATGTATTCGAGATTATATATTATTCGAGACGATGTATTCGAGGTTATATATTATTCGATATGATGCATATTATACTATGATTCAGTTTTTCCTTAATGGTTGCATGCATGCATTGTAATTTGAATACTAAATTGTTTTATATTTCTTCTGGATTAGCTAAATAAAAGCTATGGCGGACAATACTAGCAGAGAGGGAGAAGATGCCATGTTCGAGATCATACGCTCCCCTTGCGGGCCAGATGATCATAATGAAGAAGATGACGGCTCCCAATATCTGAACAATAACGGGGAGGGTGATAATCTATTCAATCATGACGACCAAATTGATGAAGTCATGAACTATGATATCGATGATGACGCCGAAAATGTTGATCTTGAAATAACAGAGACCGGAGAGGTATATTTATATAAGCAGGCATCCGGTGATCATCACATGTTTTTAATGATTTGAAGATATATTAACGAATCGATTTCTTTCTTCTTTCAGCCCTCCGGATCGAGCAAATCTACAAGCAACAGGACAGTGCGAGGCCCGGCCAAAAAGTTGAAGGAGGGCGTAAAGTACAACATCGATGCCATCAGAGCTGATGGCCAACCAGTAGCGCCTAGGACAGTTGCGAACAAGTTCGTTCGTCAGTGCAGAGTTATTGTAAAGGACCAACTCCCGATCTCCATTCAATAATGGAAAGAGCCAGCAAAGAAACGTCCAGATCTTACTTTTGTCGACGACAGAGCAAAATCTCTGCTGTGTGAAAAACTCATGGAACATTTCACCCTACCAGATCATTTCATAGAGGATGACAAGAATAAAGTCAAGGACGCTACTCTTAGGAAGATGGCAATTGCATTCAACAACCATAAGAAAACTATATGGGCCAACTACGTCAGAGGAGGAAAGAAGACTCCAGAATTCAAGGGAACACTGGAGAAGCAAAGAGAACACTGGCCCGCTTTCGTGAAATTCAAGGAATCAGAATTATCTAAGGAACGGTCGGAAAAAAAACAAGGCCAATGCCGAAAGAAAGGAGCAGTTCCATAGGCTGGGGTGAGGTGGCTACGCGGTGGCAATGCCTGAGTGAGATCTCTCTGAGAAAGAGATGATAAATGCAGGGGTCACTCCAGTTACACTGAGCTGGCCCCCCAGGTGCAGGACTTGGTTCTATGCGCATGGGGGGGCGTTGGACCCGAAGACAGGCGAGGTTTCGAAGAAGGCATCTCTTAAAGGAGCCGCAAAGAAGATACTAATGCAATAGAAGAAGCTCGAAATGGGGAATTCACGCCCAACAGAGAGAACGATGAGCTTACACGCGCCCTGGGAAATCCTGAACACCCGGGAAGAACACGAGGCAAGGGCGTTATTCCGTGGTATCAGGGCTTTTCGGACTGGAGGGCCGACTACAGAAGCCGTGTGAGAAGGAAGAACCTGGAGGAGGAGTAGAGGAAGAAGGAAGTAGAACGCCTTAAAGGCCTAGAATCAGCACATGCGGAGTTGGAGCTCAAATTGCAGCAGCAGCAGCAAATCGACTCACTTAGCCAGGAAAGGGGGTCTCAACAGCGGCAACAGCTAGCAGATGATCTAGCTTTGGATAGCATCATCCCATCCATGCCGAGAAGCAGCGTGGGTTCCATCCCGGGCGACGCACTGCTGGATAGATACCCTGTGGATGACATCGCCGAGAACACTAACTGTGAGCTACACTTCAAAATGAAGAACATATCCATGAAGGTGGCGGACGTCATTGCTTATACAAATCCCCCCGAAGCAAGCTTCCATTGCAACCCAATTCCAGTCGGCTATGCTCGTGTCCAGGTTGATGAGGTGGTGTACCAATATTCGGGGCTAGAGCTTGACATTCCTGGAGGTGACGACGAGCACACACTGGGAGAGGCCATACATCGTATCATCCTATGGAGAAAGGATTGCATCATCTTTCAAAGGCCACCTACACCACGTCAGTCGACTCCTCGAAGTCCGCCACCGCGTTAGCAGACTCCTGCTCCTCCAAGTCCGCCACCACGTCAGCCGACTCCTCCTCCAAGTTTGGCACAGCGTCAGCCGACTCCTCCTCCAAGTCCAGCACAGCGTCAGCTGACTCCTCCTCGAAGTCCGCCACCACGTCAGCAGACTCCCGCTCCTCCAAGTCCGGCACAGCGTCAGGCCACTCCTCCTGCTCCGACTCAGCCACGTCAGCCGTCTCCGCCGCCTCAGCAGTCGCGGAAGAGAGCCGCCGCAACAAGTCAAGGTAGTACAGGAGGTACAGGCGGAGGCAAGCGAGTTCAATATGGTCCAAGCCTCACTCCTCTTCCTCAGAGGTCTTACGACATGAACGAAGAGGAAACCACATCCATAGTGAAGGCCCTAGTGGACGCCCATTTTGGATCGAAACCGCCATCGCCGCCAAAGGAGAAAGTGCCTACGAAAGTCGTTAACCACTTTATTCATATGGCAAGAAAACCAGCTCCCAAGCCTGTTGACTCAGACTATGAGCGCCAAATCAAGAAAGCACATCGAGCACGACTACAGAAGGAGTCGAGCTCGAGCTCGAGCCAAGCAGCTGGCAAAAAATGCGGGAAAACCGTTCCCCAGCTGGGAGAACAGGCGGCGCAATCGACCCCCCCCCTCGCTTGTTGTACCACCGAAGATCCCCCCACATGTGAGTACCGGCGCCGATGATGATGTGCTAATAACCGACGATCATAGAAGGCAGGCTAGAGAGATCAGATGCACTGTAGAACAACTCCTAGGGCTCGAGGCCGTGGATACTTTTGTAGAGGAGGAACTAAAACGGAAATATGTCCGCGGACAACCTATGGTAGAGCCTGATGAGGTCAAGAACCTCCCAACGAGAATGTATGAACTGCATGACTGCTACATGAAAATTACCAAGAGTTCCAATCGAGAGTCCCTCATGGTGAATGTCAAGGAAGAGCATTACTTCCATGGGAATGCTCTGTCCGTTGAGTATTCAGAAATGTTTCAGTTATTCAATCAAGACGCACTCGACAAATCTCTCGTCAGTTGCTATTGCGTGTAAGTGATTTCTTTCTGTAACCGAAGTCTCAGTTGTTAGCTGTAGTGCTCATTGGTCGATCATTACCTGTAATTATCGTCACTATATTCTTTTCTATGGTATTATGCAGGATGAAGATGTATGAAATGAAAAAAGTTGGACGCTATAGCATTGGGTTCATTGACCCAAATACCATTAATGAATACTTATGGAATTTGAAATATTGTAAAAAAGATGTAGAGGACAACATGCTAGAGTTCTTGATGCGCCTCAATACCAATGAAGATATACTACTTCCTTACAACTTCCTGTGAGTAACACTGTCTTGTATACTACAAAATTCGGTTTTTGCTTAGCTAGCTAGCTAGATGTTAACAATTAAGTGTATATGGTTTAGGGTAGTTGATGATTGTTATGCACATACCCGCTTAATTAAGACATGCAAACGTGTGCGCAAGCAGTTACCACTGGATCTGGTTAGTCATTAAAGTTGAAGAAGGAACAATTGAAGTACTGGACTCACTATGGAGAAACAAAGTGACTACACCATCATGAAGGGGATAGTCGACAGGTAATTTCAATCATTATTAACTATATCTCGGCCTATTTAGTTCATCATTTCCTGATGTCAACTATTTAATAACCCCTTTATTCATTTTCTTTGTCGGCGGGCAGGTGATGTCTACTACACAACCTTCTTCTTGTAGACGTTGTTGGGCCTCCAAGTGCAGAGGTTTGTAGGACAGTACCAAATTTCCCTCAAGTGGATGACCTAAGGTTTATCAATCCGTGGGAGGCGTAGGATGAAGATGGTCTCTCTCAAACAACCCTGCAACCAAATAACAAAGAGTCTCTTGTGTCCCCAACACACCCAATACAATTGTAAATTGTATAGGTGCACTAGTTTGGCGAAGAGATGGTGATACAAGTGCAATATGGATGGTAGATATAGGTTTTTGTAATAAGAAAATAAAAAAACAGCAAGGTAGCAAGTGGTAAAAGTGAGCATAAACGGTATTGCAATGATAGTAGAGAAGGCCTAGGGTTCATACTTTCACCAGTGCAAGTTCTCTCAACAAGAATAACATAATTGGATCATATTACTAGCCCTCAACATGCAACAAAGAGTCACTCCAAAGTAACTAATAGCAGAGAACAAACGAAGAGATTATGGTAGGGTATGAAACCACCTCAAAGTTATTCTTTCTGATCGATCTATTCAAGAGTCCGTAGTAACGTTCAATCTATCATAGAGTCATACTAGAATAACACCTTAAGACACAAATCAACCAAAACCCTAATGTCACCTAGATACTTCATTGTCAACTCAAGTATCCGTGGGCATGGTTATACGATATGAATCACACAATCTCAGAAACATCTATTCAACCAACACATAGAACTTCAAAGAGTGCCCCAAAGTTTCTACCGGAGAGTCAAGACGAAAATGTGTGCCAACCCCTATGCATAGATTCCCAAGGTCATGGAACCCGCAAGTTGATCACCAAAACATACATCAAGTGGGTCACATGATATCCCATTGTCACCACAGATAAACACGTGCAAGACATACATCAAGTGTTCTCAAATCCTTAAGGACTCAATTCGATAAGATAACTTCAAAGGGAAAACTCAATCCATTACAAGAGAGTAGATGGGGAAGAAGAAGATCCAACTAGAATAGCAAAGCTCGCGATAGATCAAGATCGTGCCATCTCAAGAACATGAGAGAGAGAGATCAAACACATAGCTACTGATACATACCCTCAGCCCCGAGGGTGGACTACTCCCTCCTCGTCATGGAGAGCGCCGGGATGATGAAGATAGCCACCGAAGAGGGATTCCACCCCTCCTGCAGGGTGCCAGAACGGGTGTAGATTGGTTTTCGGTGCCTACAGAGGCTTTCGGCGACGGAACTCCCGATCTAGGTTAATTTCCGAAGGTTTCAATATTTATAGGATTTTTGGCGTAGGTCCCAAGTCAGGCGGCCCTCCGGGCTGTCCACGAGATAGGAGGGCGCACCCCCTGCCCAGGGCGTGCCCTCTGATGACCCACAAGTGTAGGGGATCTATCGTAGTCCTTTCGATAAGTAAGAGTGTCGAACCCAACAAGGAGCAGAAGGAAATGATAGGCAGTTTTCAGTATGGTATTTTCTGCAAGCACTGAAATTATAGGTAACAAATAGTTTTGTGATAAGATAATTGGTAGCAAGTGACAAACGGTAAAAGTAAATAAGGTGCAGCAAGGTGGCCCAATCCATTTTGTAGCAAAGGACAAGCCTAGACAAACTCTTATGCAGAGTAAAGCGCTCCCGAGGACATATGGGAATTATCGTCAAGCTAGTTTTCATCACGATCGTCTGATTCACGTTCGGTACTTTGATAATTTGGTATGTGGGTGGACCGGTCCTTGGGTGCTGCCCTTACTTGGACAAGCCTCCCACTTATGATTAACCTCTAATGTAAGCATCCGCAACTACAAAAGAAGTATTAAAGTAAACCTAACCATAGTCTGAAACATATGAATCAAAATCAGCCCCTTACGAAGCAACGCATAAACTAGGGTTTAAGCTTCTGTCACTCTAGCAACCCATCATCTACTTATTACTTCCCAATGCCTTCCTCTAGGCCCAAATAATGGTGAAGTGTCATGTAGTCGACGTTCACATGACACCACTACAGGAGAGACAACATACATTTCATCAAAATATCGAATGAAGACCAAATTCACATGACTACTAATAGCAAGACTTCTCCCATGTCCTCAGGAACAAAAGTAACTACTCACAAGACATAATATTGTTCATGATCAGAAGGGTATTAATATCCATAATGGATCTGAACATATGATCTTCCACCAAATAAACCAACTAGCATCAACTACAAGGAGTAATCAACACTACTAGCAACCCACAGGTACCAATCTGAGGTTTGGGTACAAAGATTGGATACAAGAGATGAACTAGGGTTTGAGAGGAGATGGTGCTGGTGAAGATGTTGATGAAGATAGCCCTCCCCAAGATGGGATAGTTGTTGGTGATGAGGGCGGTGACGATTTCCCCCTCCCGGAGGGAAGTATCCCTGGCAGAACAACTCTGCCGGAGCCCTAGATTGGTTTCCGCCTCGGTTCCACCTCGAGACGGCGGCGTCTGGTCCCGAAAGTCTCCTCCTGATTTTTTCCAGGTCAAAACACTTCATATAGGAGAAGATGGGCTCCGGGGGCCGGCCGGCTGGCCCTCGAGGCAGGGGGGCGCGCCGCCCACCCTCGAGGCCAGCCGGTGGCCCCTCTCGTAGGTTTCTTTCGCCACATATTTTTTATATTTTCCGAAACGACGTTCTGTGGAGTTTCAGGGCTTTTGGAGTTGTGCATAATAGGTTTCCAGAGTTTGCTCCTTTTTCGGCCTAGAATTCCAGCTGCCGGCATTCTCCCTCTTCATGTAAACCTTGCAAAACAAGAGAGAAAAGGCATAAGTATTGTGACAAAACATGTATGAACAGCCCATAAAGCAATAAATATCAACTTATGAGCATGATGCAAAATGGACGTATCAACTCCCCCAAGCTTAGACCTCGCTTGTCCTCAAGCGAAAGCCGATATCGAAAATATGTCCACATGTTTAGAGATATAGGTGTCGATAAAAATAGAATACGGACATGAGGGCATCATGATCATTCTCATAACAACAACTTATATAAATATAGTCATATGATTCTTATGCTAAAGTAACAATTCATCCACAATAACAAGTATGAATCGTAAACTTCATTGGAAACTAACAAACTTTGATCTCGGTCATTAAAGCAATTGCAATTTATCGTAATAACGGAAAGAGTCAATATAAGAGCTTTTCAGCAAGCCTACATACTCAACTATCATATAGTCTTTCACAATTGCTCACACTCACGCAATACTTATGTTTATGGAGTTTTAATCGGACACAGAGAAAGATAGGGGCTTATGGTGTTGCCTCCCAACCTTTTACCTCAAGGGTAATGTCAACAGTAATAGATCATGAAAACTTACATCAGAGTGGGTATATATGTCAGGATCTTTCCAACACAATGTGCTTGCCAAAGGATAAAATGTCAAAAGGAAACGTGGATTTCACCTTGACACTTATAAGACAGGAATAATAGATAGGCCCTTCGCAGAGGGAAGCAGAGGTTGTCATGTGTTTTTATGGTTGGATGCACAAAGTCTTAGCATATAAGAACTTTGCTTTAAATTGCCACTTGTGATAAGGACCTTTATTATGCAGTCCGTAGCTTTTATTACTTCCATATCACAAGATCGTATCAAGCTAATTTCTCCCACACTAATAAATCATACATATTTTAGCGAGTTTGCAACATGACAACTTACTTGGAAGGATTTTTCTCAATCCATAGGTAGGTATGGTGGACTCTCATGGCAAACTTGCTTTAAGGATATAAGGAAGCACAAGTAGTATCTCTACTTAGTGCGAGGAGTTTTGGCTAGCGTGAGGGGGAAAGGCAAGCTCAACATGTTGGATGATCCATGAAAGTATACTTTATTTCGGACATAGGAAGACATAACCCATTATATTGTCTTCCTTGTCCAATATCAACTTTTAGCATGTCATACTTTAATGAGTGCTCACAATCATAAAAGATGTCCAAGATAGTATATTTGTATGTGAAGCCTCTCTTCTTTTATCACTTCCTATTAATTGCAACGATGACCAAAACTATGTTTGTCACCTCCCAACAACTTTTATTTTTCATGCTCGTGTATGTGAAGTCATTACTTCCCATAAGATCGATATGATCTCTTTGATACTCTTTTTATTTTATTTCTTTTTATCATGACCCCAGTGAGGAAATCAAGCCCTTGACTCAACACTAATATTTATTATATAGCTCACGGACTCGATTACAAAGGATAAAGCTCACAAAGCAAAAGCTCACGACTAGATCATGCTAACTTTATTCTAATAGATCAACTACCAAAAGGATCGAATTAAGTAAAACAATAAAGATAGGAGTGATGGTGATACGATACCGGGGTCACTCCCCCAAGCTTGGCAGTTGCCAGGGGAGTGCCCATACCCATATGGTAATGTCTCCTTCTTCAGGGGTGTTGGAGGACGCCATGATGATCTAGATCTATCAAAAACAACAGCTCGAAACGAAAACAGAGGATTTTTGCGTGATACAGAGGTCAAAACCTTCGGGAGTATATATAATGAAATTTTCCTGAACAAACCCACAAGAAAACGGAGTCCAGGGGACACACGGGGTACCCTCGAGGCAGGGGGCACGCCCTGGAAAGGGGGCGCGCCCCCACCCTCGAGGGTGCCTCGTGTCTCCTCAGGACTGCGGTTTATTTTTCTATTTTTATTAATAATCCAAAATGGAGAAAAATTGCCCTTAGTACTGTTTTGGAGTCGGTTTACTTACCGTATCACGTACCTCTTCCTTTTCGGAGGCTGAATCGTTCTGGTGAGTGTCCCTTATGTATTCCTCTGGGGTTATGGTTTCAATAACATTAGTTTCAACATTTAGAGGATTACCTGAGATATAATGTTTGATTCTTTGATCATTCACCACCTTCGGATTTGTGCCTTCCAAGTTGTTGATTTTTATGGCACCGGAACGATAGACCACCTCGATAACGTAAGGACCTTCCCACTTGGGGAGAAGTTTTCCTGCAAAAAATCTTAAACGAGAATTGAATAGCAAGACATAATCACCTACGTTAAACTCGCGCTTTTGTATTCTTTTGTCATGCCATCTTTTAACTTTTTGTTTAAACAGCTTGGCATTCTCGTAGGCCTGGATTCTCCATTCATCGAGACATCTGATGTCAAATAGCCTCTTCTCACCGGCAAGTTTGAAATCATAGTTGAGCTCTTTAACAGCCCAATATGCCTTATGTTCTAGCTCAAGAGGTAAATGACAAGCTTTTCCATATACCATCTTATATGGAGACATACCCATAGGATTTTTGTATGCAGTTCTATAGGCCCATAATGCATCATCAAGTTTCTTGGACCAATTTTTCCTAGACCTATTAACTGTCTTTTGCAAGATTAATTTCAACTCCTTATTACTTAGTTCTACTTGACCACTAGTTTGTGGGTGATAAGGTGATGCGATTCTATGGTTGACATCATACTTAGCCAGCATGTTACGGAAAGCTCCATGAATAAAGTGTGAACCACCATCAGTCATTAGATATCTAGGGACTCCAAACCTCGGAAATATAACTTCTTTAAGTATCTTAATAGAAGTGTTGTGATCAGCACTACTAGTTGGAATAGCTTCTACCCACTTAGTAACGTAATCAACAGCAACTAAAATGTGTGTGTACCCATTAGAGGCAGGAAAAGGTCCCATATAGTCAAAGCCCCAAACATCAAATGGTTCAATAACAAGTGAATAATTCATACGCATTTCTTCACGTCTACTAATATTACCAATTCTTTGACATTCATCACATGATAAGACAAACTTACGGGCATCCTTGAAGAGAGTAGGCCAATAAAAACCGGATTGCAATACCTTGTGTGCAGTTCTATCTCCCGCATGGTGTCCTCCATAAGCTTCGGAGTGGTACTTGCGTAGGATCTGTTCCTGTTCATGCTCAGGTACACAACGTCTAATAATACCATATACTCCTTCTTTATAAAGATGTGGGTCATCCCAAAAGTAATGTCTCAAATCATAGAAGAACTTTTTCTTTTGCTGGTATGTGAAGCTAGGAGGTATAAACTTCGCAACAATATAATTATCATAATCAGCATACGACGGAGCAGTACGAGAAGTATTTATGACAGCTAGTTGTTCATCAGGAAAGCTATCATCAATAGGTTGTGGGTCATCAAGTACATTCTCTAACCTAGACAGGTTATCTGCTACGGGGTTCTCAGCTCCTTTTCTATCAATAATATGCATGTCAAATTCTTGCAGCAAGAGAACCCATCTAATAAGTCTAGGTTTAGCATCTTTCTTTTCCATAAGGTATTTGATAGCAGCATGATCAGTGTGAATAGTTACTTTAGAATCAACGATATAGGGTCTAAACTTATCACAAGCAAATACAACTGCTAAAAATTCTTTCTCAGTAGTAGCATAATTTCTTTGGGCACTATCTAGAGTTTTACTAGCATACTGGATAACATTCAATTTCTTATCAACTCTTTGCCCTAGAACAGCTCCTATAGCATAATCACTAGCATCGCACATAATCTCAAAGGGTAAATTCCAGTCAGGAGGCTGGACAATAGGTGCAGATACCAATGCTTTCTTAAGTATTTCAAATGCTTCTAGACAATCATCATCAAAGACAAAAGGAATATCTTTTTGTAAGAGATTAGTCAGAGGCCTAGAGATTTTGGAGAAGTCCTTTATGAACCTCCTATAAAACCTGGCATGACCAAGGAAACTTCGTATACCTTTGATGTCCTTTGGGCATGGAATCTTTTCAATAGCAACAAATTTAGCTTTGTCAACTTCAATACCCCTTTCAGAAATTTTATGTCCCAAGACAATGCCTTCATTGACCATAAAGTGGCACTTTTCCCAATTCAAGACAAGATTGGTGTCTTCACATCTCTGTAAAACTCGATCAAGGTTGCTTAAGCAATCATCAAAAGAAGTTCCGTAAACGGTGAAATCATCAATGAAAACCTCAACAATCTTTTCACAAAAATCAGAGAATATAGCCATCATGCATCTTTGAAAGGTAGCAAGTGCATTACATAAACCAAAAGACATACGTCTATAAGCAAAGGTACCGAAGGGACAAGTAAAAGTGATCTTTTCTTGATCCCCTTTTGACACAGGTATTTGAGAGAAACCTGAATAACCATCTAGAAAGCAGAAATGAGTATGTTTGGATAACCTTTCTAACATTTGATCAATAAATGGCAAGGGGTAATGATCTTTCTTAGTAGCTTTACTTAACTTACGGATATCAATTACCATCCTATAACCTGTAACTATTCTTTGCGGGATCAATTCATCTTTATCATTAGGTACGACATTCATACCTCCTTTCTTAGGAACACAATGGACAGGACTTACCCACTGGCTATCAGCAACTGGATAGATAATACCTTCCTCTACAAGCTTTAGTATTTCCTTCTTCACCACTTCTTTCATCTTAGGATTTAACCGTCGCTGATGATCAATAACTGGTTTAACATTTTCTTCCAATTTTATCTTGTGTTGGCATATAGTGGGACTAATGCCCTTAAGATCATCTAGAGTATATCCAATAGCAGCACGATGCTTCTTCAGAGTTTTCAATATTTTTTCTTCTTCTTGCTCTGAAAGGTCAGCACTAATAATAACAGGATATATCTTATTTTCATCAAGATAAACATACTTAAGATTATCAGGCAAAGGTTTAAGTTCAAACATAGGATCACCCTTGGGTGGAGGAGGATACCCTAGGATTTCAACAGGCAAGTTGTTTTTCAGTACGGGTCCCTATTTAAAGAATATTTCATCTATTTCCCTTCTCTCATTCATATGCATATCATTTTCATGGTCTAGCAAGTATTGTTCTAAAGGATCATTAGGTGGCACAACAATAGAAGCAAGACCAATAATTTCATCCTTACTGGGTGGTGCCTTTTCAAGGGGTTGCCTACGGAATTTAGCAAAGTTAAAATCATGAGACATATCCCCTAATCCAACAGTGACAATGTCTTTCACGCAGTCTATCTTGCCATTAACGGTATTCAAGAAGGGTCTACCAAATATAATGGGGCAGAGTGCATCTTGTGGGGAACTAAGAACAAGAAAATCGGCAGGGTATTTAACCTTCCCACACAGGACTTCAATATCTCTAACAATCCCAACTGGTGAAATAGTATCTCTATTAGCAAGCTTAATAGTGACATCAATCCCTTCTAACTCAACAGGTGCCATATCATGCATAATTTTGTTGTACAGATCAAGAGGGGTAATACTCGCACTAGCACCCACGTCACATAAACCATGATAGTAATGATCTCCTATCTTAACGGAGATAACAGGCAAGCCTACAACAGGATTATGTTTATTCCTAGCATTGGGTTTGGCTATTCTAGCAGACTCTTCTTGTAGATAAATAACATGTCCATCTAAATCTTCTACCAAGAGATCTTTAACCATAGCAACACTAGGTTCAACTTTAATTTGCTCATAGGGTGTAGGTGTTCTAGTATTACTCTTACGAACTATAGTTAAAGCTTGAGCATGATCCTTTATCCTAACCGGGAAAGGTGGTTTCTCAATATAAGCGGTAGGTATAACATGATCAACATTATAAGTGATAGTCTTTTCTTCAACTTTAATAGGTTCAACTACTTTTACTTCAATAGGGGGGTGGTATTTAAACCACTTCTCCTTGGGGAGATCAACATGAGTAGCGAAGGATTCACGGAAAGAAGCTACTATCTCAGAGTCAAGTCCATATTTAGTGCTAAACTCACGAAAAACATCGGTATCCACAAAGGCTTTAACACAGTCAAACTTAGGGGTCATACCTGACTCCTTACCTTCGTCGAGATCCCAATCTTCAGAGTTCCATTTAATTCTTTCCAATAAATCCCATTTGAATTCAACAGTCTTCATCATAAAAGAGCCAGAACAAGAATTATCGAGCATGGTGCGATTACTGAGAGAAAGCCGAGCATGAAATTTTGGATGATCATTTTTCTTGAAAGCTCATGATTGGGACATGAATATAACATTGACTTAAGCCTCCCCCAAGCTTGAGCGATGCTTTCTCCTTCGCGAGGCCAGACATTATAAATATAATTACGATCATGATGAACCTGGTGCATAGGGTAGAACTTCTGGTGAAATTCCAACTTCAGACGATTATAGTTCCATGATTCCATATCATCGCATAGCCTAAACCATGTCAATGCATCTCCCTTAAAAGATAAGGGGAAGACCTTCTTCTTGATAACATCCTCGGGCATACCTGCAAGCTTAAACAATCCACAAACTTCATCCACATAGATTAGGTGTAAGTCGGGATGCAGTGTTCCGTCTCCTGTAAAGGGATTTTCAAGCAGTTTCTCAATCATACCCGAAGGAATCTCAAAGCAAAACATTTTAAATAGATGCAGTAGGTTGAGGAGCAACTCCTTGCTCTTCTGCTCGAGGTGAAGATACCCCGATCAAGTCCCTCAAAGGATTTTGAGCCATAGTAACAAGTGACAATAAATTTCAACACACTATATAAATTTTTCCTTACCAAATTCCACTTACCAAAGGCGCTTCACTCCCCAGCAATGGCGCTAGAAAAGAGTCTTGATGACCCACAAGTGTAGGGGATCTATCGTAGTCCTTTCAATAAGTAAGAGTGTCGAACCCAACGAGGAGCAGAAGGAAATGATAGGCAGTTTTCAGTAAGGTATTTTCTGCAAGCACTGAAATTATAGGTAACAGATAGTTTTGTGATAAGATAATTGGTAGCAAGTAACAAAAGGTAAAAGTAAATAGGTGCAGCAAGGTGGCCCAATCCTTTGTGTAGCAAAGGACAAGCCTGTACAAACTCTTATGCAATGTAAAGTGCTCCCGAGGACATATGGGAATTATCATCAAGCTAGTTTTCATCACGATCGTCTGATTCGCGTTCGGTACTTTGATAATTTGGTATGTGGGTGGACCGGTGCTTGGGTGCTGCCCTTACTTGGAAAAGCCTCCCACTTATGATTAATCTCTAATGCAAGCATCCGCAACTACAAAAGAAGTATTAAGGTAAACCTAACCATAGCCTGAAACATATGGATCCAAATTAGCCCCCTACGAAGCAACACATAAACTAGGGTTTAAGCTTCTGTCAGTCTAGCAACCCATCATATACTTATTACTTCCCAATGCCTTCCTCTAGGCCCAAATAATGGTGAATTGTCATGTAGTCGACGTTCACATGACACCACTAGAGGAGAGACAACATACATCTCATCAAAATATCGAACGAAGACCAAATTCACATGACTACTAATAGCAAGACTTCTCCCATGTCCTCAGGAACAAAAGTAACTACTCACAAGACATAATATTGTTCATGATCAGAGGGGTATTAATATGCATAATGGATCTGAACATATGATCTTCCACCAAATAAACCAACTAGCATCAACTAGGAGTAATCAACACTACTAGCAACCCACAGGTACCAATCTGAGGTTTGGGTACAAAGATTGGATACAAGAGATGAACTAGGGTTTGAGAGGAGATGGTGCTGGTGAAGATGTTGATGAAGATAGGCCTCCCCAAGATGGGAGAGTTGTTGGTGATGACGGCGGTGACGATTTCCCCCTCCCGGAGGGAAGTATCCCCGGCAGAACAGCTCTGCCGGAGCCCTAGATTGGTTTCCGCCTCGAGACGGCGGCGTCTGGTTCCGAAAGCCTCCTCCTGATTTTTTCCAGGTCAAAACACTTCATATAGGAGAAGATGGGCTCCGGGTGCCTGCCGGCTGGCCCTCAAGGCAGGGGGCGCGCCCCCCACCCTCGAGGCCAGCCGGTGGCCCCTCTCGTGGGTTTCTTTCGCCAGATATTTTTTTATATATTCTGACACGACATTTGTGGAGTTTCAGGGCTTTTGGAGCTGTGCAAAATAGGTTTCCAGAGTTTGCTCCTTTTTCAGCCCAGAATTCCAGCTGCCGGCATTCTCCCTCTTCATGTAAACCTTGCAAAATAAGAGAGAAAAGGCATAAGTATTGTGACAAAACATGTATGAACAGCCCATAAAGCAATAAATATCAACTTATGAGCATGATGCAAAATGGACGTATCACCATCCACCCTCGTGGGCAGCCCATGGCTCTCCTGGCCCAACTCTTTTGCTTCGGGGGCATCTTTTGGTCCAGAAAAAATCATAAAAAATTGGCTCGTCAATTGGACTCCATTTGATATTCCTTTTCTGTAAAACCCTAAAACAGGAGAAAAACAGAAACTGGCACTGGGCTCTGGGTTAATAGGTTAGTCCCAAAAATCATATAAAAGTATATATAAAAGCCCATAAGACATTCTAGAAGGATAATATAATAGCATGGAACAATAAAAAATTATAGATACGTTGGAGACGTATCAAGCATCCCCAAGCTTAATTCCTGCTCGTCCTCGAGTAGGTAAATGATAAAGAAAGAATTTTTGATGTGGAATGCTAACCAACACAATTTTTTCAATGTAATTATCTTAATTGTGGCATGAATGTTCAGATCTCAAAGATTCAAGACAAAAGTCTATATTGACATAAGAAATAATAATACTTCAATCATACTAACA
Source organism: Secale cereale (assembly GCA_902687465.1). NCBI lineage: Eukaryota > Viridiplantae > Streptophyta > Magnoliopsida > Poales > Poaceae > Secale > Secale cereale. The sequence continues at coordinate 66,626,381 of LR738710.1, forward strand.
AAGCAATCATGTCTTCTCAAAATACTATGGCTAAATAAAGTTATCCCTACAAAATCATATAGTCTGGCTATGCTCCCTCTTCATCACACAAAATATTCATATGATGCACAACCCAGATTTCAGCCAAGCACTTGTTTTCATACTCTATTCTTTCAAACCTTTCAACTTTCACGCAATACATGAGCGTGAGCCATGGACATAGCACTATGTGGAATAGAGAGGTGGTTGGGGAGAAGACTAAAAGGAGGGAGATAGTCTCACACCAACTAGGCGTATCAACGGGCTATGGAGATGCCAATCAATAGATATCAATGTGAGTGAGTAGGGATGGCCATGCAACGGATGAATTTAGGGATGGCAACGGGGCCCCATACCCTCCAAACCCATGGGGATTTCTTCTATTAGGGGGTGGGAATGGGCGAAAAACATCCCCATGGGGATATTTACCAAAATAATTTATTCCCCATAGGGTACAATGGGGATGGGGACGATATCCTATTTCCCAGACCCAATACCCATCGGGGACCCGGTTAGTAACTGTGACACTGTGGTCAACCTTAAAATATTCACAAACAAACTTGCGAAAACAAAAAAAGCTCTGGAAAATAACATTAAACCTATCTCACGTCCTCATCTCAGCTGCCACCATGACCAAGAAGTTAGTACGACCTAGATATGCATTAGCAGGACAAGGACAACACCATTTATGTATGTTGATTATAGGGTGTCATATTATGTATATGAGTATTTGTTTATGGGGATGGGGACCCTAATGGGCCCCGTTCCCCAGTGGGGCATGGGTATGGGGAAATTTCATCCCCAGTCATGTAAACGGGGATGGGGATGGGATGATAGGGAATAGATGGGGATGGGGATGTTGTAGGTATCCCCATAGGGGATTGTCCCCATTGCCATCCCTAGATGCACTAGAGCTAAATATGTATGAAAGCTCAACAAAAGAAACTAGTGGGTGTGCATCCAACTTGCTTGCTCACGAAGACCTAGGGCATTTGAGAAAGCCCATTGTTGGAATATACAAGCCAAGTTCTATAATGAAAATTCCCACTAGTATATGAAAGTGACTAAACATGAGACTCTCTATCATGAAGAACATGGTGCTACTTTGAAACACAAGTGTGGAAAAATATAGTAATAATTGTCCCTTCTCTCTTTTATCTCATTTTTTGGAGGGGCTTTCTCTTTTTTTAGCCCCTCTCTATTTTTTTGGGCCATCCCCTTTTTTTTATTTGGCCTTTATCTTTTTCTTTGATTTTTTTTTGTTTCCTCACACAGGACAATGCTCTAATAATGATGATCATCACACTTTTATTGATTTACAACTCGATATTACAACTCGATACTAGAACAAAGTATGACCCTATATGAATGCCTCTGGCGGTGTACCGGGATGTGCAATGAATTAAGAGCGACATGTATGCAAAATTATGCATGGTGGCTTTGCCACAAATACGGTGTCAACTACATGATCATGCATGGCAATATGACAGTATGAAGCGTGTCATATGAACGAACGGTGGAAAGTTGCATGGCAATATATCTCGGAATGGCTATGGAAATGCCATGATAGGTAGGTATGGTGGCTGTTTTGAGGAATAATATGGTGGCTATTTTGAGGAAGGATATATAGTGGGTGTATGGTACCGGCGAAGGTTGCGCGGTACAAGAGGGGCTAGCAATGGTGGAAGGGTGAGAGTGCGTATAATCCATGGACTCAACATTAGTCATAAAGAACTCATATACTTATTGCAAAAATCTACGAGTCATCAAAACAAAGCAATCAACGCATGCTCCTAGGGGGAGGTTGGTAGGAGTTAACCATCACGCGCCCCCGACCTCCACACAAAGGTTGGCACTTTACAAATACCTCATGCTCTAACTTTGTCACATAGCGGTTCACCATACGTGCATGCTACGGGAATCACTAACCTTAACACAAGCATTTATCAATTTCATAATAACTCCACTAGCATGACTCTAATATCACTATCCTCATATCTCAAAACATTTATCAAGCATCCAACTTCTCATCATATTCAATGCACTTAGTGTGAAAGTTTTTACTACATTGATATTGGATGTCTATCATGTGAAGACTAGTTTTATAGCCTATGCACATTACCATGCTGTTTTAATAGACTCTCAAATGGATATAAGTGAAGCACGAGAGTTCATCTATTTATTCAAAATAAAACCACCGCCGTGCTCTAACAGATATAAGTGAAGCACTAGAGCAAACAACAAACTACTCCAATAGATATAAGTGAAGATCAATGAGTAGTTGAATAATTATGTAACTATGTGAAGACTCTCTAACATTTAAGAACTTCAGATCTTGGGATATTATTCAAACAGCAAGCAAAACAAAATAAACTAAATTGACGCTCCAAGCAAAACACATATCATGTGGTGAATACAACTATAGCTCCGAGTATAGTTACCGATGGATGAAGACGAAAGAGGGGATGCCTTCCCGGGGCATCCCCAAGCTTAGGCTTTTGGTTGTCCTTGAATTTTACCTTGGGTTCCATGGGAATCCCCAAGCTTAGGCTCTTTCCACTCTTTGTTCCATAGTCCATCAAAGCAATACTCAAAACTTGAAAACTTCACAACACAAAACTTAGACAAAAATTTCGTGAGCTCCGTTAGTATAAGAAAGCAAACCACTACTCAAAGGTACTGCAATGAATTCATTCTTTGTTTATATTGGTTTTAAACCTGCTGTATTCCAACTTCTCTATGGTTTATACTTCCCAATACTACTCATAGATGCATTGAAATAAGCAAACAACACACGAAAAACAGAATCTGTCAAAAACAGAACAGTCTATAGTAATCTGCAGGTTTCGCCTACTTCTGGGACTCCAAAAAATTCAAACTAAATTGTTAAATTTGAGGAATTTGTCTACTAATCATCTGCAAAAAGAATCAACTAAATATCACGCTCCAGTAAAAATCTGAAGATCACTTTAGCGAGCGCTAAGCCGCTAATGATTCTGTTTTTCACATCATGATCATATAGACTTCACACAAGTCTTCCCAAAGGTTCTACTTGGCACAAACACTAATTAAAACATAAAACCACATCAAAACATAATCTAGATGCAATATTTATTCCTAAACAGAAGCAAAAACAAAGAAACTAAAATAAAGTTGGGTTGCCTCCCAACAATTGTTTAACGCCCCTAGCTAGGCAGGATGATTTCAATGATGCTCGCATAAAAGATAAGAGTTGAAACATAAAGAGAGCATCATGAAGCATATGAATTGCACATTTAAGTCTAACCCACTTCCTATGCATAGGGATTTTGTGAGCAAACAGCTAATGGGAACAATAATCAACTAGCATAGGAAAGCAAAACAAGCATAGCTTCAAAATTTTAAGCACATAGAGAGGAAACTTGATACCATTGCAATTCCTACAAGCATATCATCCTCTCTCATAATAATTTTCAGTAGCATAATGAATGAATTCAATAATATAACCATCACATAAAGCATTCTTGTCATGATCTACTGGCATAGAAATTTTACTACTCTCCACATAAGCAAAATTCTTCTCATTCATAGTAGTGGGAGCAAACTCAACAAAATAACTATCATGTGAAGCATAATCCAATTGGAAACTAAAATCATGATGAGAAGTTTCATGGTTATCATTATTCTTAATATCATACAAGTCATCACAATAATCATCATAGATAGCAACTTTGTTCTCATAATCAATTGGAACCTCTTCCGAAATAGTGGATTCATCACTAAATAAAGTCATGACCTCTCCAAATCCACTTTCATAAATATAATCATCATAAATAGGAGGCATGATTTCATCATTATAGACTTGCATATCAAGACTTGGGAGGCTAAAAATATCATCTTCATCAAGCGTAGCATCCCCAAGCTTGGGACAAACATTAATTGCAGCAAATAAATTCTCAAATATATCATTATCATCAAACATAGCATCCCCAAGCTTGGGCCTTTCCATATCATAAGCATAATCAATCTCATCGTTAATAGTATGGATAGCACCAATAGTATAGCAATTATCATCATCACAATGAGTAATGGAAGCAACATCATTTGGAAGGGATACCTTTTTGTCTTTGCTTCTCTGTCTTTTCTTTTTCTTCTTCACATTATGTGTGGGTTCAATCTTCTTTTCGGAGCTCTTTATTAATGAGATTGGTTTAATAGAAGGCTCCTCCTCGTTACCTGATTCATCATAAGAAGTAATAGGAGGATATTGGGAAATATCTTCCCTTTCATTAGTATTCTCTCATCTCCTATTTGTTTTCAAGACTTAAGGTAATTGGCAATATAAGGATTTTCAATGCAATTCACCGCACAATACATATATATTTACTCTATATCAAACTCAAGAAGTTTATCAATGGAAAATCCCGGAAGAAACTTAGTTCTACATTTGATTTCTTCATAACCCAAAAGCAAGATAAGTTCATTATGATGTGCAAGGGAAATCAAGTCATCACAATTTTTGGACACGATTCAATCATGAAACAATTTGCATTGGGTAATGAAATGACCACGTTCATTGCAAAGTTCACAAGTACAACTAAGATATTTTAAATTTTCAGCACAAACATCTAGCATCTGTAGCAACCATTTAGTTTCTAAATACTTATGCCTCTTGCAAAATCTATCTTCCCTCTTTGGTATGTACTTGCAAACTCTATACACTCCACAAAAATCAACATGCTTATATGAGATATTTTCATCATGACTAGTGCAATCATCATTAGTACCATGGATATTCAAAGGATTCACACTAACAACATTGCAAGCATGCACATCATTCAGGTCTTTAGTGCCAAGCGTTCTACGTAATTCTTCTTCTAGTACTTGAGCACAATTTTCCTTTCCATCATTTTCACGAAAGATATTAAAAAGATGAAGCATATGAGGTAACCTTAATTCCATTTTTTGTAGGTTTCTTTTATAAATGAAACTAGTGATAAAACAAGAAACTAAAAGATTCGATTGCAAGATCTAAAGATATACCTTCAAACACTAACCTCCCCGGCAACGGCGCCAGAAAAGAGCTTGATGTCTACTACACAACCTTCTTCTTTTAGACGTTGTTGGGTCTCCAAGTGCAGAGGTTTATAGGACAGTAACAAATTTCCCTCAAGTGGATGACCTAAGGCTTATCAATCCGTGGGAGGCGTAGGATGAAGATGGTCTCTCTCAAACAACCCTGCAACCAAATAACAAAGAGTCTCTTGTGTCCCCAACACACCCAATACAATGGTAAATTGTATAGGTGCACTAGTTCGGTGAAGAGATGGTGATACATGTGCAATATGGATGGTAGATAAAGGTTTTTGTAATAAGAAAATATAAAAACAGCAAGGTAGCAAGTTGTAAAAGTGAGAATAAACGGTGTTGCAATGATAGTAGACAAGGCCTAGGGTTCATACTTTCACTAGTGCAAGTTCTCTCAACAAGAATAACATAATTGGATCATATTACTAGCCCTCAACATGCAACAAAGAGTCACTCCAAAGTAACTAATAGCGGAGAAAAAACGAAGAGATTATGGTAGGGTACGAAACCACCTCAAAGTTATTCATTCTGCTCGATCTATTCAAGAGTCCGTACTAACGTTCAATCTATCATAGAGTTTGTACTAGAATAACACCTTAAGACACAAATCAACCAAAACCCTAATGTCACCTAGATACTCCATTGTCACCTCAAGTATCCGTGGACATGGTTATACGATATGCATCACACAATCTCAGAAACATCTATTCAACCAACACATAGAACTTCAAAGAGTGCCCCAATGTTTCTACCGGAGAGTCAAGACGAAAACGTGTGCCAACCCCTATGCATAGATTCCCAAGATCACGGAACCCGCAAGTTGATCACCAAAACGTACATCAAGTGGGTCACATGATATCCCATTGTCACCATAGATGAACACGTGCAAGACATACATCAAGTGTTCTCAAATCCTTAAAGACTCAATCCTATAAGATAACTTCAAAGGGAAAACTCAATCCATTACAAGAGAGTAGAGGGGGAAGAAGAAGATCCAACTAGAATAGCAAAGCTCACGATACATCAAGATCGTGCCATCTCAAGAACACGAGAGAGAGAGAGAGAGATCAAACACATAGCTACTAATACATACCCTCAACCCCGAGGGTGGACTACTCCCTCCTCGTCATGGAGAGCGCCGGGATGATGAAGATAGCCACTGGAGAGGGATTCTCCCCCTCCGACAGGGTGCCAGAACGGGTGTAGATTGGTTTTCGGTGGCTACAGAGGCTTTCGGCGGCGGAACTCCCGATCTAGGTTAATTTCCGAAGGTTTCAGTATTTATAGGATTTTTTGGCGTATGTCCCAAGTCAGGGGGCCCTCTGGGCTGTCCATGAGATAGGAGGGTGCGCCCCCGTGCCCAGGGCGCGACCTCCACCCTCGTGGGCAGCCCGTGGCTCTCCTGGCCCAACTATTTTGCTTCAGGGGCTTCTTTTGGTCCAGAAAAAATCATAAAAAATTGGCTCGTCAATTGGACTCCGTTTGATATTCCTTTTCTGTAAAACCCTAAAACAGGAGAAAAACATGAACTGGCACTAGGCTCTGGGTTAATAGGTTAGTCCCAAAAATCATGTAAGAGTGTATATAAAAGCCCATAAGACATCCTAGAAGGATAATATAATAGCATGGAACAATGAAAAATTATAGATACGTTGGAGATGTATCAGCAGGGCTTGGGAAAAGTTCATCAAAGTGACTCCAGGCAAATGGCGAGAAAAGCTGTATTGATTTCAACCTAAGGTAAGTAATTAAGTAGTACTCCCTCCGTCCCGAAATACTTGTCGAAAAAAATGACAAAAATGGATGTATCTATAACTAAAATACGACTAGATACATCCATTTCTCCGACAAGTATTTCGGGATGGAGGGAGTAGTAGCTAGCTATCTCTTTAATTCTTGTTTCAATACAATTAATTATCATGCTTGATTCTTTATTATCTGACTAAATTCCATTCTCGTAAAGGCCCTGAAGCAGGCGCATGGGACTGAACTATGTGCATACTACGTTTGCGAGAACATTCGCATGATGGCGTCCGAAAGGACCAAATTTGAAAGACAGCTATGGGTATGTTTGCCAGAACACTACTCACAATTTTTACATCATTGTCGATATCTATCACACAACTAACACATGCATATTCATCTCCTTGTTTTGAAGCTCAATGAGATGCGGGATCAGCTCCTACCGGAGGATCAGATACGAGCAATTCAAGAGGAAATAGGAATTTTTGCTCGACCAGGTCATAAAGCCTGACGGATAATACCATTACTCGCTACCGCCCAGATGAACCACTCCCAATTGGCATCGTACTCCGAAGGCACCAAGTCAAATGTCACTGGCTCCGAAGGAAACATGTAGGAGAAATTGTGTATATATATATATATATATATATATATATATATATATATATATATATATATATATATATATATATATATATATATATATATATATACGTATACACACACATGTGTGTGTGTATGTGTGAATAATGGTGTGGTTTTGTGAGACATTCGATGATATTGAAGGAAATATGCCCTAGAGGCAATAATAAAGATGTTATTTGTATTTCATTATATCATAATAAATGTCTTTTATTCATGCTAGAATTGTATTAACCGGAAACTTAGTACATGTGTGAATACATAGACAAAACAATATGTCCCTAGTATGCCTCTACTAGACTAGCTCATTGATCAAAGATGGTTATGTTTCCTGACCATAGACATGAGTTGTCATTTGATCAACGAGATCACATTATTAGGAGAATGATGTGATGGACAAGACCCATCCGTTAGCTTAGCACTATGATCGTTTAGTTTTACAGCTATTGCTTTCTCCATGACTTATACATGTTCCTATGACTATGAGATTATGCAACTCCCGAATACCGGAAGTGTTCCGAAAAAGTTTCGGATTTAACCGGAGTGCCGGAGGGGGTTACCAGAACCCCCGCGAGGGAGTATGGGCCATAGTGGGCCATTGAGGGAAAGAGAGATGCAACCCATAGGGCTGGCCGCACCCTCCCCCTAGGGATCCTAGTTGGACTAGGAAAGGGGGAGGCGCCCCTCTTCTTCCTTCTTCTCTTCCCCTTCCTTTCCTACTCCTAGTAGGAATAGGAAAGGGGATTCCTATTCCTACTAGTAGGAATCCTACTCCCTTGGCGCGCCCTAGCCTGGCCGCACCTCTCCCCTTGCTCCTTTATATACGGGGGCAGGGGGCACCCAAAGACACAGAAGAAACATTATTCTAGCCGTGTGCGGTGCCCCCCTCCACATAAATCCACCTCGGTCATACCGTTGTAGTGCTTAGGCGAAGCCCTGCGCCGATAACTTCATCATATCCGTCATCATGCCGTCGTGCTGACGAAACTCTCCCGGGAAGCTCAACTGGATCAAGAGCTCGTGGGACATCATCAAGCTGAACGTGTGCTGAACGCGGAGGTGCCGTACGTTCGGTGCTTGATCGGTTGGATCACGAAGAAGTTCGACTACATCAACCGCGTCACTAGACGCTTCCGCTTTCGGTCTACGAGGGTACGTAGACACACTCTTCCCTCTCGTTGCTATGCATCTAGTAGATAGATCTTGCGTGATCGTAGGAAATTTTATATATATGCATAACATGTACAATATGTAGCATCGTAAAATACCAGCAAACGAAAAAGAATTAAATGGAAAACACAAAGTTAAAGAAAAAAGAAATCATGAACCCAAAACCACCTAAAGCTGGCTCCCGTCACGTGGTGGCCCTTTAGTGCCGGTTCGTGTTGAACCGGTACTAAAGGGGGGGGGCTTTAGTATCCACCCTTTAGTGTCGGTTACAGAAGCCGGCACTAAAGGCGCCTCCGAACCGGTGCTATAGCCCGGTTCCGCACTAGTGAGACACACTCTCCCCTCTCGTTGCTATGCATCTAGTAGATATATCTTGCGTGATCGTAGGAAAATTTTGAAATACTACGTTACCCAACAGGTTTGAGAGGTCCGACTGTTGATGGTCTTACATCACGAACACATATGCAAGGAGGCGTGTGGGCGATGCCCGGAGCAGATGAGTGGGGTGCTCAGCCCAAGCACAAAGGTCTGTCTCTCACGTACTATGTGATCTATTGACATCTCCAGCACCGCCCCGCAAATCGGACACTATATCATAAAGATCGTGGATGTCGCCTATAGGGGGGTGAATAAGCGGTTTAAAGTAATTACATTTTAGGCTTGAACAAATGAGGAATAAACCTATCGATTAATTCGTCAAGCACAAAACCTACGACGACTAGGCTCATCTATGTGCACCAAGAACTTATGCTAAGCAAGATAAAACAACTAGGTGATAGCAAGATATATATAGCAAGAAACAATATGTCTATTACAAAGTAAAGTGCATAAGTAAAGGGCTCAGGTAAGAGATAACTAAGGTACGCAGAGACGATGATGTATCCCGAAGTTAACACCCTTGTGGATGCTAATCTCCATTTGAAGTGGGGTGGAGGCACAATGCTCCTCATCAAGCCACTAGGGCCACTGTAATCTCCTCACGCCCTCGCACAATGCAAGATGTCGTGCTTCCAGTAAGGGACCCCTGAGAGCGGTTACCGAACACGTACAAATGGCAACCCTTGAGGACGGTCACCGAACCCCTACACTTTGGCAACCCTTGGGGGCGGTCATTGGAACCCGTAAAATGACTCAGGTAATCTCCAGAACCTAACTGGTGACCCCGACGTTTTTCGAAGCTTTACACCACAATGATTGAGCTCCGAACACCACAAATCGTTTAGGGAACCAAGGCACCCAAGAGGAACAAGAGGAAAAGGCAGTGCCTAGGAGGCGCTTAGGCACGCCTAGGCGCTAGGCAATGGCCAAACGCCTCGCCTAGGGCATAAATGGAGGTCTAGGCAAGACAAGCAAGGAATTGTCTACCCAAGCAAGAAAGCAGACCACATACTGCACTGATATGCCAAACGACTTATATTCCAATGACAGTAACCGGTAATTAACTTATTTATATACTCCAAATAATATCAACACCGTATAATAATCACAAATATACTACGAGTAAAAACCATATTACCGCCTAGGTCGCGCCTAGGACGCTTAGGCATTGCCTAGGCACTAGGCGAAGGTCGACCACCTCACTCACGTCTACCGCTTTTTCCAATGATTGAGCTTCGAACACCACAAACCGTTTAGGGAACCAAGGCACCCAAGATGAACAAGCTCAAGGGCACCAACCACCCAAGAGTAATAAGCTTCTCAACTTCACTTCCACGTATCACCGTGAAGAACTCAAACCAATGCACCAAATGCAATGGCAAGGGCACACAGAGTGCCCAAGTCCTTCTCTCCCAAATCCCACCAAAGCAACTAATGCTAGGGAGGAAAATAAGAGGAAGAACGAAAAAGAGAACATGAAGAACTCCAATATCTAGATTCAAGGGACTCCCCTCACATAGAGGAGAAGGTGATTGGTGGAAATGTGGATCTAGATCGCTTCTCTCTTTTCTTTCCAAAATTAGCAAAAATCCATGAAGGGATTGAGAGATAGCAAGCTCGAAGAAGATCAACAATTGGGTAAGAACATGAGCTAGAAGCATAAGGTTCAATGGGGAAGAAGACCGACTTATATAGGTGGAGAAAAAATGAGCCGTTATGTGCTCAACCCGCACACGAGCGGTACTACCACTCCAACGAGAGGTACTACCATGTTATCTGCAAACAAGTCTGGTAACCACAAGATGAGCAGCTAGATAACTTGAACAGGAACAGTTTGGTAACTATTACATGAGCGTGCTGATAACTACTCCCTCCATTCCATTTTATAGTGCGCCCACGGTTCCCGAGATCCAACTTTAACCACAAATTTAACCAACGAGACCGATTGCGGCGGGAGTAAAATTTATATAATTGAAAACTTCTTTCGAATACGAATCCATTTTTATAATTTTTGCTCCCGCCGCAGTCGATCTCGTTGGTTAAATTTGTGGTCAAAGTTGAGGCACGGAAATCTAGGACGCACTATAAAATGGAACGGAGGGAGTATGTAAAACCATGATGATAATTGTACCTTTAGAAACTTGATAACTATTCAGCGGGCTACTACTTAACTATAAAACTATTAGCATCGAACAAGTCAGAGAAACCACGTGATAAATTTTTTGTTGAACGAAGGTTGACTATTATAGCACACGAGTACATATCTAGTGGAAACCATACATTCAGTGAAAACATTAAAACTTCATCTTGGGCCGTTGGATAGAAAATGTGTGTTGTCAGATGAAAAAGGATACAAATTGCAAATAGAACCCCACAACCATCCTGTACGGCTGTACCTCGATACAGAATAATCCCCATGGAGGCTGAGCCATCCCGTTCAGCTATTTGGGCTAGTAAAGACTGCAAAGTCCTGTTAAAACGTGCATGTGTTGTAATGCCCAGGATGGGACTATACCTCCTACGTGTCGAGGCACGACTTAAAGGTATAAGCCCATTCTGGAATGATCTCAAGTTTGGTATCTTTGCACGACTCATGTAAAAGAGGGATGAAATTGTAAAAAGGAGATAGTTGGCTTACAATCGCCACTTCACACAATACATTACATAAGCAAAACATCATCCAAAACATCATAACCCGACTACGGGCAAAGATCCAAAAGAAAGATACCAAAAACATAAAACCACAGGTCCGAATCGCCCCTAGTAGAAACCACTATTGATCGTCGAAACACGGCACATACATACGGCCACTCTCTTCATCGAACTCCCAGTGAAGTACTGATCCATCTCCTGCATCATCTCGGTTGAACCTGCATCTGGTGTTGTAGTATCTGTGAGCCACGAGGACTCACCAATCTCATAACCATGGGTATCAAAACTAGCAAAGCTTTATGGGTAGGAAGAGGTAAAGTGGTGAGGTTGCAGCAGCGACTAAGCATAATATGGTGGCTAACTTACGAGTACAAGAATAAGATGAGCATCTACGCAAACGGGCGCAAACTAGTAGTGATCGCTAAAGATCCTGAACTACCTACGAGTCAAACATAACCCCACCGTGTTCTCTTCTCAAAGTGAAAAGAGACAGTCACGGTTACTCACACAGTTGTGTGTTTTACTTCGGATCCTCTGTCAAGTTTTCTACAACCGGACATTAACAAATTCCAATCTGCCACATAACCGCGGGCACTGCTTTCGAAAGATTATACCCTGCAGGGGTGTCCCAACTTAGCCCATCACAAGCTCTCACGATTAGCTGAAGTGATAAATATAATATCATCACCCCTTATCTTAGGGAAAACCGATCAGGCTCGGCATCCAGGTGCACAAGACATTTCGACAATGGTAAAACAAGTCCAGCAAGACCTCCCGGCGTGCCGACACCCTGATAGTAGCCGCCCGTATCTCGTCTCAGGCCACGACCGGATGGGCGATTCTACAGGTTATACCAGATACCTCGAGTTTCCCCGTGGCGGCCCCGCAGAACCCCCGTTTGGGACCAACACCATCAGCACTGGCCCCCCTGCTATGTAGAAAGAATCCCCGGGGACGCGACCCCCTATGCAATTTTAATTAATTAATTAAGTTATTATTATGAGGCAAATTAAAAACAATGTTGGGCCTTGCTGGAGGAGTTTTATTCAAAGTCGAACTGTTGAGGGGTCCCCATCCACCCATCGTGTAAGGAACGCAAAATCAAGGAACATAATGCCGGTTTATCGGCGCCTAAGGTGGCATGAGTGGAACAAAACACCGAGCAAAAGGCCAAGCCTTCCACCCATGCCCAGTATATAGGTGTGTCAATAATAATAATAGATATTGTGATATTCCAACAACAAGTTCCCTCCTGGAACGATCTTCATCTTCACCTGCAACTAACAACGCTATAAGAGGGGCTGAGCAAGCGGGTAACATAGCCAAACAGTAGTTTTGCTAGGAAGGTTTCGAAGGTTAGAGGTTTCATGGCAACAAGGAGAGGCTGACATAAAATATGGGTAGCGCGACATGTAATGATAGCATCGAGACAACTAAGCATGGCAATGGTAGTAAAGGTATCCAAGGGTATGATCATCTTGCCTGGGATTCCGCGAGGGAGAAGAACGGATCCATGAAGTAGTCGAATAGAACCTCACAACTCCGGAACGAACCCGAAGCTAACGAGGGAAGCAAACCGGAAAGAAACAAGCAACACGGTAAACACACAATCATAAGCATGTCATGATGCACAAGCAAGCATGATGCATGTCATGTTTTAAAAAATGCATGGCATGGCAGAGTGCACAAACAACACTACAAGTTAAGTGGAGCTCAATATGCAACGAGGTTGCATATTGACGAAACACCACATTTTATTTATTTAGTTGACTCTCGTTTATTTACAAGACAAAGTTAAATGTTTGTTAACATGGCAAGAGGTGAAGCAAAAACAAACTACCTATTTAGTCATTTTAAATGAGGCCGGAAATAACAACAACAATTCCGGGAAAATCCCCATATGCATGTTTAGCAATTTTAAGCAAACAACAAATCACACATTTAAATGTTGTTAACATGATGCGGATGACATGATCAAGTTTTATGCAATTTTTATTAAAAGGGAACATGAAGAGATATGAAGCACTTGTCACCGTGGTGGAAGGAAAGGGTGCCACGACAACGATCCGAAAATGATGCAACGGCAACATCTCGGTTCCGGTAACTCGTTGAGAGACCGGTGCAAAAGATGATGGAGAGTGTGTCATGCAAGAAGAAAGGTGGGGTGATCCCGTCACCGGGTTCCCACGGGTCGGCGACGAGGCAACCGAGGAGCACGACAAAAGACGATACGGGCACGGAGCACACAAGGGAAACATCTCATACAACCACAAGCATTCGTCCACGGGTCATCGTCTCGGGGTTATACCTTCGGAACATTCGTTTCGAGGAGGATCAAGTTCGTAGGGGAAGTAGACGTTCTCGCGAGTCGTGGTACACGTTATGTAGCCGTTCACGTTCCGTAGAGGTACTTGTCGCGGCATCGGACGTCTTCGGGGCAACGGTAGTCGAACTTGGAGGGGGTAGCGGTAGTTGTTCACGATCGTCTTGTCACTTGGCGCCATCTTGGCCTTGGTGGCGGTAGTGGTACACGGCGACGGTAGTCGTTCACGGAGCTCGTTTTCTGTAGATGTTCGGGTCGTCATGGTATTTGTCGGGGTCGGTCTTGCCGGACTCGTTCTTGCGACGATAGTGGAACTCGGTCGTCGTGGAACTTGGGGTCTCAGCCGCCGGTCAATAGGCAGCTCGGGACACGGGAGCGGTTGGAGGAGGGCGCGGGGCGCTGGTGCAGGGAACAACGAGACGAGGTGGTCGGCAGGTGGAGCAGCAGAGGCCATGGCAGGGGCGGCGACGAGGAGACGAGGCAGAGCCTGGGGCTGAGCGCTGCGGCGGGCGCAGGCGAGCTCGTGCTCGAGCGCGGCGGCGGCGCTGGTGGAGGCCGACGGGGGCGACCATGGCGAGGAGGCACGCGCGAGGAGGCGGGAGCGGGGCGCTGTGGCGCTGGGGCTCGAGGCGGCGAGGAGGAAGGGTCTGCGCGGCGTGCGAGGCGACGGAGGGGCGCGGCGCTGCGGCGCTGGCAACGCATCCCCGGCCGGCGCGGCAGCCATGGCGAGGTGCGGCGAGGAGGAAGAAGTGGCCGCGGGAGGGAGGAGGCAGGGTCGCGGCAGGAGCGGCGCAGTAGGGAGAAGAGGCGGGGGCTCGAGGGGGAGATGGCGACTCGGGTGCGGGGCGACGCTCGCGGGGATCGAAGGGAGGAGGGCCGACGAGGGAGAGAGATGGGGATCGGGGTCGAGCGCTGAGAGGGAGAAAAACGATCGAGGGAGAGAGAGTGGCGGCGGACAGAGGGAACGAACGAGAGGAGGGGGATTCGGGCTAGGGTTGCGAGGGGGAGAGGGAGGCTGGGCCTCGGGCCGGCTGGAGGCTGATGAGGCTGGGCTTCAACTGGCCGGCGCGGCCCAGGTAAGCTCTGGCCACCCCTTATCACTCCAGAAACAGGAAAAAAAAAGGACGAAATGAAAAGAAGAGAGAAGAAAAGTTAGAGAAGCAATTTGAGAACGGGGTTAATTTTCCTGGGCTCACTTTAGTGGGCTTGATCCAAAAAAATAGCAAAGAGACGTGTTGAAGGGGCTTGCCAACAACTCATTTGAATTGCATTCGAAAGAGTTTAAAATAGGAAGTAAGTGTTTGGCAGGTGCCAAAAATGTTGAGATATTAGGAGGATCCTCGATAAATGGAGAAAGAACTATAGATAAGGTTTCAAGGTCAAACTTGAAGTAGAAAAGGCATGGGGAACATTTGCAAGTGTGTTATGGTTACTTCCAACAAATGGAATAATTTAATAATAGCTCCATAATACTAGGAGGATATGTTATAAAGAGAAGACACTCTTCCCTCGATTTAAATGGACCGAAGGTCAACACGATTTATTTAAGTGAGATGCAAAGATTAATGACATGATGGCATGATGACATGATGCAATGCAAAATAAATAACACAAGCACAAATGAAACACACGGGAGAACCCGGAACATCTGGAATCTCTGGAATCTTCTGGGACGTCGGTCTTCGGGCATCACATGTGTCCTGTTCAAACGTGATGTCAAAAGAAAAAAAGACCTGTTCAAACGTGCCTGCATATTTGAACGCACAAGATTTGTCTTTTGATTATTCTTTTTGCTGCCTCTGACTCAAACATGCCTACATATTCGGACGGCCAAGATTTTCATAGAACTGCAACTGTTCTGTTTGCAGTATCCTGTATTCATTCCTATGCATACTTCTCTTTTTTGGGCAGAGTACTGTTGGACAGGCTTCTAATTCTGCTAGCATAGCACTGAGGGGCTATGTGCAAAATATCAAGACTGCCAGCAGGCGTTTTATTGCAAATAGCACGTAGCACTTCTGTATGGATCTAGTCCATACATATTGGATCCAACGGCCTGCACTTAGGTTTCCAAGCTTTCACTGAGGCTCCGTTCGGAGTCACTCCGCTCTGTAACTCCGCCGCGGAGCGGAGCGGCATACAATAAAAATATGAAGAGCGGCAAACAGGGCGCTCCGCTCCCTGGTGACGGAGCGGTGGATTTCCGAGCACAGCCTGAATATGTGGTTTTCACTTGATATTGTCTCTCAACCTCCGCCCAAAAATTCGCTGCCCCTTGCGCCAAAAGAATAGGAAACAAACTCCGCCTATCACGTTCACGATCTCTAAAAATCCGAGCGAAATCATCGGTAGCGACCGCTGTGAACGAAATCATCGGGAGCGACCGCAAAAACTGCGGGGGAGAAAAAGGAAACACGGGGTCGCGAACGACGGTAGGATCTGAAACGAACCATTAGGGCATGTACAATGGTTGCTAAGATAGTCTTATCTTAAGTTTTGCATGTAAATTAGAGATGACAAAAAAACAAGTCTACAATGGGTCATCTCTTAGCCTTATCTTCAATAATTAGTTATTCCTAAAAACATGGTGAGACAAATTATGCTAAGCTATCATCTCTTGTCTTTGCTTAAATAAGCTAAGACAAGCCTTCTCTTATGATTTCTCTCTCCTCCACCTCATCATTTATCTTACGTGGCATCCTTAAGCTAGAACCATTGTACAGAAATCATGCCATCAGGATTTAGCTTTTCCGTTACTATGGGTCTGTTTGGATGCTGCCCTAGCTAGCCCCGCCAACCATGGGCGTGCCAAAAAATTGGCGCAGGATTCTGCCGCCCACATCTCGCCCAAGAATTGGCAGAAAACTGAACTGGAAAAGCCAACGCGGCCAGGGCGAGCCAATTAATTGGCCCTCATCCAAACACATATCCACGCCTGGTCAACCGCCAATTTTTTGGCAGGGCTGCTTTTGGCTCCAATCCAAACAGCCTCTATAAACATGGCACTTCTCTCTCTCTCTAAAAAAAAAGGAACATCAAACACCTCGCGGCTCCAACAAGAACGGTTTAATTATATCATCAATCCATGGCCAAACAACCGTGACAAAATCAAGAAACTACATGTACGCAGATCACTCTGCTCGAGAAGAACCACGGCAGCTCTATCGTGCCATCTACCCGAGAACCCGCGACCAGCGAATCGATCACCCCCGGTTCACGACCCGGCAGTCCTCCCTGACCTCGCCGTCCTCGCCGGTGAGCGGGCTCAGGCCGCCCAGCTTCAGCATCGCCGCGCCCAAGTCCTCCCAGAACTTGTCGGGGTTCTCCGCGTAGTACTGCACCAGCGCGTCGCTGTCGCCCCCGTCGCCCAGGTACAGCTGCTGGTCCGAGTGCAGCAGCGCGCGGCCCTGCGTGATCCCCTGGTAGTAGTCCGTGTCCACCGTCGTCGGCGTGTCGTCCAGCGACGCCAGCGCCTCGTCGTCGCCGGCCGGCGGGCACCGCTCGTCCAGCGCCGCCGCGTAGGACGGGTCCAGCGTGTCCGTCTCGTTGTAGAGGCGGTCGCGGTAGAAGACGCAGCGGGAGTAGCCCAGCGTGTGGGCGCCCGAGAGCACCACCAGGTCCCGGAGCGACAGGCCCTGGGCCTGGAAGTTGGCCAGCAGCTCCGGCTGGTCCATGAACGGGTTCGGGATGCTGTCGTCCGCGTCGTCCATGCTCGCCGTCGTCGCGTCCCGCCGGCCCAGGAGCACGTCGTACGAGCTTCCTCCGAGCTGCAACACGAGCCAGTCATGTCACATTGCCATTCTGGCCGGACCAAATCAAATGTTACACAGTACCGTGTAAAAAGGAAGTTGTTACAAAGAAGAGAGGGAGAGCTGAACTTATCCGAAAGAGGTCATTTTCTTCACGAAATGACGTGGTCGACTAGAGGTGCAGTTAGGTCCAGTAAAGATGCTTAAAAGGTTTGTTATCTTACGGTTAGTGCTTGTCGTTACTACACTCCATTGACGATTTGCGTGTAAGCTTTTACAGAAACAAGGTAAAGATAAAAGCTAACGGTGAGCTTACTGCAACAATGGAGTCGCGAGCGGCAACGGCGAGGATGTCGGCGCAGGAGACAACATTCCCCAGGCACGCCGTGTTGACGGCGGTCTTGATGGAGTCGACCACGCCGAACCCTCTCACGGACATGTTGTTGGCCTTGGACGTCTTCTCCCCGACCATGTCCTCGGTGTCGTCCAGCAGAATGGAGCCGTCGCAGCCCTGAAATACAACATTCGACACGAAACGTTTGTCGCTAACATACGATCGATGGACATGAATGGAGTAATTCAATGTCAATGATCAAGCTCACGTACGTTGACGAAGCAGTCGTGGAAGTGCAGCCGGACGAGCGAGGCGCCCATCCGGGGCTCCTTGACGATGGCCGCGCCGACGACGAGCTTGATGGCCGACAGCGCCTGCGGGCACGCCTCGTCGTAGTAGTCCACGGTGAGCTCCTGCCCCGACGCGCCGGAGAAAGCCGCCGCGGCCACGACGGCGAAGCACAGAAGAGGCGCCGCCATGTCCTGGGGAATCAAGATACTATTGGCAATTTAACACTTTTGTACCAATGTCAGCTAGTGATGGGATTATACTCGGATGTGACTAGATATACGCTTGGAGCCGTGAGTTTATATAGCGTCCCAGTGAGACTGATTTGGACGTGTCACGACGAATTAGCCACCTGACCAACCGTTGCTTTTTTAGTGTTTGGTCGACCCAATGGGGTTCGTTCAGGGCGCGAGGCTTGTGCGCCAAGAAACCAGTTTCTTCTCCGTTTTACCGATGATCGCTCATTGACAGGCAGGAATGTAGTTTTCTAGTGATGGAAAGTTCTACTTTATACACTTGCCGACTTCGTGCAATGCATCTAGCTTTCGAATTCATAAACCGCGAGATTGCGAGATCTTTGTACTTGCGTGCAGTGCGTACTGATTAACCGGTGCTTTATCGATGGTTAGTGCCCGTGCACATAATTCACCATCGGACAATATAAGTTGGTTGGGAGTGCGAAATTGCGAGATTTCTTGCAGATACAACTATAGCTGCTGATCCTGCGGGACCAACAGTGACAGAATCACCACCACGCTTGCCTTTCTCACGATTAACGGGTCTGTTAACTGAACACGGCAAGAAACAACCTGGAAGGTATAGAAAAGCTATTGTGCAACCAGCTGTCTCCCTTGGTTTATGCATGTATACAAGTTATCCTAACCTCCCGACCTGACCTTTTTAAGCATGGCCATGCAGATATGCGTCGGTCGATAGAGATGTCTGGGCTAATTGTTGATGGGTTTTTTTTTTTTTACGCCAAGAATGTAGGACAACTGTTTTACAGTATTTTCATTAATAAAAACGGAAAAGCTTATATTAATAATACCAGCATATTACAGCATACATGGCTGATCTGAGGAGAAATCCAAAGAGACAGCACGCCAAGAGAAATTGCAAGAAACAAAGAAAATTCACAGAAAAAAAATCATCCTGCTCCTTGCATCCACCAACAAAACGACCATAATCTTCAGCCATCGCCGTCACCGAAGCATTCGTTGGGAAAGGAGAAGAAAACGTCTCCACGAAGCCAAGATCCAAAAGAAAGGCATAGCGGCAAAACTGCGTTGTGAGCCTCTGAACAGGCGCTGCCATGAACGGGGTCACACTTGTCACTATGGATTGTCGGCCGGAGCACATCTCCACTCCTCTTGGATCGCGATTCTGAAGTACTCATGTGGTAAACGTCACTGAGGGGCTCCAGAACCGGCAACCATCTTCCATCTTCGAAGAAACTCTAGGTGCGCCATACCTTGGATGAGACCGCCGCCGCAGCACCGGCCACCTCCAACACCAATACTTCCGGCTTCGCGACAGCATCGGAGGAACCGCTGTCACGACGTGGACGAAGCCGAAGAAACATGACCCTCGACAAGACCTCCACCTTCGTCTTGAAGGACTTGCCTGGACACACATCAGCGAGTCCTCGACGACGTCGTAGAACGCCGTCAAGGTGGTGGCCCGGAAACTTTTATTCCTGACAAAGACGTCAGCATCGACCGGGCGACGTCGCGTGAACAAACTAGCCTAGACTTAGACACAAGCCAAAAGGAACCGGGGCTCCCCAACCTTGCCGCCGCTGCTGGAGTGACGAGCGTAGGGAAGGGGAGACGGCGGCTGTGCCAATGTAGGAACTGCCTCACATATCGCCTAGAGCGAGAGAGAGAGAGAGGGGGGAAACGGAACTGCTAACTCGCCTTTTCTAGTAGTTCTGCAACCCCTCTTGAAATCCTAATGCAGGAATACTGCGTGCGTGTAGGTAGAACTATAACAATTTAGCTGCATGTAAGTCCCCTCAAAATTTCTTTTGGGTTACTAAATTTTGTGCGCCGTTGATCTTGGTTTGTGAGTCGTGTTCTGCATGTAATGCATCTTCAATACGGACCCGCAAACCGGACACCGCATAGGGGACCAGTCCGTGGACACAAATGGATAAGCTGGTCATCCGCATACGTCCAACCGCCATCCAAACAAATTTGATGCATATTTAAATTAACTATACAAGTTTATTGAAACTTGAATAATTTTTACATATAATCGACTAGTTTTCGACATATTTGTACTGGACCGGACTCTAAGCTAGCCTAAAACGACATATCCATTCTAGTACAAATATCGTTGAAATATGTACGCGTCAGTTTCCCGTCTCCGGTCGGCCATGAGCCCCGAAAACGACAGCCCATCCTCCGCCTCCGCCTCCGTAGCCTGCCAGTGGTTAATCGGCTGATGATGATGAGCCCGCCAAACTTGGCTTATGTTGAGTAAATAGGCAGTTTTTTGATTAAATTAATCCATGAATAAATCATGAGCATGACATGGACAATATTGATAACACACTGATTACGATCTAACTGAGCATGTACTACGCACATAGTAGAAACATCTACGCATATCGCTAGTACTGCTACAATAGAAAGAAACATGAACATGAGAGGGATAAGCGATGTATACCCTCCAATCGGCCACGCGGCGGCGGCGGCGGTGGCAGCAGCCGCGGCATCCTCGGCGGCCTTCTTGTCGGCCTCGGCCTTCTCAGCGGCGGCGCGGTCGGCATCGGTCGACATGGTGATGACGAAGGTGATGCAGACGTAGATGAACAGAAGCGAGCAGTCGCGTAGTCGCTACCCAACAACCTAATCGTCCCTCTCCCGTATAGGATCCGGAGAGGCGGGGTTTCAGAGGCCTGCTCTCCCGTCAACCGTGTACGCGGTGAACGAGATGGAGTCGCCGGCGACAGCAGCAGCAGAGGAACGACGTGAGCGTGGAGGCGGAGATGCGTTCTGTTTTTCGCGGCGGCTAGGGTTGGCAGCGCCCCACATATATATGTGCGGCCGCGCGTGGAGAAACGTGGGCTGAACCCACGTCCAAGTCGGTAGCCCATGATCCGACGTCTCAGATCATGGCCCTACCTGTCAAAGACTCTCCATTCCTGACCGGCAAAAAGAAGCGCATAGGAGTGAGGTCGGCTCGGCTCAATCCCGCAACCCACGGCACGGCGCGGCGCGGCGCGGCGCGGCGCGGCGCGGCGCGGCGCGGCGAGCGGAGGAGGAGGAGTGCGCGAGGGACTCATCTCTTCTCAAGCTCCAATAATATGAGGGAGAAAATCCCTTATAAACCACTCCAACTCTCCTTCCACTTCCGGGGTGGGACTAAACTTCCCACCACCTTGTCATGCCACCTACATGGGCCCTTAGAGATTAAATTTGAAATTGTCATATGGGCTCTTGGCCCATCTCATGTTTCGACAATCCCCCACCAGATCTGAAGGGTCCGCTTTGTCCTTTGTTCCAAACACTGTTTTGATATACCAGCATCTCAGTGGAGACCGATTAAGGTTGAGCTCCACCTAGACCAAGTAGTTACACTCATTCACAACTGAACAATGGACTATGCCTTGAATTGTCAGTTTGGCGTCAAGAAGTTTCACCACAAGTCTCACTGATACGAGGTTGCCGAAGGCCGACCCCTCGGGTGGAGCATATTAAGTCACACTCCTGGCCTGTTTACGAGCTTGCTAGAGATCACCCCAATCTCATAGACGGTGACCAGCAGTCGGGCTCATATAGGTGTGTTCCTCCAAAGATCGCTCTGTAGGATAGCATCTTGCTTATACATATAAGCCTTGGAACACATTAAGACAGTAGTCATCCTTCCATACAATTTCCGAGAGTATTGCATCTCCAACGGAGTGGGTTAGTAAAGTTACTCTCCTCAGTTCACCGATGGCTTATTTTCCCAGGTCCTACTTCACGGGATCTCCGATCACATAGGTTGGGTTACCACAATGGCAACTCATGTGGGTCTCATACCCATCTCCCTCGATGCATTATCTATCACAACACGTGATATCCCTTTTGTAAAGGGATCTGCCAGATTCTTAGCCGTATGGACATATTCCAACGCTATCACTCCGGAGTTTCTCAATTTTCTCACAGCTTTTAATCTCATTCTTATGTGTTTGTTGGACTTCATGTTGTCCTTTGAACTCTTCACCTTGGTGATGACAGTCTGATTGTCACAGTTTATAAGGATAGCCGGAACCGGTTTATCAACCAATGGCAAGTCCATCAAAAGATCTCGAAGCCATCCTGCTTCGACAATAGATGTGTCTAATGTTGTTAATTCTGCTTCCATTGTCGATCTCGTTAAGATCGTTTGCTTGCAAGACTTCTAGGAAACAGTGCCACCACCAAGAGTAAACATATACCCAGTTGTGGCCTTCATCTCATCAACATCAGAGATCCAAATTAGCATCACTATACCCTTCAAGTACCGACGGGTATCCGGTATAGTGAAGTCCATAGTTCATAGTACCCTTAAGATAACGCATAACTCTTTCAACAGCATGCCAATGTACATCACCCGGTTTTGATACAAACCGACTCAGTTTGCTCACAGCAAAAGCGATGTCAGGCCTCGTAGCGCTAGCGAGGTACATAAGTGAACCAATGATTTGAGAGTATCTCAATTGATCTATAGCCATGCCTTTGGACTTTCGAATCAACACGCTAGGATCATATGGTGTTCGAGATGGTGTGCAGTCCGAGTATCCAAAACGACTCAACACCTTCTCAACATAATGGGATTGCAAAAGTGTAATCCCACCCTTATCTCTCAGTAGCTTGATGTTCAAGATAACATCAGCCACACCAAGGTCTTTCATCTCAAAGTTCTGAGATAGAAACGACTTGACCTCCTCAATGACTTTGAGGTTGGTTCCGAATATCAGTATGTCATCAACATATAAGCACATTATAACTCCTTCGCCCCCACCATGGAGATAGTATACACATTTGTCAGCTTCATTAACAACGAAGCCAACAGATGTCAGTGTTGTATTAAACTTATCATGCCATTGCTTAGGTGCTTGTTTCAGGCCATATAAAGATTTTATCAACCTACACACTTTTCTTCCTGACCATCTATCACAAAGCCATCTGGTTGTTGCTTGTAGATTTCCTCGTTTAGCTCTCCATTCAGGAAAGCTGTCTTAACATCCATCTGGTGGACGAGAAGACCATGCGAGGCCGCCAACGAGAGTAATACTCGAATGGTGGTCAGTCTGGCAACAAGTGAATATGTATCACAGAAATCTTCCTCTTCTTTTTGGTCATAGCCCTTGGCCACAAGCCTAGCCTTGTACTTTTGAATCGTACCATCAGGCCTAAGCTTCTTTTTGAACACCCACTTACATCCCAATGGTTTGCAACCATAAGGACGCTCAGTAATCTCCCGTTAGCCATGATGGAATCCATCTCGCTACGGACCGCTTCCTTCCAATAGTTAGCTTCTGGAGAGGCATATGCTTCTGAAATAGAAGTGGGAGTATCATCCATGAGGTACACGAATAAATCATCACCAAAGGTCTTTGCAGTCCTTTGTCTCTTTCCCCTACCAAGGGTTTCCTCGTCATCCTCCTCAGGATTTTCATCATGTGTTCGTTCATAGTATTCCATAGGAATGGCAGGCTCAGGAGTCTCCTCAGATTCCTGTGTAGAAGTGCTTTGCATATCTCTCATAGGAAATATATCCTCGAAGAATGTAGCATCCTTAGACTCCATAATTGTACCAACCTTTTGGTCAGGTACCTCAGATTTCACTACTAGAAATCTATAGCCAACGCTATTCTTAGCGTAGCCCAAATTAACGCAGTCCATGGCCTTCGGTCCAAGCTTACGCTTTTTGGGGATCGGCACATTGACTTTCGCCAAACAGCCCCAAGTACGCAAGTACGAGAGTGTTGTCCTTCTCTTTGCCCATTTCTCATAGGGAGTGATCTCATTGTCCTTTGTCGGAACTTTATTCAGGACATGACATGCATTCAATATAGCCTCCCTCCACCATGCCTTGGATAAACCCGACGTATCTAACATGGCGTTAAACAAATCAGTTAGAGTACGGTTTTTCCGCTCGGCAACCCCGTTTGACAGGGGTGAATAGGGAGGCGTCCTCTCATGAATAATGCCATGTTCCGCACGAAAGGAATCATACTCACTCGAGAAGTACTCTCCACCACGATCTGACCAGACTCGTTTAATTTGTTTTTCAAGTTGTTTCTCAACTTCTGCCTTATAGATTTTAAAGTAGTGTAGAGCCTCGTCTTTAGTATTTAACAGTTACACATAGCAATATCTAGTGGAATCATCTATCAATGTCATGAAGTATTTCTTTCCACCTTTAGTCAACACACCATTCATCTCACAAATATCAGAATGTGTGAGTTCTAATGGTGCCAAGTGTCTCTCCACCGCGGCCTTGTGAGGCTTGCAAGGTTGCTTAGCTTGCACACATGAAAGGCACATAGAACCTTTGGCTAAAGTGAAACTCGGGATTAAATCCAACTTAGCTAGCACGTCATAACACCGAAACTAATGTGACAAAGACGTGAATGCCAAACTTCTGATTCATTAACATTCGAATGAATATGGTTCATGGCTTTATTACAAAAATCTGCGAGGGAAAGGCGGAACATCCCTCCGCTCTCATAACCATATCCAACAAAGAGTCCATATTTCGTAACAACTAATTTATTAGACTCGAAAACCAACTTAAACCCTTCTCTACATAGAAGGGAGCCACTAACGAGGTTCTTCTTGATGGCGGGGACATGCTGCACGTTCTTCAACTGCACGATCCTTTCCGAAGTAAACTTCAGATCGACCATGCCAACACCATGAACAGAAGCACTCGCGCCATTCCCCATCAATACGGACCCGTGGCATGTGACCTGGTAAGAAGTGAACAATGAAATGTCAGCACACACTGAACACCTGCACCTGTGTCCACCCACCAATCGTTGGGTTGAAACACTGAAAAACAGTAAATAAATTACCGTACCCAGATGCACCATTCTCATTGTTTGGGCACTTGTTGGCCCAATGTTCAACCGAACCACAAGTAAAGCAGCCCTCATCCTTCTTGTTCTTCTTGAAGGTCTTCTTACCCTTCTTCTTAAAGTCGGCATTCTGTTGGACACCGTTCTTTCCCTTGGGCTTGTGGGAATTGGAGTTCTTCTGGTGCACCATATTGGCCACAGAAGTTCCTTCGACCCCTTTTCCGTGCGAGTCCTTTGCCCTTGAATTCTGCTCAACACTCAGATGGCCAATGACATCCTCCACCGAGAATTCACGCCTTTGATGTTTCAGAGTGGTGGCAAAGTTCCTCTAGGAATTGGGGAGCTTAGCGATTATGCAGCCCGTGACAAACTTGCCCAGTAACTCGCACTTAAGAAGCTCAAGCTCCTTAACAATGCATACTATCTCATGAGCCTGCTCCAATACAGGACGGTTTTCAACCATCTTGTAATCGTGGAACTGCTCTATAATATACATCTCGCTCCCTGCATCGGCGGCCCCGAACTTAGATTCGAGCGCCTCCCACAAGTCCTTGGCAGACCGCACATGTAAATATGCGTCAACCAGCCTATCTCCAATCACGCTCAGAACTGCCCCGAGGAACACGACAGTGGCCTCCTTGAACGCCTTCTCCTGTTCAGAAGCGATCGTTCCTGTGGGAGTCACACCGGCGACCCAGAACATGTTCATGGCCGTGATCCATAAGGTGGTTTTAGTCTGCCAACGCTTAAAGTACGTCCCCGTAAACGGGGACGATTTCAGTGCAGCAGCAAAATAAGATTTCGAAAAACTCCTACACACATTAGGTTTTTGGATTATTGAGTAAATAGGCAGTTTTTCGATTAAATTAATCCATGAGCATCCTCGGCCTTCTCAGCGGCGGCACGGTCGGCGACATGGTGATGCAGACGTAGATGAACAGAAGCGAGCAGTCGCTACCCAAAAACCTAATCGCCCCTCTCTCGTAAAGGATCCGAAGAGGCGGGGTTTCGGAGGCCTGCTCTCCCGTCAACCGTGTACGTAGTGAATGGGATGGAGTCGCTGGCGGCAGTAGCAGCAGAGGAACGACGTGAGCGTGGAGGCGGAGATGCGTTCTGACAAAGAAGGGCATAGGAGTGAGCTCGGCTCGGCTCAATCCCGCAACCCGCGGCGCGGTGCGGCGAGGCGTGGCGAGGCGAGGCGTGGCGAGCGGAGGAGGAGGAGTGCGCGAGGGCCTCATCTCTTCTCAAGCTCCAATAGCATGAGGGAGAGAATCCCTTATAAACCACTCCAACTCTCCTTCCACTTCCGGGGTGGGACTAAACTTCCCACCACCTTGTCATGCCACCTACATGGGCCCTTAGAGATTAACTCTGAAATTGTCATATGGGCTCTAGGCCCATCTCATATTTCAACAGCTTCTGCGGGAGCAAAAGAGCGGTGGCCTTCATGTGATAGAAGCGTCGGTGACCTTCCAGGTGTGACTGTTCCTCTTTGTTTCCGGTGTCTGCGGACGTGCCAGCTTCGTGGTCATGGCGGCGGGCCACGGGCGTGCTAGCTTCGTGGTCATGGCGGCGAGCCACGGGCTTGCGGGCTTCGTGGTCATGGTGGAGCTAGCAATGTCCTCCTTGTCCTCGCTCTTGCCGAACACCTCATTTGTGGCCTCGTCCATCTCCTTGTAGACGACCTCTAAATCCATCTAATACTGGTGGTAGCGCTAGCGGTCGCCTCGGATTTAGCGGGCGGAGAAGTAGGAGTCGAGCCGCGCCTCTTGCTCGGCGACATTCATGTCTGAGGCGATGGCCGTGCCGGCGGCGAGTAGCTCCACCGCGCGTCGGTGCTCGTCGAGGAGGCGAAGGTTGTAGGCCTAGTTGGCATGTGCCTGCCAGAACGCGGCCTCCCGCTCCTCTAGCACCATGTCCGTGTCGTGGTCACCGGCCTCACCAATGATGATGCCTTCATAGACCAGCGAGGAGGGTGGCGCCGGCTCGTTCTCGATCGTGTCCTCCATATGAACGTCCACAGCGTCGGCCTCCGTTTACCTGTCGTCCTGCCAGCCGGTGATATTCTTTTTTTGCTTGAACGAGAGGGTGTCCCTGACGGCTTTGGAGCAAAAGGAGGCCATGGCAAGCATGGTGCAGAGAGGAGGAAGGAAGCAGAGGATGATGGATGCAACTATGGCCGGGCCTATGGTTCATATAGTGGGGGATATATGGCAGGGCAACTGACGATGTGATTAATGGTGGGCGGCAGGCGGAAGACGGGTGGCGCCGGCTTGCCATTCCTCGACACCCGCATGCATGTTTAATATAGGTAGTCGGAGGGATGAGCTGTCGTTTGAATGCGGGGCAGCTATATGCACCGTGAAGCGACGAGGGCGGCACTCTCGGCTGGCGTGTCGTTTCCATACCGGAGCATTGTGAGAGGTTGCATCGCACTAAGGCGGCATGAATGCGGCAGGTGCTCTGGAGCGGGGCTGACATATTCGGGCGGGAATGCACGCGGGCGCGGGAGAAGTTTTTGAGTGAGCCTAGTTAGTCAGACGCGGGCGTGGCAGCGGTCCGGACGCCACAAAGCCCCTCAGTTTATAAATGTGTCAGTGCAAGGTAAAAATATGTTTATCATGTATACAAAAAATCTAAATCATATGCATGAAAAATGTCGAAGATATGTACAAAAAATGTGAATCATGTATACAAAAAGTCTAAATCATGTGTACCAAAAATGTCAATCATGTATATGCAAAATCTAAATCATATTTACCTAAAATGTCGCACATATGTATAAAAAATGTTAACCATGTACAAGAAATATCTAAATCATATGTATGAAAACTATTGCACATATGTACGGAAAATGTTAATCATGTAAATGAAAAATCTAAAACATACGTACGAAAATGTGACAAATATAAAATATCGCACATTCCAAAAGAAATGTACGTGACATTTAAAAAAAGAAAAAAAAATGGTCATGTATTAGAACAAACATGTTTCATAAATTTGAGAAACATACATCATATTAAAAATATTTATCTAATTTTCAAAATTATGCTTGTTACATTTCCAAAAAAATGTTTGTACAATGTAATAAAAGTGTTTGTGTATTGAAAAAAATGTTCTTATCATCTGGTAATAATTTTTCAACATGTATTTGAAAACAAATGCTGAACACTTAGTTGGAAAACGTATTGAAAATGTGCTTCTGTAAAAAATGTTAACAATTTAGTTAGAAATTTTAAAAGGGTATAAAAATGTGCAACATGTATTGAAAAAATAAAACCAATGAAAATGTACAAAATAAACCAAAATAGAAGGGAAAAACTAACAAAACCAAAGTATAATGCAGAAAAGTTAAAAAAAAACTCTATAATAAACAAAGTAAAATAAGCATAAAAGGGTATGACATAGACAAACCCAAAACCTCTGAAAAACAAAAATCCAGGAAAAACATAGAAAAAAACCCGGAGAGAGACCGCTACAAGCTGAATAAAGAGAAACTATGCGCACAGCATCGCTCTACAAAATGGGCTAGCCCAGTAATGCGGGAGGCCAGAATGTTCTTTTTTTTCTTCATATTTTCTTTCTTTCTTCGTTTACTTCCATTTATACATCCAAATGAGTTCAAAATTGGGCTTACTTTCACATTCTTCGTATACTCTGTGCAAACTTTATTGATACAAATCAAGCAATTTAGTCTGGCTATATTGTCTTAGCGATTGTTAACTAAATGTTATAAGTAATTGTTGATATGTCTTACTATTAAAAAAATATCATTTTTGCATTTAATATGAGTCTCTTAATTCTGTAATCCGTTATCTTGACTGTCATGAGAGTAGTTCTTCTCCCAGCATGAACGGGCGCGGCAACGCGCGTAATTATGGTCTACTGGAATAGGAAAAGTGGAAGGGAGAAGGAGAAGGAAGGAAGGGGGTGCCCCCTTTCCCTAGTCCAATTCGGACCAATCCATGGGGAAGGGGCGCGACCACTAGGGGTGGGCACTTTCAAACCGAAAACTGAATTTCGAAACCGAACCGAACCATTTTAACCGAAATATAGGCTAAATCTGTTATTGGTTATTCGGTTTGGTTTGAAAAATAGAAATTATTTGATGTTTAATTTTAAATCGGTTTTCGATTGAGAAAAACAATTTACACCGAACTAACCGAATTATGAGTCTACTACCGTTGTTTCTCTTTGGCGCAAGCACAATAAGATAGCCAATTAGTATAAGTCGCTAGATAGCTTTGGAAATTATACACAGATTCATGCAATCACAAGAGCATTGGTCTAGTGCATAGATTATAGGATCTCATGCATGCAAATACTAATTGGTAGCTATTTTTTAAGATTATTGACGACTATGTCCGTATAAAGTATAACAAATCATTACATGATACGCTGCTTCAACTGATGGTGGTGCACATGTATTTTGGTTTTCGGTTAACCGAACAAACCGAACCGATATATTTGGGTTAATAAGGTTCGGTGGCAATTTTTATTGTGATTATTTCGGTTCTCATTTTTTAGAAACCGAAATTCTATAAACCCGAATAAACCGAACCGAATTAACCATATAAACCGAATGCCCACCCCTAGCGGCCACCCTTGAGGCCTTTCTCTCCTTTCTTGTATGGCCCATTAAGGCCCAATACAAATTCCCGTAACTCTACGGCACTCCGAAAAATACCCGGATCACTCGGAACCTTTCCGATGTCCGAATATAGCCTTCCAATATGTCGATCTTTACGCCTCGACCATTTCGAGACTGTTCGTCATGTCTGTGATCTCATCCGGAACTCTGAACAAACGTCGGTCATCAAATCACATAACTCATAATACAAATCACCATCGAACGTTAAGCGTGCGGACCCTACGGGTTCGAGAACTATGTAGACATGACCGAGACACATCTCCGGTCAATAACCAATAGCAGAACCTGGATGCTCATATTGGTTCCTACATATTCTACAAAGATCTTTATCGGTCAAACCGCATAAAACATACGTTGTTCCCTTTGTCATCGGTATGTTACTTGCCCGAGATTCGATCGTTGGTATCATCATACCTAGTTCAATCTCGTTACCGGCAAGTCTCTTTACTCGTTCCTTAATACATCATCTCATGACTAACTCATTAGTCATTTGCTTGCAAGGCTTATTATAATGAGTATTACCGAGAGGGCCCAGAGATACCTCTCCAACACTCGGAGTGACAAATCTTACTCTTGATCTATGCCAACACCACAAACACCTTCGGAAACACCTGTAGAGCATCTTTATAATCACCCAGTTACGTTGTGACGTTTGATAGCACACAAGGTGTTCCTCGGGTATTCGGGAGTTGCATAATCTCATAGTGAGAGGAACATGTATAAGTCATGAAGAAAGCAATAGCAATAAAACTAAACGATCATAGTGCAAAGCTAACGGATGGGTCTTGTCCATCACATCATTCTCCTATGATGTGATCCCATTCATCAAATGACAACAGATGTCTATGATTAGGAAACATAACCATCTTTGATTAACGAGCTAGTCTAGTAGAGGCATACTAGGGACACTCTGTTTTGTCAATGTATTCACACATGTACTAAGTTTCCGGTTAATACAATTCTAGCATGAATAATAAAAATTTACCATGATATAAGGAAATATAAATAACAACTTTATTATTGCCTCTAGGGCATATTTCCTTCAGTGCATCGATTACATGGCCATCCCTACTCAGTCACATTGATATCAATTGATGAACATCTCTATAGTTCATTGATTTGCCTACACTACAAAAAAATACACTTCCGTGATGATACGTGTTTGTCACAGTAGGTCACGTTTTCTGTCATGCATGTACATCCATGACAAATTTATGACACAATGAAGATAGTCATACCTGTGTTGTCGTAGAAGTGTTCCATGACATTACCAAAATTATCATCACGGAAGTATCCACTTCCATGACGATAAATCGCGCGTCACAGATGTGCTTTCGTCAAGGGTGACCGACACGTGGCATCCACCGTAACGGAACGCCGTTAAGCTATCGGGTCCGGTTTTGGATCCGATAACCCGCTAACAGCCCCGACCAATGGGGATTTTCCACGTGTAAAATCATGATTGGCCGGAGGAAACACGCGTTGCCTCACCGTTGGGACAGATGTCGTCCACTCATTGGACAGGTGGCGCCTATGATAGGTCGACACGTGGCACGGCCCAACATTGGCCCATTCCAGTGAAAAAGGCCGGCCCAGTAAAAAATAGTAGGCCGGCCCATACAAGGCCTACTTGTTTCAGGTCCATTTAAGCCCACGGCCCATACGAGATGTGCCAATTCAGCCCGTCAACGACCCGTTAAAGATTTGACACCATTGCAGCCCATCTTCAGTTCGAGCTCGTTAACATCCCGCTATATATTTGGGCTCAATATCGGCCCGATGAGATTTCGGCCTGTTAACGGCCCAATCAGTGGATGGGCCAATTTTCACGATGTACATCTTTCGGCCTTTTAGCAACCCATTTAAATATTGGGCTAATTCCCGACCCGGTGTGTCTTTCAGCCAGTTGACAGCCCATAAATTAGTTGGGCCATTTGTAGTCGGACCTGAGTTTCGGCCTTTTAGCGACCCATTTAAATGTTGGGCCAATTTCTGGCCCGGTGTGTCTTTCAGCCTGGTGACGGCCCATATATCTGTTGGGCCATTTGTAGTCGGACCTAAGTTTTGGCCTTTTAGCGGCCCATTTACGTGTTGGGCCAATTCCCGGCCATGTGTGCCTTTCAGCATGTTAACGGACGATAAATGAGTTGGGCCATTTGTAGTCAGACCTGAGTTTTGGCCTTTTAACGGCCCATGCCCTTCATGGTCCTATACCAGCCCGGTTTCTCTTTTGGCCTGCTAAAGGTCCACAACACAGTTGGGCCATTTACAATACGACTTGACTTTCAGCCTCTTAGCGGCCCATGCTCTTCATGGTCCAATACAAGCCCGCTGTCTCTTTTGACCTGCTAAAGGCCCACATTATAGTTGGGCCATATGTAGCCCGAACTTAGTAACGGCCTGTTAACGGCCAGTGAAATCAATTGGGCCCACCTGTTGCCCGCTTAGATGTCAGCCTATTAATGACCCGGAAGTTAAGAGGGCCGACCATTAACTTTCGGCCTGGTAATGGCCCATTAACTTAATGGGCCCACTAAAGTTCGTACATGTCTTTAGGCCAAATTAGATCATTTGAGCCCAATATGACGAGCAATTATGCACATGACCAAAACCGATCAAGCAAAGGTACGGCATACAGGGAAAAACGTTGCACATCCAGCATATATTACAGGAAATTACATCCACTGGGAAATAAAAGATTGATGCCAGTGCAAATAAATGAACATAACCTAACGATCTACAACGTCACAATCTGCAACCTCAGCACGGATGACGCCCATAAGCATGTGGGCAAGTTCTTGCTGCTTTGCTACACTGTCTCTGAAAACATTGATCAGTTGTTGTGTCGCACGACTCTGCACCTCTGATTCCTCCACCATTTCCATCATTCCTTCAGCCATTAATTAGTTCACAAACATACATTTTTTCCTTTGCATTCGAGACAGATGGTACTGAACAGATTCATATGGCGATTTTGGCAGGCTTGTATTATTGATAGGGAGAGTGTCTCGACCACTGCATCATAACATAAATTAGGAGGGGAACCAAATAGATTAATCATGAGTTATTGGCATATTACCTGGCCCAGATTTATTGGAAAGAAACAATGGGGTTGCCTTGCTGTTTTCAGAGTTTGTCTTCTTATCTTCAGCAGCCTGCACCAAATTAAGACACTAGCATTGCTATCATTGGCCAAGTCAGATAATAGGAAAACAACATTGGCACAACGAACATTTGGGCAACTAGCCAACACCAAATTAACACAATATGGCACAGCTATCATCAGCCAAATAAGGTAATACGAAAGCAACATTGACACAATGAATGATGGGCAACGAGAGCAGCACTACAATTCAGTAATGTGCATGATATGAGATAGTACACTCATGCAGCTCAGTATGCAAAACTACCAGGCAGTTTTCTTTACAAAAATCAACACTGGCGCCTTTAACATTTTGCTACAACTAATTTTAGATCAGACAAAGGTTGGATTCATGCCGATTAACAAAATACATGCTGATGTAAAAATATAGTGATATAAAACAGGTACTTACATCGACATTGGAGCATAGAGAATTCCCGCAAGATATTTTCCTCGAATACAATGCGAATGAATGAAATCTTCTATCATTTAACCTTATTTTCTAAAAGAGAGATGGGTAAGAAACATGTAGAAAATATGTTCAGAATGCTATAAAATTTCATGATGCGAGGATATGCACATGCTTCTTAGAATGGAGTTGACATTCTTTTGCTGCACTGGAGCGGACTAGTTCTTTGGCCACTGGAATCTGCTTATTATCAGTGGGAGTTGAGTTTCTCTATGCTGGAGCAGTATCTATGAAAAATGGAGTTGGTTTATTATCTACTGGCGTTTGGACCTTTTGTGAAGACCTGGTTTGTAACCCTTCAGATTCTAACATAGTTGTCTTCCCCTTGCATGCCTTATATAGAAGAATGGTGCTTCAATTATAAAACATGCTACAACAGAGATGGAATAGGTACTGAATAATAGAAAGGCATGACAAATTGACATGTAT
Source organism: Secale cereale (assembly GCA_902687465.1). NCBI lineage: Eukaryota > Viridiplantae > Streptophyta > Magnoliopsida > Poales > Poaceae > Secale > Secale cereale. The sequence goes on from LR738710.1 coordinate 66,660,490, forward strand.
TCCCTCCATCCGGAAAAAAATGGATGGGTCTAGGCGTATTTCAGTTCTACATACATCCAATTTTATCCATTTCGGCGACATGTAATCCGGACGGAGGGAGTATGATGTAAGAGCTAGGGATACGACAGGACAACACAGTAAAAAAACACTGAAAATCCACTGCAGAACCAAAGTAATCAAACCAATTGATATGAGATAGTACACTCATGCAGCTCAAGATGCAAAACTACCAGGCAGTTTTCCTTACAAAAATCAACATTGTGGCCTTTAATCATACATTTTGCTACAACTAAATTTAGATCAGATAAAGGTTGGATTCACGCCGATTAACAAAATACATGCTGATGTAAAAATATAGTGATATACAACAGGTACTTACATCTGCACTGGAGTACAGAGAATTCCTCCAAGAATCTTTCCTCACAGATGATACCAGTGCAGAAATTCTTCTATCTGTTAAGCTTATTTTCTAAAAGAGAGATGGGTAAGAAAACATGTAGAAAATATGATCAACATGCTATACAATTTCATGATGCAAGGATACTCACACGCTTCTTAGAATGGAGTTGACATATTTTTGCTGGACTGGAGCGGACTACTTCTTTGGCCACTGGAATCTGCTTATTATTAGTAGGAGTTGGGTTTCTTTGTGCTGGAGCAGTATCTATAAAAACTAGAGTTGGTTTATTATCTCCTAGCGTTTGGATCTTTTGCAAAGACCTGGTTTGTAACCCTTCAGATTCTAGCATAGTCGTCTTCCCCTTGCATGCCTTGTATAGAAGAATGGTGCTTCAATTATAAAACATGCTACAACAGAGAGATGGAATAGGTATTGAAGAATAGAAAGGCATGACATATTGACATGTATTCCCTTCATCCGGAAAAAAATGGATGGGTCGAGGCATATTTCAGTTCTAGATACATCCTTTTTTTATCCATTTCGGCAACATGTAATCCGGACGGAGGGAGTATGGTGTAAGAGCTAGGGATACGACAGGACAACACAGTAAAAAACACTAGTTTAATGTAAAACTGTATGCTAGCAGAATACATACAGAAAAAACTAAGGCATCATACACGTGTATTTTTGGGAAACTAAGATGGCATTGCAACAGAGCACTAGAACAACACTTCAATGTAAAAAACCATGGTATGGTAGACAGATGAAGTACATACTGATGAATAACAATGCATTAGATATTCAGAAGCATGATGTCCAAATTAAGAAGATGGCATTGCGATAGAGTAGAATGACAGTACTTGAATTTGAAAATATGTTATCATGAATGGAATAGGTACTGAAAAACAGGAAGGCATGACATATTTACATGCATGATCAGCATGCTAAGCACATGGCATTGCAATAGAGTAGATACACTCCAGGACATTATATGCATGTTGTACCCATATCACGGGCCAAGTTAGAGCAAGGACCTTGTGGGGTGAAGAGGATTCAACATCTTTCTGCAAGTCTAATGAAGAACTGCCTGTACATGTTCCATCATATTGGGTATCATTGATATCAAGTTTATTGGCCTTTACATTGCTCTGTGAGGTTCTTGTGGATATATCAATGTGTGCAATTATATCTGACATGCATGGAAGACAACTAGTAGTTAGATTTATGTAATGAGTGCCTGTAGGAGACGACATAAATAGTAGGACTAGGGTTAACTAGCAGCAACAATTATAAAAAACTAAAGGGAGAACACAGATGAAAGCTACAGAATATGTATCGTTTGTACTCGAGATTAACTAGATGGCACACAAAAGTATTAAAGAACAACATAGGTGATACTAGAAGTGGTATAATACTATAATCACCAGACTGTGGGATAGCATTGTGTCGGTGTACTAGAGTAGGGGTACCCTAGTATCCCGAACTTGTGCACGGGCAGTCGCAGCATCCCGCAGCAAGGCTTGCCGGGTGACCGCCAAGGTCCTCCGTGGTTCCTTTGGAGCCATTCAAGAACAAAGTATTCAAGCCAAGGAGACAAGGCCCCGGCAAAAGGAGCTTGCCGGGAAGGCCAACCAAGGCATCTCAAGGAACTTGCCGCGACGCGCCACGCGTCCCGGCAAGGCCCGGTGAGCGGCGAGCTCCCGGACGCGACAAGACAACGACCGCGGCAAGGCGCTTGCCGCGGCAAGCTACCACTCTGTACCCGCGCTCCAGCACATCCACCAACGTGTCGCTCTAGGACCCTTCCAGGCGTACGTGGCGGGAGGCCGTGCAGCCAGCGGTGCGTGGTGGCAAGCGGTGCTGACAAGATTGCCATTGTGGCAAGCGGTGGCATCCCTGACGGTCCCTTTTGCACTATTTGGGCGACGCAGATGGGCATTTAATGCCCTTGTCCCCTGCCGTCAGAGTTAGGTATGATACACTGTATCAGGTAGTTGTACCAACCGCAACACCTTTCCATTTTTACCCTTGTCTACGTTGCCACCTGTCGGTGACCCCTTGAGCATATAAAAGGAGGCCCATGCGCGACGTAGAGGGGGGGGGGAGGAGAACACTCACGCTCGGTCTCGTTAGCTGCTGGTGTGTACTGTAGCACTCAGCGCTCCCGAGCAAGAACTCAATACAAACCACAAAGCAGGAGTAGGGTTTTACGCATCCGTGTGGCCCCAACCTGGGTAAACTACTCGTGTGTTTCGCCTCGATCTGCTCTTCGTGCGATCTTCGCCCCCCGTCGAACCGAAAGGGGCTCGGTCCGCCGGTCCCATAGGTGCTCGTGGATTCGTTCCCCGACATCTTTGGCGCGCCAGGTAGGGGGCATCGAGGTTGTGTGAACCTGATCCGGCGTTCACACGAGCTAGATCTTCATCTTCTTCATCGACATGCCGCCGAAGAAGAAGGCTTCGGAGGCGGCTGCTCCGTCCGCGCCGAACCCACCACCGCCGGAGCAAACGGCTGGTGGGGTAGACGCCGGCGGAAGAATGGGCATCGACGAGGGAGCTCACGGTGCCGCCAAGTCCAAGGACAAGGCTGCACTGCCCATCGGCGGCGTAGTCAGCTCCCACAACGACCGGGCGCACTCCAAGACCTCGGCGTCCGTACATGCACCGCGCCCATCTCAGGAGGCGCGGGACCGGCAGCGTCATGGTACTCACGGTACCATACGTTTGCTGGACCAAGATCGAGCTAGTGGATCTCAGAGTGCTCAAGACCAGCATGCACGCCAACATGCTGGCACGAGCGAGGCACGGTCGTCTGGACGAGATACTGCTCCTTCTAACATAGTTAGAAGTCAGAGCATATCCCGCTCCTCACACCGTTCGCCACTTCCACCCACCACTTCAGCAGAAGCTTTGGTGCGAGCTCAACTGCTCCTGGACTACCGTCCAACGGCAGACAAGATCGACGACTGGAGGGCCGCCATTCAGAGTCTCATCGGCTTCGCCAACGGCGACACTCCACGGCAGCCGAGTACATCGCAGCCGTGGCAAGTCAGCCAGGCACAAGCCGGTGGCGACAAGACCGGTGGGGGTGCAACTACCGTACACTCTCCGCTCCGAAGACCAAGATCGCCGACTCGCCGGATCCACCTCGACAGCGACTCCACCGCGTCATCAGATCCACGAGCTCGTCGCGATCAGCGCCAAGTTCTTCACGAACGACAGCAAGAAGACGCTCATACTCGCATCGAGCGCCGAAGAGAAGCGCGGCGTCAATCAGACCAGCACGCTGGGCCCTCTGTCGACATGCATGCGCCAGGGGAGCCAGGTGACTTGCCGTACGCGGTAGGTTGCCCTGCGTTTACTCATGAGCTGCGGCAAGTCCAGTGGCCCAGCAAGAAGAATTTCAAGCCAGACATACCAGAGAAGTACGACGGCAAGTCGCATCCGTCGGAGTTCCTCAGCATCTACACCATCGCGGTGCAAGCTGCCGGGGGGCAGGACGACAAGATCCTTGCCAACTACTTCCCGCTGGTGCTCAAGCCCAACGTCAAGTCCTGACTCATGCACTTGCCGGACAACTCCATATCCTCCTGGGCTGACCTATGCCATCAGTTTGTCGGCGCCTTTACAGGCGGCCACAAACCTCATGGCCAAGAGAGTGACCTTCATCTGCTCGCCCAGAAGGAAGGAGAGCCCCTGCGCAAGTATATTCAGAGATTCAGCCGTGTACAGCACAACATCCCAGATGTCCACCCTGCCGCGGTCATCAGCGCGTTCCATCAGAACGTGCGTAACCGCAGGATGCGGGAGGAAATGGCGATGTGCAAGATCAGAGACGTCAGTGAGCTATATGCCCTGGCCGACAAGTGTGCACGTGCTGAGGAAAGGAGGAAACTCCCCGGAGAGAATACAGGAGCAGGAGGATCTGACAGCGAGGATGCTGCCCCGGCAAAGAAAAACCGGCGGCGGAACAACAGGAAGAAGAAAGGCAAAGATGTGCTAGTCATTGAGCAGTCCGGCAACGAAGGTGGCGCCAAGAAAGCCAAAGCTGGTAGCTCCGGCAAGGAGATTGCCGCATGCACCAACTGCCAGGCTATGGCGGTCGCTGACAAGCGGGACGGCACCGACAAGCAGTACTGCAAGATCCACTGCACCAAGGGCCATGACCTCCAGAGCTGCAAGAAGGTCGAGCAGCTTGTCGAGCAGCAAAAGGCTGAATACGAGCGACGCGACAAGGAGAAGGCCCAAGGAGGTGCTGGAGGATCCGGCAAGAAGCGCCCCGACCGGGGAGGACACCGCGGCAAGGCCAAGCAGCGGCAAGGAGACAGACCTCCCCGCGGCCGCGACAAGGATGAAGATGACGACGACGATGAAGACATGGATGATGTCGAGACTAGTGAGCAGGAGTTCCAGAAAGCCACAGAGGTCTTGTGCGTTGACGGCGGTGCTTCTCTGCATACTTCACACCGCCAACTCAAGCAGTGGGTGCGGGAAGTCAATGCGGCAGAACCGCCTGTCGAGTCACGCAAGCTTCTGAAATGGTCCAGCACGCCTATCATCTTTGATATTGAGGACCACCCTGATCGCACAACTGCGGTCGGGTGCTTGCCAATGTTGGTTTCACCAACTATCCGCAACCTCAAGGTCACTAAGATGCTAGTTGACGGCGGGGCCGGCTTGAACCTGATCTCCTCCGCTGTACTCCAGAAACTCCAGATCCCTGACAGCGAGCTTGAAGAGACCGGCACATTCCAAGGAATCAACCCGGGAAGGAGCAAGCCGAAAGGGAAGATCACGTTGCCGGTGACATTTGGCAGCGAGTTGAGCTTCAGGACTGAGAGGGTCACTTTTGACGTTGCCGATTTTCCATTGCCTTACAATGGGATACTCGGCCGTCCAGCACTCGCCAAGTTCATGGCAGCCTCTCACTACGCATACAACATGCTGAAGATGCCAGGCCCGATAAGTGTCATCTCTGTCCCTGGCGACAAGAAGGATGCTCTTATCTGCGCCGACAAGATCTACTAGGAAGCGGCAGCCGCAACAGATCGCAAGTCACCTGCCGTTGAAGCTCCCGGGGGGAAGAAGAAGACCAAGTCCGGCAAGAGTTCTGATGCCCACTCCGGCAAGCGCACCTCTTCGGAGTGCTGCGCTACCGTCGAGGACGCACCATCGAGCTCCACCGGCAAGTGTAAGAAGACAATGGCAGCTCCGCCAGAGACCAAGAACGTGTCCGCCAAGGAGGACGGCAATGGTGGTACCTTCACCATCAGCGCCACTCTTGACCCTAAATAGGAAAGCGCGCTCATTGCTTTCCTGCGGGCGAACGTCGACGTGTTTGCGTGGCAACCGTCTGACATCCCCGGTGTTCCCAGGAAATTAATTGAGCACCATCTTGCCGTCTGTCCTCATGCGCGGCCCGTCAAGCAGAAGGTGTAATGCCCCGGATGTAATACTTTCCCTTTTGGGTATATAATATATCTCCGGCTTCATCTATTTCCATTCCGGGTTCTTTGTCTTTCGGGTTTTCATCGTTTTGTTGTGTGAGTGTGTGGCATTCATTCATATCATGTAGACATGTGCATTGCATTGCATTTGTGTTGTGGGTTGCATCCGGTTCGTCGTGTTTCTTCCCGTTGTCCGTTTCGCGTTCCGGAGCTCCCTCACGTGTCCGTGACGTCCCGTAGGCCTACTTTGTTGTTCGGGCGTTTTACGTTACCGGTGTGCCGCGAGGTTGTGTTGTGTGTTGTTGTTTTGTTGTGTGCAACCCGCCTCTCAAATCTCGTCTCGTTTGGACTCCGTTGACTTTTCCCTCCGTTGTCCGTGTGGGTCCGAAGTGCCTTCGCTTCGTGTCCCGGGAACACCCTGCTGCTTTCTTTTATCTCCGTCTAGGCCTTTTAAGACTATCCCCGCGATCGGATCCGTCGGATCGCGATCGGAGGGCTCTTAGCGCCCCTAAATCCCCTCCTAACCCTAAAAACTGCTACATATAGACCCCCCTAGTCTATTTGGGCATCCCCTTCTTCTTTCCCCTTCTCCACTTTCTTTTTTTTTCCTTTCTTCTCAGATCCAAAGTTCCTCCCGGATCCCGAGAGGATCCTTCCAGCACCGCAGCGCTTCGTTCTACCGAGGTCAACGCGCGTCGCTCCTTCGACCGCGTCGTCGCTTCCGCTCGTGCCTCGACCGCACCGAGCCGATCGGTCCAGCTGGGCTCGACCAGAGCTGGTTCCCGATCTGGGGGGACCAGATCGACGCCAGCCGCCTCGCGCCTCGGGCCAGGCCGGCCCGTACGTCGCCCTTCCCGCACAGCTCCGCACCGCAGGCCGCCAGCGGGCCGCCGCCGCAACCGCAACCGCGGGCCTCCTTCTGCGCGCGCCACCGGGCCGCACCTTCCCACCAGCTCGCCAGGCCGACGCGCTCGGGCTGCGCCTCGGTGGGCCGCCGCCTCCCCGCGCTGGGCCTCTGCTTCGCCAGGCCGCCCCGCTCAGCGCTCCGGCGCCTCGCCCCAGTGGGCCGCTTCCCACCGCGCGCCGGGCCGCCGCCGCACCACTTCTCCAGATCCGGCCCGTCTCCGATTTTTCCTCAGATCTGCTAAAGGTTGAACCCTAATTTTTCCTCTAAGTCCCCAGATCTGTTTATCTGAAATGCAAACTTTGAACTGCTCTAACTTTGTGCCTGTTGCTCCGTTTTGCGCGTGTAGCATGTACAGATGTTCGTGGAGTTGTCCTCTACGTTTTACCTGTTGTAGTCATGCATGTTAGATGTCATCTTGACACTTGTTTTGCTGTTGCAAGAGTGCATCATGATATAAACTGCTGTTATGTGTTATTTTCATGCCACCTTTGACATGTGATATCTTTTAGCTCGTTTGTCCAAACGATGCAAATGACATGTCCACGTGTTCGTCTTGTCACGAACTACGTGTTGTGTGTGATAGGTTGCATGGTAGATTTATTGTTTCCTTGTTATCATCGTTGCAAAGTGCCATGTTCATATGTTGTGTTTTCACTTGTTATGAAATGCCATCTTGTTGAGCTCGTTGCAATCGTTGTGTTCACCTCTATGAAGCATGCTTGTGTGTTTCGGGATCACCTTCATATGCACTTTGATGAGGTGCTTACCCTTTGGCATGTTTAGTTTCGAGGTGACTTAAACATGCTCTTTCGTGTGCTATGATGTTATTGCTGTTTTAGGACTTAGTGATTTTTCACTAAGTCTGAAATCTGTAACGTTCCGATGCCATGTTCGTATGATGTTGTAGGACAAAGCATGTTAGTTTTGGGGTGGATTTTGGTTGTTACTTGAAGTATATATTGTTGTCTTTCCATCCATGTCCTCACATGTCCATTTGAGTGGCTGTAGCATGTTTATCTTTTGCTCTAAAGTTTCAATAAAATTCTGCTCCCAGAATTTTATTTCAAAGTTCAATATGTCCAAGATCATTGCTATTGATCCGTGACTCCGTTGGGGGTGCACTTTGGACCTAGTTGCTGTACTATATATCTAGTTTGTGTTCATGTCCTTTGCCATGCTTTTTGGGTGCTGTAGCTTAATTATTTTAAGCTCCAAAGATGCTATGTTGCTGTAATTTTCAGCTTTCGCTCAAATCTTGTTTCGGGCATAACTTTTAGCCCGTAACTCCGATTTCAGCGAATCTTATATCAAACTTGGGTGATTTTCTGTGTAGATTAATAATATCAGCTTGTTATCTTGTTTTGAGGTGTTTTGCTTGAGTGATGTTTTACGTGCTCCTTAGTGCATCCTTCATGCATTCATGTTTTTCGAGTGCGCATTGCATTTTGTTGATTGGTGCTTGGTGTGTTTGTTGTGTTTAGAGCCGGAAGCTGAGACCGGGTACGAAGTTGAGCACGAGGTTTCCAACGAGGTTGAGCACGAGGACCCTTCTTACGGTCCGAACGACTTCTCTTGAGGCAAGATGACCGAACCCCGATAACATTACTATCTTTGCCTATTGCTAGTAGTCTCGATCTATAGTTTTGCCTCGATGCCCATGTTCTTCTTGTCAGCCTCCTACTTGTAACCAATTGCCATGTTTAACCACCCTACCTATGCAAACCGTTGCTTGGCTAAGTACGCTTCGCTCAGCCCTTCTTATAGCGTTGCTAGTTGCAGGTGAAGTGAAGATGCTTGCTCCATGTTGAAGTTTGGTTGGGTTATATCACACTATATATAAATGCTTAAATTGAAATCATCTATATATTGGCAAGGGTGGAAGGCTAAGCCTTTTGCTTGGTGTTTTGTTCCACTCATGCCGTTAGGATCCGTATAAGCCGGTATTATGTTCCTTGATTATGCGTTCCTAACACGGTTGGGGTGTATGGGACCCCCTCGATAAACCGCTAAGTGCTAAGTCTTTTCCAGCAAATCCCAACATTGGTACTATTTGCCTAATAACAAACTAAACATGCATAGGGAGTAATTAACCCTCTTTCTTAATCAACAACCCCGGGCCAGTGCTCCACATGAGTGTTGGTCCGAAACGGGGGTCCTGCAGGGCCACCTCGAGGAAACTCAAGGTCTGGTAAAAACCTGTAGCATCGCCCATCCGGTCGTGTCCTGAGACCTAGATACGCGCGGCTACGATCAGGGTGTCGACACGCCGGGAGGATTTGCTGGATTAGCCTTACCTTAGCTCGATATATCTTGAGCACGGGATTCCGAGGATACTCGGGTCTTCCCACTTTGGAGTTGAGACTCCGCGGATCGTGGGCTTGTAATGGGTCAAGTTGGAACACCCCTGCAGGGTTTGAACTTTCGAAAGCCGTGCCCGCGGTTATGTGGCAGATGGGAGCTTGTTAATTCCGGTTGTAGAAAACTTGACACAATGTTACTAATACACTACCAGCGTGTGTTCCGTGACTGTCAATTTCCGAATAGGGATTCGGGAGTTGAACACGGAGGGGTTATGGTTGTGAGCTTGTAGCTAGGATCACTTCGTGATCACTTCTCGCCGATGCCTTCTCTTCTCGCTCTCACTTGCGTAAGCTAGATGCTAGTTGCTGCTGCAGACTTGTTCTTTCTTCAGCCTTTCCCTCACCTAAAGGCTTAAATAGTTCTGTTACCCGGGAACGGGATTGCTGAGTCCTCTGTGGCTCACAGTTACTTCACACACCAGATGCAGGTCCAGCTGTGAGCTATCCAGGTGATGGCACCGAGCTGGATTGGGAGTACGACGAAGAGCGTAGTCGTTACTACGTGCGCTACCCGGACGATCAGTAGTGGAGTCTCTTACTAGGATTCGATCCGCCTGTGGTTTATTTATCTGAGTTTGGTACTTTGACTTTTGGCTTTTGCCCTTAGAGGGTTGTAGTGCTCTTAATGTATGATGTTTGAGACTTGTACTGAAATTCTGTGACGTGGCGAGTGTAAGCCAACTATTTTCAGTTTACTATCCCTCTTTTACATGAGTTGTGCAAAGATTACCAAACTTGAGATCATTCTAGGATGGACTTATGCCTTTAAGTCGTGCCTCGACACGTAGGAGGTATAACTCCATCCTGGGCATTACAAGTTGGTATTCAGAGCCTTCTCCGACCTAGGAGCCCTCACTGTTTGATCGAACCGTTGACGGTTGAGTCTAGGCACACACTGAAAAACTTTTTGAGTCCTATATTATATCGGAGAGTAGGATTTCTTTGCTTCTCATCCCCTTTTCTCTCTGGTGAGGACTCCTGACGTCTACTCTTGTCTCTCCTATCTTCAAAATTTGCACAAATTTTTTTTTAGGAATCCCGCGAGTATTCTGGGATTGTTTCGATGTTCTTGTGACAAGGATATTGTTCCCGATGCCTCCTGTTACCGAGGAGTTGAGCTTCGGGGTATCATTGTAACAAGCATATCGCAGCAATACTAAATACTTAAGACGGCCGACATCGAAAATCTCCCCTATACGACCAGTGGCAAGATAACCCCGACATCACCCAGTACTGGGGAGGTAGTTCGGGAGTATTGCCATAGCTTGTTATAGTGGATGCTTTTCGAAGGTCCGAGGTACACAGTTTCCGAGAAAGACTGGTTATGTGTTGAAGGATGGATACACCTGGATGTAGGTTAGAGTTGATTGCGCGGTGCTTCCCGTGTATCCCCAACACCTGATTGCATAACTGGAATCTTTCGGAAAACTATAGGTGGGTTTTATCCAGTAGATCGTAGGCATTCTTCCAACGAATGCAGGTTAGTGAGTTCGGGGTTCGACATTGAGTGAAGGGGTTATATGACCGAGGTTACTATCAGGAGTTGCATCTTAAAGGGTCCTTGGCTATGCTGATCCGGGGATTGCAAAACCTTTTCGTAACGCGTTCATATGCTTTCAGCACAAAGATGTTAGAACGAAACTCCTCTCTTGTGTTTGTTCCTTTCCGTACCTTGTTGTTTTTCTTATTTTATCCTTTTGATCCCTATGTGGCTTCTCGTGAAGACTGATGTTATCAATTAACTGAGAAATTCATTCGTTCCTCTTGTTCGGATGATTTCATTCGTTATTATTGTTCGAATGATTATTGTGAAGACTTGTTGCAATTCATTCCATTGATTCAGCTTATTCCTTTTGTCAATCAATTGTTGATTCGTGGTCATCTCTTACAGGATGGCTCCGAAAAAGGTTCCGAATGCCAACCCAGAGGTGGAAGAGGTTCCAGAGCATCCTCCTTCACCTCCTCCTCCGCCTGAGGCTTGGAGAGCAATTATGCAGACTACTGCTCAGAACACTTAGTTGATGATGCAGATGATGCAGATGATGCAAGCTAATCAAGCTAATCAAGCTAATCAGGGTGTTCCAATGAACCAAGGCAACTTCTTCCAGCAGCACCATGCTACCCTCAACCAGTTCCTGGCTAACAATCCTAAAGCTTTTAGTTACTGTGTCGACCCTCTTGATGCTGAGGATTGGTTGACCGACATAAAGAAGCATTTTGAGTGCAGTAACGTGAAAGAAGATGACTATGTGAAGTTTGCAGCCTTCCAACTGAAAGATCAAGCAGCTGACTGGTGGCAGCAGTACAAAGACTCAAGGCCGGGTCAAGTGATCTCATGGGAGAATTTCTGCAAGGATTTCCGCTCGCATCACATTCCTACAAGTGTTATCGAGGGTATGCGTGAGCAATTCCGCAACCTCAAGCAGGGCTCCATGACAGTCTATCAGTATAATGTCAAGTTCCAAAACCTCGCTCGCTATGCAAAGCAAGACATTCCTGATGCAAAGAGTAAAATCTATCAGTTTCGTGGAGGTCTCAAAGATGAACTTCAGCTTGCTCTCACTTTGTTCGAGCCAGACGAATTCGATAAGTTCTATAATATGGCTTTGAAACAAGAAGCAGCTCAGCTTAAGATGGAGGCTTCTAAGAAGAGAATTCGAGATGCTGTTCACTCTACCTCATCGTCTCAGTTGGCTGCGAAACAACAGAAATTCTGGCTTCCTCCTCCTCCAGTGATTCGAGCTCCATACAACAACTCCAGCAACTTCAACAACTCCAACAACAAGAACTCTAGTGGTCGTGGTTTCTCCCACCCACCCAACCCAAGCAACCAGTTGAAGAAGCAGTTTCAGTCTCAAGGCTCCAAGTCCAGTGGCTCTCAGTTCCGTCCTCTCTCAGAAGTGACTTGCAACAAATGCACTCAGAAAGGTCACTCTGCCAACAGATGTCCGAATCCGAAGCGTCTTCCTCCTCCTCCACCTGTGAGTTCAGCGATTGTCAGGCATGATCCAAAGACTGCCAGGGTCAATCTGATGAATGCAGCACAAGCGGAGGCTTCTTCTGATGTCATTTTGGGTAACCTTCCAGTGAACTCTTTTCCAGCTAAAGTGTTATTTGATTCGGGTGCTTCTTGCTCTTTCATGTCATATCCATTTGCATCCAAGCACGATTTTGTCACCAAAAATCTGCCAAGGGAGTTAACAGTTATTTCTCCGGGAAGACGAATGCACTCCAGTGTTTATGCTCCGGATGTTTCCATTCGCATGGGTGATTATCGATTTTTGGCTTCTCCGGTGATTCTTGGTCATTCTGACATCGACCTCATTCTCGGAATGGATTGGCTTTCTCAGCACGATGCTCACATTGATTGTGCACAGAAGGAAGTCAAATTGACTCATTCTGATGAAGATGTGATTATCTTCGCCTCCAGGGATAATACTATTCGGCTTTTCTCTCTTAATGATAAGGGTGAAATTAATGCCATAGAGCAAATTCCAGTGGTGAACGAATATCAAGACGTCTTTCCAGAAGATCTTCCAGGCATGCCTCCACACCGTCAGGTGGAGTTTGTCATTGAACTCGAGCCGGGCACCGAACCTGCTTGCCGGCGTCCTTACAAGCTCTCTCCGGATGAATTGAAGGAATTGAAGAAGCAGCTTGATAAGCAGGAGAGTATGGGTCTCATCAGACCGAGTACATCTCCGTGGGGCTGTGGTGTCTTATTTGGCAAGAAGAAAGATGGCACGGAGCGTCTCTGTGTTGACTACCGGCCATTGAACAAGAAGACGATTAAGAACAAGTATCCGCTCCCCAACATCAACGAACTCTTTGAGCAGCTCAAAGGAGCTAAAGTATTCTCTAAGCTTGACCTCCGAATGGGCTATCATCAAATTCGCATTCGCGAGGAAGACATTCCCAAGACGGCCTTCAGAACGAGCTACGGTTCATATGAGTATACCGTCATGTCCTTCGGTCTCGCCAATGCTCCTCCTACCTTTTCAAGGATGATGCATTACATCTTCAACCCCTATACTGGCGAATTCGTGCTTGTGTATCTGGATGATATTCTGGTGTTTTCCAAGAATGAAGAAGATCACGAAAAGCACTTGCGTCTGGTTCTTGATCGACTCCGAGAGCATAAATTCTATGCCAAGTTCTCAAAGTGCGAGTTTTGGCTTGATAAGGTTTTGTACCTGGGCCACATTATCTCAGCTGACGGTATTGCGGTTAATCCCGAGAAAGTTGAAGCAATTGTCAACTGGGAAGCTCCTCAGAACGTCAAGCAGCTCCGCAGTTTTCTGGGTCTTGCCAGCTATTGCAGAAGGTTTGTGGAGAACTTCTCCAAGATTGCCAAGCCTCTTTCCAACCTGCTTCAGAAGAATGTCAAATACTTTTGGTCTCCCGAGTGTGAAGTGGCATTCAAAACCCTCAAAGAGAAGCTTGTCTCTGCTCCAGTTCTGACTCCTCCGGATGAAACCAAGCCCTATGAAGTGTTCTGTGACGCTTCTCTTCAAGGTCTTGGTGGTGTGCTTATGCAAGATAAGAAAATTGTGGCATATACTTCTCGGCAGCTCAAGCCCAGTGAGAAGAACTATCCCACACATGATCTCGAGCTAGCAGCTGTGGTACATGCTCTGATTACGTGGAGACATCTGTTGTTGGGCAGAAAGGTCGACATTTTCACTGATCACAAGAGCTTGAAGTACATCTTCACACAGCCGCATCTGAACCTCCGCCAGACTCGTTGGGTCGAGATGATCCAAGAGTACAACCCGAGCATTGAGTACACTCCAGGCAAGGCGAATGTGATTGCAGATGCTTTGAGCAGAAAGGCATATTGCAACAGCCTTCTTATCAAGCCACACCAGCCTGAGCTTTGTGAAGCTTTCAGGAAGCTCAACCTTCAAGTTGTTCCGCAGGGTTTTCTTGCTAATCTCCAAATTGCTCCTACCTTGGAAGATCAAGTCCGTGAGGCCCAGCTCAGTGATACCATGGTGAAGAAGGTGAAACATGGCATTGCAAAGGGCACTCCAAAATATAAGTGCTTCCGTGTTGATGAGAGAGATACCTTGTTCTTCGAGGACAAACTCGTTGTTCCCAAAGGTGATCTCAGGAAGCTCATAATGGAAGAAGCTCATGATTCTCTCCTTTCCATTCATCCTGGCAGTTCCAAGATGTATCAAGACCTCAAGCAATCTTACTGGTGGACACGCATGAAAAGGGAAATTGCCCAATTCGTGAACGAATGTGATGTATGCAGAAGAGTGAAAGCAGAACATCAACGTCCAGCCGGTCTTCTCCAACCTCTTCCTATTCCCGAGTGGAAGTTCGACCACATTGAAATGGACTTCGTCACTGGCTTTCCTAAATCCAAGCGAGGCAATGATGCTATTTTTGTGGTGATTGACAATCTTACCAAAGTCGCTCACTTTCTTCCAGTCAAAGAATCAATCAATGCAGCTCAACTTGCAGAGCTGTACACTTCCAGAATTGTGTCCCTACATGGCATTCCTCAAGTGATATCCTCAGACCGTGGCAGCTTGTTCACATCAAGGTTCTGGGACTCCTTTCAGTCCGCCATGGGCACGAAGATCAGGTTCAGCACTGCCTTTCACCCTCAGACTAGTGGTCAAGTCGAGCGTGTGAATCAGATCCTAGAAGATATGCTAAGAGCCTGTGTCATCTCCTTCGGCATGAAATGGGAGGACTGTCTTCCATTTGCCGAGTTCTCTTACAACAACAGCTTTCAAGCAAGTGCAGGCAAAGCACCGTTTGAAATTCTCTATGGCAGAAAGTGCCGTACCCCTCTCAACTGGTCTGAAACAGGCGAACGCCAACTTCTTGGCAATGATTTGATCTCTGAAGCCGAAGAAATGTGCAAAGTAATACGTGAGAATCTCAAGGCCGCTCAGTCGCGTCAGAAGAGCTACTATGACGGAAAGCATCGTGATTTGGCTTTCGACATCGGTGATCATGTCTATCTCCGAGTGTCTCCGATGAAAGGAACCCAAAGGTTCGGTATCAAAGGAAAACTTGCTCCTAGATACGTCGGGCCTTTCAAGATTCTTGGCAAAAGAGGCGATCTAGCCTATCAGCTCGAGCTCCCTTCCAACTTTGCAAATGTTCATGATGTCTTCCATGTGTCTCAACTTCGCAAATGCTTCAAGGCACCTGAGCGCATGATTCCGTTTGAGGAGATTGATCTTCAACAAGACCTTTCCTACCGAGAGCATCCAGTTGCAATTCTCGAAGAAACCGAATGCAAGACTCGCAACAAGTCCATCAAGTTTCTGAAAGTCAAGTGGTCACATCACACAGACCGAGAAGCTACCTGGGAACGAGAAGATCATCTTCGTTCCGAGTACCCTTCCTTTTTCCAGTCCTAGATCTCGGGACGAGATCTTTTTGTAGTAGAGGAGAGTTTGTAATGCCCCGGATGTAATACTTTCCCTTTTGGGTATATAATATATCTTCGGCTTCATCTATTTCCATTCCGGGTTCTTTGTCTTTCGGGTTTTCGTCGTTTTGTTGTGTGAGTGTGTGGCATTCATTCATATCATGTAGACATGTGCATTGCATTGCATTTGTGTTGTGGGTTGCATCCGGTTCGTCGTGTTTCTTCCCGTTGTCCGTTTCGCGTTCCGGAGCTCCCTCACGTGTCCGTGACGTCCCGTAGGCCTACTTTGTTGTTCGGGCGTTTTACGTTACCGGTGTGCCGCGAGGTTGTGTTGTGTGTTGTTGTTTTGTTGTGTGCAACCCGCCTCTCAAATCTCGTCTCGTTTGGACTCCGTTGACTTTTCCCTCCGTTGTCCGTGTGGGTCCGAAGTGCCTTCGCTTCGTGTCCCGGGAACACCCTGCTGCTTTCTTTTATCTCCGTCTAGGCCTTTTAAGACTATCCCCGCGATCGGTTCCGTCGGATCGCGATCGGAGGGCTCTTAGCGCCCCTAAATCCCCTCCTAACCCTAAAAACTGCTACATATAGACCCCCCTAGTCTATTTGGGCATCCCCTTCTTCTTTCCCCTTCTCCACTTTCTTTTTTTTCCTTTCTTCTCAGATCCAAAGTTCCTCCCGGATCCCGAGAGGATCCTTCCAGCACCGCAGCGCTTCGTTCTACCGAGGTCAACGCGCGTCGCTCCTTCGACCGCGTCGTCGCTTCCGCTCGTGCCTCGACCGCACCGAGCCGATCGGTCCAGCTGGGCTCGACCAGAGCTGGTTCCCGATCTGGGGGGACCAGATCGACGCCAGCCGCCTCGCGCCTCGGGCCAGGCCGGCCCGTACGTCGCCCTTCCCGCACAGCTCCGCACCGCAGGCCGCCAGCGGGCCGCCGCCGCAACCGCAGCCGCGGGCCTCCTTCTATGCGCGCCACCGGGCCGCACCCTCCCACCAGCTCGCCATGCCGACGCGCTCGGGCTGCGCCTCGGTGGGCCGCCGCCTCCCCGCGCTGGGCCTCTGCTTCGCCAGGCCGCCCCGCTCAGCGCTCCGGCGCCTCGCCCCAGTGGGCCGCTTCCCACCGCGCGCCGGGCCGCCGCCGCACCACTTCTCCAGATCCGGCCCGTCTCCGATTTTTCCTCAGATCTGCTAAAGGTTGAACCCTAATTTTTCCTCTAAGTCCCCAGATCTGTTTATCTGAAATGCAAACTTTGAACTGCTCTAACTTTGTGCCTGTTGCTCCGTTTTGCGCGTGTAGCATGTCCAGATGTTCGTGGAGTTGTCCTCTACGTTTTACCTGTTGTAGTCATGCATGTTAGATGTCATCTTGACACTTGTTTTGCTGTTGCAAGAGTGCATCATGATATAAACTGCTGTTATGTGTTATTTTCATGCCACCTTTGACATGTGATATCTTTTAGCTCGTTTGTCCAAACGATGCAAATGACATGTCCACGTGTTCGTCTTGTCACGAACTACGTGTTGTGTGTGATAGGTTGCATGGTAGATTTATTATTTCCTTGTTATCATCGTTGCAAAGTGCCATGTTCATATGTTGTGTTTTCACTTGTTATGAAATGCCATCTTGTTGAGCTCGTTGCAATCGTTGTGTTCACCTCTATGAAGCATGCTTGTGTGTTTCGGGATCACCTTCATATGCACTTTGATGAGGTGCTTACCCTTTGGCATGTTTAGTTTCGAGGTGACTTAAACATGCTCTTTCGTGTGCTATGATGTTATTGCTGTTTTAGGACTTAGTGATTTTTCACTAAGTCTGAAATCTGTAACGTTCTGATGCCATGTTCGTATGATGTTGTAGGACAAAGCATGTTAGTTTTGGGGTGGATTTTGATTGTTCCTTGAAGTATATATTGTTGTCTTTCCATCCATGTCCTCACATGTCCATTTGAGTGGCTGTAGCATGTTTATCTTTTGCTCTAAAGTTTCAATAAAATTATGCTGCCGGAATTTTATTTCAAAGTTCAATATGTCCAAGATCATTGCTATTGATCCGTGACTCCGTTGGGGGTGCACTTTGGACCTAGTTGTTGTACTATATATCTAGTTTGTGTTCATGTCCTTTGCCATGCTTTCTGGGTGCTGTAGCTTAATTATTTTAAGCTCCAAAGATGCTATGTTGCTGTAATTTTCAGCTTTCGCTCAAATCTTGTTTCGGGCATAACTTTTAGCCCGTAACTCCGATTTCAGCGAATCTTATATCAAAATTGGGTGATTTTCTGTGTAGATTAATAATATCAGCTTGTTATCTTGTTTTGAGGTGTTTTGCTTGAGTGATGTTTTACGTGCTCCTTAGTGCATCCTTCATGCATTCATGTTTTTCGAGTGCGCATTGCATTTTGTTGATTGGTGCTTGGTGTGTTTGTTGTGTTTAGAGCCGGAAGCTGAGACCGGGTACGAAGTTGAGCACGAGGTTTCCAACGAGGTTGAGCACGAGGACCCTTCTTACGATCCGAACGACTTCTCTTCAGGCAAGATGACCGAACCCCGATAACATTACTATCTTTGCCTATTGCTAGTAGTCTCGATCTATAGTTTTGCCTCGATGCCCATGTTCTTCTTGTCAGCCTCCTACTTGTAACCAATTGCCATGTTTAACCACCCTACCTATGCAAACCGTTGCTTGGCTATGTACGCTTCGCTCAGCCCTTCTTATAGCGTTGCTAGTTGCAGGTGAAGTGAAGATGCTTGCTCCATGTTGAAGTTTGGTTGGGTTATATCACACTATATATAAATGCTTAAATTGAAATCATCTATATATTGGCAAGGGTGGAAGGCTAAGCCTTTTGCTTGGTGTTTTGTTCCACTCATGCCGTTAGGATCCGTATAAGCCGGTATTATGTTCCTTGATTATGCGTTCCTAACACGGTTGGGGTGTATGGGACCCCCTCGATAAACCGCTAAGTGCTAAGTCTTTTCCAGCAAATCCCAACATTGGTACTATTTGCCTAATAACAAACTAAACATGCATAGGGAGTAATTAACCCTCTTTCTTAATCAACAACCCCGGGCCAGTGCTCCACATGAGTGTTGGTCCGAAACGGGGGTCCTGCAGGGCCACCTCGAGGAAACTCAAGGTCTGGTAAAAACCTGTAGCATCGCCCATCCGGTCGTGTCCTGAGACCTAGATACGCGCGGCTACGATCAGGGTGTCGACACGCCGGGAGGATTTGCTGGATTAGCCTTACCTTAGCTCGATATATCTTGAGCACGGGATTCCGAGGATACTCGGGTCTTCCCACTTTGGAGTTGAGACTCCGCGGATCGTGGGCTTGTAATGGGTCAAGTTGGAACACCCCTGCAGGGTTTGAACTTTCGAAAGCCGTGCCCGCGGTTATGTGGCAGATGGGAGCTTGTTAATTCCGGTTGTAGAAAACTTGACACAATGTTACTAATACACTACCAGCGTGTGTTCCGTGACTGTCAATTTCCGAATAGGGATTCGGGAGTTGAACACGGAGGGGTTATGGTTGTGAGCTTGTAGCTAGGATCACTTCGTGATCACTTCTCGCCGATGCCTTCTCTTCTCGCTCTCACTTGCGTAAGCTAGATGCTAGTTGCTGCTGCAGACTTGTTCTTTCTTCAGCCTTTCCCTCACCTAAAGGCTTAAATAGTTCTGTTACCCGGGAACGGGATTGCTGAGTCCTCTGTGGCTCACAGTTACTTCACACACCAGATGCAGGTCCAGCTGTGAGCTATCCAGGTGATGGCACCGAGCTGGATTGGGAGTACGACGAAGAGCGTAGTCGTTACTACGTGCGCTACCCGGACGATCAGTAGTGGAGTCTCTTACTAGGATTCGATCCGCCTGTGGTTTATTTATCTGAGTTTGGTACTTTGACTTTTGGCTTTTGCCCTTAGAGGGTTGTAGTGCTCTTAATGTATGATGTTTGAGACTTGTACTGAAATTCTGTGACGTGGCGAGTGTAAGCCAACTATTTTCAGTTTACTATCCCTCTTTTACATGAGTTGTGCAAAGATTACCAAACTTGAGATCATTCTAGGATGGACTTATGCCTTTAAGTCGTGCCTCGACACGTAGGAGGTATAACTCCATCCTGGGCATTACAGAAGGTCAGGAAGCAAGCAGTGGAGCGCCAAGAATACATCGCAGAAGAGATCAAAAAGTTGGAAGCAGCAGGCCTTGTCAGAGGAGTGCTCCATCCTACGTGGTTGGCCAATCCTGTAGTCGTGCGCATGGCAAATGGGAAATGGAGGCTTTGTATCGACTTTACCAATGTTAACAAAGCTTGTCCCAAAGACCCATTTCCCTTGTCGCGCATTGACCAGATTGTTGACTCTACGGCCGGATGTGACTTGCTTTCATTTCTTGATGCATACTCAGGATACCATCAGATCTTCATGGCAGAAGAGGATGAGGAGAAGACCGCATTCATCACTCTATGTGGCACATACTGTTTCATACGGATGCCTTTCGGTTTAAAGAATGCTGGTTCAACATTTGCAAGGGTAGTCCATGTCGCTTTTGAGCCACAAATACAAAGAAATGTGGAAGCCTACATGGATGACATAGTGGTCAAGAGCAAGGACAAGGAAACTCTGATTCAAGATTTAGACGAGACCTTTGCAAATCTGCGCAAGATCAGCCTCAAGCTCAACCCCGAGAAGTGTGTGTTTGGAGTCCCTTCCGGCAAGCTTCTTGGGTTCTTCGTGTCTCAGCACGGAATTGAAGCCAATCCCGACAAGATCAAGGCCATTGAGCAGATTGAAGCACCAAAGCGCGTCAAGGATGTACGAAGACTTGCCGGTTGCGTGGCTGCTCTCAGCAGGTTTATCTCTAAGTCTGCTGAGCGCGCCCTGCCGTTTTTCAAAATATTGAAAAAGGCAGGTCCAATGAAATGGACTCCGGAAGCGGAGGCTGCGCTGCAAGACTTGAAGAGATACATGTCCTCCACTCCAACACTTGTCGCGCCTAAGCCACAAGAGAAGTTGCTGCTGTATATAGCGGCAACCAATCAAGTGGTTAGTGCTGTGTTAGTAGCGGAGAGGGAGGCAGATGATGAGCCAGCAACCACAGCAGGCGCATCCAGCGACAAGCAGGGGGCTTCCCCGACAAGCTCTGGTCCCGACAAAGATGGATCTGCGCAGGCGCGCGAGGAGATACAGAAGAGAATGGTGCAGCGCCCAGTTTACTTTGTCAGTTCCCTTCTGCAGGGGGCTAGGTCAAGGTACTCTGGTGTGCAGAAATTGCTTTTCGGCCTTCTCATGGCCTCGAGAAAGCTGCGCCATTACTTCCAAGCACATGAGATCACAGTTGTCACTCGTTTTCCGCTGAAGAGGATACTGCAGAATCCAGAAGCAACAGGAAGGATTGTTGAGTGGGCACTGGTACTGTCATGCTTTGGCCTCAAGTTTGAGAGCACTTAAACTATCCAAAGCAGAGCATTGGCAGAATTCATAGCAGAGTGGACGCCAACACCAGATGAAGAAATTCCAGAAACGAGCATCCCCGTCAAGGAAGCAAGCAAAGAGTGGCAGATGTACTTCGATGGTGCCTTCTCGCTGCAAGGCGCCGGTGCTGGCGTGCTGCTTGTTGCACCCACCGGAGAGCACCTCAAGTACGTAGTCCAGATGCACTTTCCCAAGGAGCAGGCAACAAACAATACCGCAGAGTATGAAGGTTTGCTTGCCGGTCTCAGGATCGCGGCAGACCTTGGGATCAAGAAGCTCATTGTCAGGGGTGACTCGCAGCTTGTCGTCCGCCAAGTGAACAAGAATTATCAGAGTCCATTGATGGAAGCCTACGTTGATGAAGTGAAAAAGCTAGAAGAGCACTTTGACGGCCTACAGATGGAGCATGTTCCAAGAGCTCAGAACGACATTGTCGATGGCCTGTCGAAGTGCGCCGCACTTAAGTTACCTGTGGAACCAGGGATATTTGTGCTCAAGCTGACTCAACCGTCCGTAACGCCATCAACTGGACAGAGCAAGAAGAGGAAGTTGATTTCTCGTGACTATTTTCCGGCAGAGCTTCCCGAAGCCGCCGCCAAGAAGGTCCCCAAGATCAACACCAAGAGTGCTGAGGAGCAGTCTGCTCCGGCAAGCCCTAGGGTTTGTTCCGTTGAAGCAGAGGCTCCCGACAAGTTTTGCTCCGGCAAGCTTGCCGGGGAACGTCAAGCTCGGGCTGAGCCGCAGGTTCTCGGCGTAGAAGATGTTCCCGCAGCAGCAGATGTGCCTTTAGTCCTTGTTGTCGAGCCACAAGCTCCAGCATGGGCACAGCAGATTGTCCGTTTCCTTCAGATAGGAGAACTTCCCGAAGAGCAAGAAGAAGTGGAAAGAGTAGCCCGGCAGTCAAGTATGTACCAGTTTGTCGACAACACACTGTACAGAAGAAGACTCAACGGTGTGAAATTGAAGTGTATTCACCGGGAAGGTGGACAAAAGCTGTTGGCAGAGATACATGGAGGCATATGTGGTCACCACATTGGCGCAACAGCACTTGCCGGCAAAGCATTCAGGCAAGGTTTCTTTTGGCCGACAGCCCTCCAGGATGCAACTGCACAAGTAACCAAGTGTGAAGCGTGCCAGTTCCATTCCAAGCAGATACACCAGCCAGCTCAAACTCTCCAGACGATCCCTTTATCCTGGCCATTTTCGGTCTGGGGGCTCGACATCCTCGGCCCCTTTCCCCGAGCAGTCGGGGGCTTTGAGTACTTGTACGTTGCAATCGACAAGTTCACAAAGTGGCCGGAAGTGGAAGCAGTGAGGAAGGTGACAACACAGTCAGCAGTCAAGTTCGTCAGGTCGATTGTTTGCCGCTTCGGGATCCCTAACAGGATCATCACCGACAACGGTACTCAATTCACGAGACGCACCTTCATGCAGTACGTCCAAGATCTTGGCGCCAAGGTCTGCTTCGCTTCTGTTGCTCACCCGAGAAGCAACGGTCAAGCGAAGAGGGCAAATGCTGAAGTGCTGCGTGGGCTCAAGACCAGGACTTTCGACAGGCTGCGCAAGTGCGGAAGAAACTGGATTGAGGAGCTGCCGGTGGTTCTTTGGTCGATCAGGACGACGCCAAATCGAGCCACTGGCCAGACACCTTTCTCTCTAGTCTATGGAGCAGAGGCAGTTCTCCCCACGGAACTCGTATACGGGTCACCTCGAGTGCTCGCTTATGATGAGCTTGAGCAAGAGCAGCTGCGACAAGATGACGCGCTGCTCCTTGAGGAAGACCGTCTTCAGGCTGCTGTACAAGCTGCTCGCTACCAGCAAGCTTTGCGCCGCTACCATAGCCGCAAAGTTAACGCCAGAAGTCTCAAGGAAGGCGACCTTGTTCTTTGGCGCGTTCAGTCCACCAAGAATTCCAACAAGTTGACGCCGAAGTGGGAAGGCCCTTACCAGGTGAAACGAGTCACTAGGCCTGGCGCTGTCCGCCTTGAGACCGAAGATGGCATTCCGGTGAGCAACTCCTGGAACATTGAGCATCTTCGTAAGTTTTACCCGTAAGGCGCGGTTGCCGGAAGCCATTCCGGCAACCACCTTTTGTACAAGTCTTGCCGCTGTTCCATGTGATCCTTTGTACAAAGCCGGGCACAGACCCCGTGCATAAGTAAAGCTCATGTGTGCCGCACATCTTGACAATTTCATGCTTTCTATTTTTTGCATGTGTTATCTGACACTTTGTGCAGCACCTACCCCCGGTAAGCAATAACGAGCCGTAAGGCTCCATATCTTTATTTTCTCTTCTTTCTTCTTATCAAGGAAAGGAAGGTTCCCTCGCCCACAAGTTTGCCGGGGGGGAAAGGAGAGGATAATGGTATGGGCCAGGCGTCGTTCAAGAAAGTTTCGCCTTACCGGGAAGCAAACAACAGAAAAGCTAAGTTGCCAAAGTTTGAGCAATCAGATTTTTTAAATTTTTAAGTTATCTTCCTTGAATGATCGTGCTTTGTATGGAAAACCTGTGCGCGGAGGAACCAACTCGTAGCTAGTTGCGCCCTTACTTTGTTTCGAGTCCGCTCAACAACTTAAGTGTGCTGCGACTAGTTGCGACAAGGTTTCTTGTCGATAACGGCACCGCCAGCAGGCTGCTGACGTCCCGCACTCAGCGCTCGCGGCTAAGGTGCCTACGCCGGCAAGTCCCCTAAAAGCGTAGGGCAAAAATATACAAAGGAAGGAATCAAGTAAAGGAAATAACATTGCAATCATTACCCAAAATAGAGTTATATTACAAGGTAGCTTGTCGCGGCTCTAACAGATTGTTCTCATAACATGACCAGCAACGACAAGAAAAGAAGAAAATGGGCGGCCTAGTCTAGGCGATCGCCCTCAATCCTCTTGATCCCGCTCACCTTGTCCACAATGGGTGCGACAAGGGTCTTGAGCGCTTCCAGATCAGCATCCGGCGGCAGGGTCTTGAGGACGTTGGTGTGGTTGAGGCCCGGGTTGCGGAAGGCCACCTTCACCAACACCTTTTGAAGAGCTCCCGCGCAAATCTTGCGCGACTCGTCGGCCAGCTGCTTTGGAATCCTCTCCCGGAGTCGCTGGAGGGCCGTCGCCACACCTTTGAAGAACAAGGTGAGCTTGGCGCTGGGTTGGAGGTTCTCATCGGAGGGATACCCGAGATCCTCCATCCCCAGCTGCGCCAGCTCCCTATCAATGTCTGCGGCAGCATCCACGAGACCCTCCGTCCAGTGCTCCACATTCTCCCTAAGAGCGTTCTGGGCGGCAGCAGCACTCGCCAGCAGTGCCTCATCGGCCTTGATCTTCTTCTTCAAAGCCACCTCCTGCTCCCTGGCGCCGTCCAGCGTCTTGGTCAAAGTAGTCAGCTTCAACTCAAGATCTGCGTTGGATTCCTTGGCGGCGCCAAGTTCCTTGCGCTTCTCGGCGAGACGAACCTGCAGTTCTGACAAGCTGTAGGCGTCTTTCTCCCGCTCATTCTTGAGCGCGGCAAGTTCTTCACCGCTCGCCTTGAGATCGGCCTCCAGCCGCGCCACCTTCGTCTCTAGCTCCTTCATGGCGGCCTCGGCAGCTGCGGCAGCATCCTCTGCTTGCTTGAGGGCTCCGCCGAATGTTTGCTCGCGCGTAGCAAGCTCCTCCTCGTGGCTGTCAAGGTTAACCTTCCGCTGCGCCAGCTCGCCCTCCTACGCAGACAGCTTTTCAGCGGCAAGCCGCTGTTGTTCTTCGACTTCAGCCTTCTCGAGGAGGAAGGCCTTCTGCTCCTCGGCAAGTTGCGCCCACTCCTCTGCCAGGGACTGGAGAGCTTCCTGATTAAGACCCCGGAGCTCCTCCGCGCGCTTCTCGATGTCCACTCCCGCCTTCACGACAAGCGCTTCTCGGGATTCCAGCTTGGCCTGCCGAGCACGGTAGAGCGACACCAACTTCCGCATCAGCCGCTCCTCCTCAGGCTCGCCGCTGCTGCTGCTCGGCGCATCAACCAGCGTCAGCCCAGCGGAGGCGAGCACCTCTCCGTCGAAGCTTTCTCCTTCGAGCGGCGCCCTGGAGCTTGACGCCCAGGGGAGGTTGATGAAGACGTTTTCGCCGGCCTTCAAGTAGACGCCTAGCTGGGGCTCTTCGGAGCCTGGCGCTGCGGCAGCGGCGGAGGGATCGGCGGTCGGCGTAGCGTCTGGCGCTCCTGCGGCCTCAGGGCCGTCAGTACGATCGCCAGACCCCTCGCCAGCTTTTGCGGCGGCAGATTTGGCGGCCTCTTCGCCGGCGGGATCATCAGCGCCAGCTGCTTCTTCGGTGGCAGCGGCGTCATCGGCAGCAACCTCGGTCTCCATCGGCTCCGCAGCAGATGGGTCTGACGGCCGAAAAAGGGAGAAAGGTCAAGAAAATATCCAAAAAGAAGATCAAAAGAATAAGAACCCAAGGGAAGTTTTGAAGCGAAAGGATTACCTGCGCGAGCCGGCTCCTCGGCAGGGTCCCTTGCCGGAGAACTCTCCCTTGGCGGCATAGTCGAAGCAGGTGGCATGTCGGGGGCGGCCTCCGGGCGCTCCTGGTGGGGCTGCTCTGCTCCTACGCAAACCAACAATCAGATGTCAGCAAAGAAAGAGCATCCATGCGTGCCTAACAGCGGAAAGCGAACCATATACTTACGCTGGGGGCTGCTCTGGAGAATAGTTGCTGGGTCCGGCAAGGTGGTCTCGGACGCATCCTCTGCTGTCGCGGTGGGTTCGTCCTCGACAATAATCACCTCCTGTGGACGCGCCGGGACCTTGGCTCTCTTTGCCGCTCTCTGGGCCAGAGTCCAAAAAAGGAATAAGTTCGGAGAAAAGCAAATGAGATACAAGACAAAACAGCAAGAATTGAAGAACTACAAGTACAACAAAGAATCTTACTCTTCTTCTTCCTCGTCGGAGCTGAGCGCGGAGAAGTCGAAGTCCGACTCACCTCCGGCGCGAGGAGGCGGAGGAGTAGGTTTCCTTGGCCGCTTGATGGGAGCAGTGGCGGTGGTCCGAGACGACCCCGCTCCGGTTGCCGCCGCGGCGTGAGAAGAGGCAGGAGCAGAAGCGGTGGTCCGGGTGGACCCCGCTCCAGTTACCGCAGCAGCGTGAGGTGCTCCCGCGGCAACAGTGCTTGCCGCGGTGGAGCGTGTCGCGCGGCGCAGAGGCTGTCGACTTGCCTGCTACTCCGCTACGTCCCCGGCCTTGCGGAGACGCCTTCTTGGTGGAGCTGGGGGCTCTGCTTGCGACGAGCTATCTGAAGATGAGGATGAAGAGGAGTCGATCTCCAACGAGCCGCTCGTATCCTCGGCGGGCTCGCTCGACTCGACATCATGCTCGGCAAGCTCTTCCTCGCCGGCAAGCTCATCTCGCTCGGCACGGCTTGCCGACTTTGCTGCCTCCGCCTCCTCCACGGTGAATCCAAACTCGCCCGCGGCTGCGGCTGTTGCCGCCTCTTCCAGCCTAGTGGCGATGCGTTTCATCTCCGCATCGGTGGTGGCGCGAGTACGACTTTTCTGTTCGTCGGAGCGGACCGGCACTTCTACCAAGCCGTCAAAGAACTCCGGCACGACGTCGTCTGCAGGCTCTTGCCAAGTTGGGACAATTCCATGCGAGTCGCACAGCGGCATCATTGCACGGATGCGATCAAGCAAGGAGTTGTTGCACAGCGGAACGACATCCTTCGGCAACCTGAACACTTCGGGATGTTGAGGGTCGTACTTGAACAGCTCCCAGAGCATTGCGTCAAGTTCCATAACCGTGAAGTTGAAGTTGAGGCCCGGGCGCGGCCTCATGATGTCCGCCGCATTCTTGAAGTCCCAGGCGGGCCTCCTCCTCTCCCGCAGAGGGGCGATGCGGCGGCGAAGAAAATCTGCGCCAACCGCACCTACAGTGAGCCCGGCAAGCCTAAGGCATTGGATCCGGGTGACGGCAATCTTCAGCCTATCGTCTTCCGGGGCCACGTTACTCCAATCGCTGCCGCGCACTACTGGAGTTTGGCGCTGGGCGGTAAACGGCTGCGGGTTCTCCTCGACAATCCAGCACCAGTCTGCTCTCCATTCCTCCCACTTGCCGTGGAACTCTCCCTCCAGATAAGCTTCCTTCTTGCCGGCTCTCGAGATCCAGGAAATTCCGCCAGATAAAGGCTCTCCTCTCTCAACTCGGGGCATAAAGAAGTGGCGAAAAAGAGCTACGTTTGGATAGACCCCGACAAAGTTTTCACAGAGATGTGCGAAAACTGCCATGGTCAGAACAACATTGGGGGTGAAGTCAAGGAGGCGGAACCCGTAGGTGTTCATAATATCGCAGAAAAACTCAGAGAAAGGCGGGCAGAGCCCACAGTAGAAGAACAAGGCGAAGAAGGGATATCCATTTGGAGCCATTTCCCAAGCGACGGCTGGAAGTACCTTCGTGCGCGGATGCGCCTGCGTCTCCGTCGACCAGAAGAGGTAGTAATACTCCCTCAGCTCCCTCGCGGCGAGCTTGGGGGGGGGGGGGGA
>LR738710.1:66689289-66724060 GCA_902687465.1 Secale cereale
CGCCCTGGCGGCGCGCCCACCTTGGGCCGCGCCGGGGGGGCGCCTGGGCCCCCCGAGCCCCGTCTGGTGCCCCCCTTCGGCATATATTTAGAGCGTCCTTCGAAACCCTTGGGACGGGAACTCTTTTTCGCGATCTCATCTCTGTTCCGCCGCCGCCGCCGCTTCCAAGATCGGGAGCACCAGGAGAACTCTTCCCGGCACCCTGCCGGAGGGGAGGATCACCATCGGGAGCCTCTCCACCAGCATGGACGCCTCCCGGATGAGTTGTGAGTAGTCTCCCTTGGACCATGAGTCCATGACCAGTAGCTATGTGATGTTCTCCTCCCGTTCTTGTGCTTCACTTATTAGTCCTCGTGAGCTGCCCTACATGATCGAGGCACATATGTAATCCTTATGCTGTTGCTATGATGAGTTTGCTGGGATCCGATGGATTATGAGATTATGTTCAGATTGTTCTTGAGTAATATATTTGATCTACCTCTTTTATATTTATGTTCATAAGTAATTCTTGCATGTTCTCCGTTGTTATTTATTGCTTTGGCCAAGTAATACGTAGTGACTCCAAGAGGGAACGTTATGCTTGATTGTGGGTTCATGCCCCTCGATGACTAGCTTGAGTGACAGAAACATGAGTCTAGGGGATGTGCTGTTGCCACAAGGGGGAAAACAACGGTGCTTGTGCCCGCGGGTGAAAGGATTGTTTACTTTACGCAAAGTTCTTTCAATGCAGTTGTCTGTTGCATTGAGTTTACACTATGGGTGGGACTCGCAACTTAATACCAGCGAGATGTTCTGGATAGATATCTCAAGGTGGATGATTAGTAGTAGATATTGATGGATTTCGGTCTACTTACTTTGGCGTACCGCCCATGCTTTGAACCTCAACCTTTCTTGCAATGTAGTCAGCATTGGTTTGCGTTTGTGGTCCTGTCAATTGCCCAGTTGTAATTCGTTTACCTCACATAGCTGTTTTATCGTCTTTTGGGAGAGAGACATCACTAGTGAACATCATGAGACTCCGGTCCATATTACCATCATTGATCACATCTGCTATTTACTTTTCGCTATTATTTACTATTGCAAACATTATCTATCACTACTATCATTTGCGTTTAATCCTTTGTGAACTACAAGGCCGTAGGGATTGACAACCTCTCTGTACTCGTTGGGAGCAAAGTTATTTGTATCTGTGTGCAGGTCCACGTTGATTGCTAATATCTAGCGCCGTTAGCAGTTGACACCTACTTGTTGAACCTAGGAGTCTTTGGGGATTCGATCCTTGGCATCTTTGCTAAGGGAAAAACTTCCACAACACTACATCTTACACCTTCCACTTGGGGTAACCAACGAGGGGTTAGAGGCCCATCAAGGAGTTTTTCTGGTGCCGTTGCCGGGGACTCCACTCTTCAGGATAGGGGAGTTGAATGCTATCTTTTACCTTTGCTTTTTTGTCTTGTTAGTTTACCTTTCAGTTTTTGCCTTAGTACCTTTTATCGAAAATCACAAAAATAGTTATCTTGCTTGCTTGCTACTATGGGTTCCACCGAGAACACCAAGTTGTGTGACTTCACTAGTCACAACAACAATGACTTTATCAGCACAGCTATCACTACACCTGCCACTTCAGCACCTTCATATGAAATTAAACCTGCTTTACTGAACTTAGTCATGAAAGATCAATTCTCCGGTGCTGGAGATGATGCTGCTTTACACTTAAACAACTTTATTGAACTTTGTGATATGCAAAAGTACCAAGAAATAGATGGTAACACTGTTAAGCTTAAGCTTTTTCCTTTCTCCTTGAGAGGAGGAGCTAAAATATGGTTTCAGTCTTTGCCTAGAATATGCTTTTATTGGAAAATACTATCCACCTGCTAAAATTATCCAACTTAGAAGTAACATAATGAATTTTAAACAATTGGATCGTATGAAATCTCTTATCAAGAACTGCCCTACTCATGGTTTGACTACTTGGATGGTTATCCAAACTTTTTATGCAGGCTTGAACTTTACCTCGCGGAACTTGTTAGATTCGGCCGCGGGAGGAACTTTTATGTCAACTACACTTGGTGCTGCCACGAAGCTTCTCGATGAGATGATGACCAACTATTCCCAATGGCACACCGAACGCGCTCCAACAGGTAGGAAGGTAAACTCTGTCGAGGAGATTTCCTCCTTAAATGAAAAAGTTGACTTAATCATGTCTCTACTTTCGAAGCAATCTTCTGTTGATCCTCGTGATGTTCCTTTAAATTCTTTGATTGCTCAAGAACAAGTAGATGTGAACTTTATCTCTAGAATTTTTTTTAACAACAATGCTTATAGGAGTAATTTTGGTAGCAATCCTAGACCGTTCCCCTCTAATTCTTATGGGAACAACAATGCTTATCCTAGCACCAAGAACTCCACTACTGAACTAGAGATTATGCTTAAAGATTTCATCACTACCCAAAAAGCCTTTAATAAGAGTGTTGAAGAAAAACTACATAAACTAGATGATCTTTCTTTTAAGGTAGACCATTTAGCCAATGAGGTAAAATTGCTAAAAATTAAAACTTCTCCTCTTGAGGAGAGGGAAGTCACTCCTATAAATGCTATTCAAGTGCGAATTAATGAAAACATTAGGATGATGGCTAAACTTAAAGAAAGATGGGCTAGAGAAAGGGAGGAAGAGGATAGAATTAAGAGCCTTCCTACCCACCACACTGTTGCTACTATCCAAGTTGTTAAAGATGTCCAAACCCTTAGCACCCAATGTACTCCTGGTCCCAATGGACCTATTAATGGTGATGCTATGACTAAAGAAACTACCAAACAAATGAACCTAAAGGACACCACTACCACTTTACTTGATGCTAATGACCTTGATTTTGATAATTGCACTCTTACCGAAGTTATTGATTTCTTTCACAAGATGTCTAGAGACCCCCGCACTAGCACGCTTAACCTTGCCTTTACAGAGCATATCACTAATGCTCTCATCAAAGCTAGGGAGGAGAAACTTAGAGTAGAAGCCTCCATACCTAGAAAGCTAGAAGATAGTTGGGATCCTATGATAAAAATTAAATTGAATGACTTCTCATGCTATGCTTTATGTGATATTGTAGCCAGTACTTCTATTTTGCCCAAAAGACTATATGATATGCTTAAATTGAAACCTTATGATTCTTGTTCTTTTGGTGTTCGTCTCGTTGATTCTTCCATAAAGAAACCTTTGGGGAGGATCGACGATGTTCTTATCGTTGTCAATGACAACTATGTTCCCGTTGATTTTACTATTATGGATATTGAATGTGATCCTTCATGTCCAATTATTTTGGGACGTCCCTTTTTACGCACCGTTGGTGCTATCATTGACATGAAAGAGGGTAATATAAAATTTCAGTTTCCTCTCAAGAAAGGGATGGAACACTTCCCTCGAAAGAAGATCAAGTTACCTTTTGAGTCCGTTGTACGGGCTAGCTATTCTTTTACTCTTGATAAAACTTGATCTATATGCATTATGCCTAGCTTAAAGGCATAAAAGAAAGCGCTTTTGGGAGGCAGCCCACATGAATAAATTTTTATATTTTGCTTTTGTTGTGTCTTGATGTTGTTTACTACAGTAGCATCATCATTTTATCTTTGCTTTTCATATTTGTGCCAAGTATAGCCTCTGATTGCTAGAAAGTTCAAAAGTTGTGAGGTGCTGTTCAGGAAACAGATTCTGTCCTTGGATAGAAAAATTCGTATAAAATCACCAGATCATCTTTTTGGTCTGAATTTTTTCGACAGCATTCTCTATATAATTGTATTTCGTGTGTCTGTTCTGAGTTTTTTGATTTGAGTTGAGTAAGTGCCCCGAACAAATCAATTACTACCTGCTGTTCTGTTTTTCACAGATTCTGTCCTGTTTTGCCTTTCCTTCATTTTGCAAATCAAGAGCTTGCTTTTTCTTTGCAAAAACCTTTTGGAAATCTTGAGAAATAGTAGTCCTTCAATAATATCTTTATTTCCAGCAAGGTATAATTATTTTATTAAGGGTACTAACTTCGCTAATCAGATTATGATGAGTTATGTATGAAGGGAGTTTTCAAGTGTGCGAGGGAAGATGATAAAAAGATTCAGGAGTGTCAAGCGCTCAAGCTTGGGGATGCCCCCGTGCACCCCCAAGAAATATTCAAGGAGACTCAAGCGTCTAAGCTTGAGGATGCCCCCGTGCATCCCCTTCTCCATCAACATTATCAGTTCGTCTTTCGTTCCGCTATATTTTTATCACTTCATGTGTTATGTGCTATGCTTGGAGCGTCTTGCTTTTAGTTTTCTTTTTAGTTTTTCATAACGAGTCGGAACTCAGCATTCTTTATGTGGGAGAGAAACACGCTCCACTTCTACCTAGAACATAACATAGAATTTTCATGTCTATCTTTGTTGTGTGTGTTCTTCGTCTTTTAAATAGCTACTATCATGCTCTGCTCTTAGTATTCATGCTTATCTTTTCAAAGAGCTTTTGTTTAGTTGGTTGCTTGAACTCTCTTTAATTATCATGCTCACCTTATTAAGAGAGTTTGCTTCCGTTGCATTGGTTGATATGTCTATGACAAAGATGCTACGTGCATAATGGTGCTTAGTAGTTCAGGTTTCTTATGGTTAGTCTCAAATAGCTGGGGGATTCCCAATGAGTTATTGGAGTACCAACTTGATTTGTTTGCCTATGATGTGGTATGGTTTAGTAATATCTTCCTTCGAGAATTTATTTCGATTGACTTGGCGTATGCTCACGCATATTTAAGACTGTAAAGAAAGTCTATCAAGCCTTGATGATCTTTTATTTCTGAGTAGCGATATAACTTCCATGCCTGATTCAATATTGCTTTGTCGCTCTGCATGATTATGACCGTCATTGCTCTCTTAGTTGGTCGCTCCCAGTATTTTGCTAACCTCCACCTGTACTAAGCAGACTAACTTTGCAATACATAGCTCATGGGAAAGTAGCTTAAAAACTATTGTGGTAAAGAATATGTTGCTTATGTATCTTATTTCTTATAAGTTGCTTGCTGAGTGGTAACCATGTTTCTGGGGACGCCATCAACTGTCACACTTTTGTTGAATATCATGTGAGTTGCTATGCATGTTCGTCTTGTCTGAAGTAAGGGTGATTTGCCATGGGTTGAATGAGTATGCATATTGTTAGAGAAGAACATTGGGCCGCCAACCAAAGCCATGTATCATGGTGGAAGTTTTAGCTTGGACATTAATCCTCAATCTCTTATGAGAATATGCTTATGCATTAAAGAGGAGTCCATCATCTATTTTCTATGTTGTCCCGGTATGGATGTCCTCAAGTTGAGATCTATCAAAAACGAGAAATCAAATGCGATTTATCTCCTTGGACCTTTGTACAGGTGGCATAGAGGTACCCCTTTGTGACATTTGGTTGAAACATATGTAATGCAATGATAACCCATGGAAATCCGAGCTAATTAGGACAAGGTGCGAGCACTATTGGTATTCGATGCATGAGGCTTGCAACTTATATGATGTCTTATGCATGACACATATGAAGTACTACTACCGTTGACAAAATTGCTTCTATGTTTTCAAAATAAAAAGCTCTAGCACATAACCATTCTTTTACTTTTATGTTGAGTCTCCACCTCCTTTTCAAAGCACCAACTACTGAGAGCATGATTGTCATTCTGAGTGTAATGTGCATTGTCCCAAAGTAGCATTGTCTTTTGCATGATTGTGATATCGTTTATTTTGAAATCATTGTATCTAGTCATCACTTAAACCTTGAAGGTGCCCCTGCATTTATGTTTTGCTTCACTAAAGGGGGCAAGCTAGATATCACTTTATCATATTTGCACATCATGTTCATTGCAAATCTATTTGATGCTTCAATGTCATATTGTAAAACTTTCAGTCCTTTGTGATTTTCTCATGAGGCAACTTAATTACTATAGAATCATTGTCTCAGTAAGCTTTTGTCATATGACTGTAATAAGTCCTATATGGTTAATAGCATGTCACCACAGAAATTATTCTTGTTATCATTTACCTACTCGAGGACGAGCAGGAATTAAGCTTGGGGATGTTGATACGTCCAAAACGTATCTATAATTTCTGCTTGCTCCATGCCACTTTTGGGTGATATTGCTATGATATTCATACACTTCCATACACTTTTGATCATATTTGGACTAACCTACTAATCCAGTGCACCCCAGTGCCAATTTCTGTTTTCGACTGTTTTTGTATTTCAGGTTTTCACGTTACGAGAACTGCCAGGAAAATCCAGAAAAATTATATAAAAAATCAGCGTTCCAGAACCTACCTTGCGCCCGAAGGACAGCCGGGGGGGGGGGGCACCAGGGCTCCAGGCGCCCTGGCGGCGCGCCCACCTTGGGCCGCGCCGGGGGGGCGCCTGGGCCCCCCGAGCCCCGTCTGGTGCCCCCCTTCGGCATATATTTAGAGCTTCCTTCGAAACCCTCGGGACGGGAACTCTTTTTCGCGATCTCATCTCTGTTCCGCCGCCGCCGCCGCTTCCAAGATCGGGAGCACCAGGAGAACTCTTCCCGGCACCCTGCCGGAGGGGAGGATCATCATCGGGAGCCTCTCCACCACCATGGACGCCTCCCGAATGAGTTGTGAGTAGTCTCCCTTGGACCATGAGTCCATGACCAGTAGCTATGTGATGTTCTCCTCCCGTTCTTGTGCTTCACCAATTAGTCCTCGTGAGCTGCCCTACATGATCGAGGCACATATGTAATCCTTATGCTGTTGCTATGATGAGTTTGCTGGGATTCGATGGATTATGAGATTATGTTCAGATTGTTCTTGAGTAATATATTTGATCTACCTCTTTTATATTTATGTTCATAAGTAATTCTTGCATGTTCTCCGTTGTTATTTATTGCTTTGGCCAAGTAATACGTAGTGACTCCAAGAGGGAACGTTATGCTTGATTGTGGGTTCATGCCCCTCGATGACTAGCTTGAGTGACAGAAACATGAGTCTAGGGGATGTGCTGTTGCCACAAGGGGGAAAACAACGGTGCTTGTGCCTGCGGGTGCAAGGATTGTTTACTTTACGCAAAGTTCTTTTAATGCAGTTGTCTGTTGCTTTGAGTTTACACTATGGGTGGGACTCGCAACTTAATACCAGCGAGATGTTCTGGATAGATATCTCAAGGTGGATGATTAGTAGTAGATATTGATGGATTTTGGTCTACTTACTTTGGCGTACCGCCCATGCTTTGAACCTCAACTTTTCTTGCAATGTAGTCAGCATTGGTTTGCGTTCGTGGTCCTGTCAATTGCCCAGCTGTAATTCGTTTACCCCACATAGGTGTTTTATCGTCTTTTGGGAGAGAGACATCACTAGTGAACATCATGAGACTCCGGTCCATATTACCATCATTGATCACATCCGCTATTTACTTTTCGCTATTATTTACTATTGCAAACAATATCTATCACTACTATCATTTGCGTTTAATCCTTTGTGAACTACAAGGCCGGAGGGATTGACAACCTCTCTGTACTCGTTGGGAGCAAAGTTATTTGTATCTGTATGCAGGTCCACGTTGATTGCTAATATCTGGCGCCGTTAGCAGTTGACACCTACTTGTTGAACCTAGGAGTCTCTGGGGATTCGATCCTTGGCATCTTTGCTAAGGGAAAAACTTCCACAACACTGCATCTTACACCTTCCACTTGGGGTAACCAACGAGGGGTTAGAGGCCCATCAGTCCCTTTTGCACAATTTGGGCGACGCAGATGGGCATTTAATGCCCTTGTCCCCTGCCGTCAGAGTTAGGTATGATACACTGTATCAGGTAGTTGTACCAACCGCAACACCTTTCTATTTTTACCCTTGTCTACGTTGCCACCTGTCGGTGGCCCCTTAAGCATATAAAAGGAGGCCCATGCGCGACGTAGAGGGGGGGGGGGGAGGAGAACACTCACGCTCGGTCTCGTTAGCTACTGGTGTGTACTGTAGCACTCAGCGCTCCCGAGCAAGAACTCAATACAAACCACAAAGCAGGAGTAGGGTTTTACGCATCCGTGTGGCCCGAACCTGGGTAAACTGCTCGTGTGTTTCGCCTCGATCCGCTCTTCGTGCGATCTTCGCCCCCCGCCAAACCGAAAGGGGCTCGGTCCGCCGGTCCCATGGGTGCTCGTGGATTCGTTCCCCGACACATTGGCTGATGGATGATAACTATGGAACATCGTTACCTAAAGAACAAGTATCTTAGCTGAACTATCGAACATCGTTAACTCCAGAACAAGACCCGTAAGAGATCAACATGAATATATAGTGAAATGTGATAATCTATATTCCATGCTTAGATGAATAACCAAGCCATAAATGTTGCACACAAGTAAGATGAGGGTACAACCTATCTGGCCGCCATCCATAGGAGTGAGCATCATGTGCTGACTTGTCGACGGCCCTGCAGTTGTTGTGGTTGTCCATGTCGGGCAAGCGCATTCGATGCAGGGAACTGTTGAGTGGGGACTATAGCTCCCTTCTGGTGTATGCTTCCCTTGTTGGAGCAGCTACGGTGAGTCGGAAGACGGTGTGGCTGAGGATGCAGATAACGCATAATGTTAAGAACGACACATCTCTTTGATCTGAAGAAATACACTAAGAGATCAACAACAAGGTATGAGAGTCGTCACACGTCTGTTGACTGAGACTAAATTGGGGTCACACGATTTTATTTTATTTTGATATTGTCCGATCTATGCCGGATGGCTTGATGGCCGTCTTGTGCCTCCCGGCTGACACTGTTAGGAATCTTCCCCGAAGAGCCAGCGACCAACGGCAGAGCAGCTTGCCTCCGTCGTCCGTGGCCCCGGCCAAATCCCCGCTCCCCCCCAGAGGACTGCCGTGGTTGCGCCGACCCCGGGCCAATCCACAAAGACTCCCCGTCATCCAGATCCGGCGGCGGCAGTACCTTGAACCCACGCAACTCTAAGATAGCCATCTAAGCGCTGCTTCCGCGGCGAACTTGCGGTTCACACCCTTACGTTAGACACTAGCCAACCGGCAGCCTAGGAGATCCGCCGCCTCGAGGGGTGTTGCTTCCCATTGGGAATCGATTGGCCCAGAATAAAAATTCAGACAACTGACGCCTAAATAAAGTGATTTGAGATGAGGGTGCGACCTATCTGGCGGCATGGTGAAGTAGGCAGGTCCAGCTGCCGAGTTGGTGAGGCCGACGCGGTTGCGTTGGCCACCGGTGGCAGGGAAACATCAATGTCGCGACGGTCGACGGCTACGGGGAAGCAGCGCCGTGACTCTGGACGGATCCTAAGTTGGAGCCGCTCCGGCGCCATGAATAACAGCGGGGGTGAATCGGCTCCGGTACGGTTCATGCGGCCGTCGTCGAGGCAGCTCCAGCAGCACGGAGTAAGAGGCACACGGCCCAGTGGAGGATGGCAAATGGACAGTGTCTCCGGCATTAGGGAGGAGGGCGGCTATGAAATTGGTGCGGTGAGGGCACCATGGAGGAGGGACTGAGGTTTCACGGCTCGGGAGAAGGGAGCTTCCGGGGAGAAGGTGATTTGGCGCCCACGGGGTATAAATGGGGGGAATTGGGAGGGGAGTGGAACTATGTATGCATTTGTCTGAAATGTGAGGGAGAGTTACAGTTCTACCCCTGCCTTTAGGCTTCTCGACTTGGGTCTGTGTACTGAGGGTCGGGGATAGTAGAGTAACTTTGCTTCTCCCCAAATAGTGGGCGGGACCAATTTCGGGCGACGAGGGCGTGTTTTGAAATATAGTGGGCGTGAGCGATTTCGGGCGAGGAGATCGTGTTTTCAAATAGTGGGTGCTAGCTATTTCGGGCGAGGAGAGGGTGTTTTGCCGACCATGGTTTATGAATTATTCGACACATGTCATTTCGGTCGAGGAGAAGGCGCGCTTGGATGAAGTTACGAACTTACCCTTGATGCACAACGGTCCAATTAATGCGTCTCCCACATAGGACGCTAATTTTGCGTCTCCCATTTATTTGCTCGGGCGAATTCCACCGAGCAGAGGATGTTTAACGGTTCATTCAAAATTTGGGAGAACGAGCATCCACGTCTACCTTACCAAGTCGATTCGAATCAAATTTAGGAATATTAGCTTGCCACTTCTTTTTTAGATGGAGAGATGATGCTCGGGAGTAAGTGCTTTTACATGCTCGTTGCTAGCGTTTACTATATGAAAAATAGTTGACCCACTCAAAAACGGGAATCAAACCCAAAATGAAATATCTCGATTCAATGAAATAGCTGGTTCACCAGGTCCAAATAGTGAACTAAATCCAAAATTGAACACCTCAATCGAATAGCATGTTGTACAGTATTACAGTACTCCATGAACATGTTGAAAGTCAAATTAATTAACTTGTTTGATATATGCATATATCCATTCATGTGTGGATTGTAGACAACATGTTCTCCAATTTAAATATTTGAATGCAAGTT
Organism: Secale cereale; assembly: GCA_902687465.1. Taxonomy (NCBI): domain Eukaryota; kingdom Viridiplantae; phylum Streptophyta; class Magnoliopsida; order Poales; family Poaceae; genus Secale; species Secale cereale. Next base: position 66,699,753 of record LR738710.1, read on the forward strand.
TATATCGAAACATGGTTTATATCAGTCTTTGATGCATAAAACGCGACCTCCCCCTCTCCCGGACTCCTGCTCTCTCTCTCTCTCTCTCTCTCTCTCTCTCTCACGCGCCGACTATCTTCAATTCTGTCGCACGCATCCAACACACAAACCTTGTTGGTCCTCTCTCTTTCTCTCCATCTCTCTCTCTCTCTTTGTGTGTGTGTGTGCGTGGGGGGGGGGTCTTTCTAGTTCGCATGCATATATACTCCATCTATAGGTCTCTCTCGCACACTATGCATGATTCTCTAGTCCAAGCTAGATATCTTGGGTGCACTCATCGTATGCACACAAATTCCTTGGCTCGTTGCCTGTAACTCTCTCACACACCACTCTGTCGTCTCGGAGCTCTTCCCCCTCTCTCTCAAACTCTCCATCTACCTGGGTCACACATACACATGCATATCTCACTCGCACTCGATAGGCCCATCTCAAACTATATCTCTCTCCCTCGTTCTCTCTCCATCTCACACGCACACAGACACAATCTCATGCCTAGCTAGCCAAATATGATGGTCTCTCACTCAATCGTATGCACACGCAGTCCCCCCTATATGTATATGACTAGCTAATCTTAGTCTCCATCACAAATATGTGCATGGTCTATCTCAATTTCTCTCGGGGCATCTTTCTATCGCACATGCACCTCCCTCGATCTCCCACCCATATAGCCCCCCCATGATCTCGAGGGGGTCTCTCTATCGTAAACACACCCTCTCGCCCTCCCCATGCGTCCATGTTCTCCATGTGTCCCTCTCGACCTTTGTACCTTGTTGGCTAGACCTCTATTGGACATGTGCTATAGGGGTGTCTCTCTCCGTTGCAAACAATCACACACTAGCTATCTTCGTGTATCTCCTCACCTCACTTTTCTATCTCGGAGATGCATGTGTGATATGTTCTCCTAAGAAACGAAAAAACACAAACTCTCTCTAATTTATCGTTCGTTGTCACTTTCTCTTTCACACACATACTCTTTTTGCACACATACTCATTCTCCTTCACACGCACTTGATCCCTCTCGACTTAGGCACTCTCCTCGGTCCATAGCATATTGATTTATTGAAAAGTCAAACATCACAAAGTTTGACCATATACGCGGAGAAAAACAATTACATCTGGAACGGCAAACATATACGATTAGATTCACCATGAGATGTACTTTTGTACGATGTATCTTTGTTATTGAAGATATAGATAAAATTTGTGTAAACCTGATCAAAGTTTTCAAAGTTTGACTTCTAAAAAAATTACATGCACTGCATTATCGAGCGCATGGAATATCTCTTTCCCCCTCTCAGCTATCTGACGCACCACTCAGCCTTATCGGGGCTCCTCAATCTCTCTCAAACTTTATATCTCCGTGGTTCACACATACACATGTCTCGCTCACGCTATACATATAGACCCATCCAACACTCTCCGCCCTTGTTCTCTCTCTATGTGACACGCACCCCCTAATAAGTACCATAATCCCTCACCCCATCATAGGTGCAAGCACTCCCCCCTAAGTATGATTATCTCTCACTAGCCATCAGGAACACACGTATTGTCTCCTTCCATCCATACGTCTATCTCGATATCTCTCGGGGTATCTTCTATCGCGCACACGCCTTGTCACTCGATCTCCCACCCATGTAGTCCCATCACGATCTCCCGGGGATCTCTTTATGACAAACATACACCCTCTCCTCCCCATGTCTGCATTATCTCCGTACATCTCTCTCAACCTCTCTCCCTTGTTTGTCAGACCCCTCTTGGCCACGTTCTAGGGGTCTTCCTCTCTCGGTTGCAAACAACCACACACTATCTCCTCACCTTGCTTCTGTTGTCAAAGATGCATGTGTGATATGTTTGCATAAGACACACACACTTTTTCTCGACTTTTATCGAGTGTTGTCCATGTCTCTTTCACACACGCACACACACTTTTTTCACTCACTCTTTCTATTTCACTCTCTCTCTCTCTCTCTAGTTAGGGACTCTTTCACGTCCATAAGCATATGGATGTTTTGAAAAGTCAAACCTCAGAAAAGTTTGACCAGGTATATGTGGAGAAAAACATTTACATCTGGAAAGATCATTAGATTCATCACAACATGTACTTACTTCATACTATCATTTATCTTTGGTATTGTAGATATAAGTAATTTCTTTATAAAATTGGTCAAAGTTTCAAGAGTTAGACTTTAAAAAAATGTTGGAACTACATTATCGAACGGAGGGAGTAGCTCTTTCTCTCTCTCTCTACTATCTCTCATGGGCCTCCCCTCTCACACGAACACTCTATACCGACGGATTATATGCTCACTATGTCAGCGTATAGCTCCGTATATTGTTTAGTTGACCGGTCAACCAGTCCACATGCTGCCTTGTCAGCTCGTGTTCTGTATCTTCGTGTGCTGGCCCATGTGGCAGTGGGTGAAAATAAGTAAACTAGAGTCCCATCTGACACACGGTGAAGTAATCAAAGTTGAAACCACTCGGGGTAGCACCCCGCACGCTAGTAAATTGAGGGCGCATTGAGGACTGAGGCAATAAAAAAATACTTGTTTGGGAGAGTGAGAGGCTGGTGTAGTTAGTTTGATTGATTTGTTTATACATGTGGGTCTGTGTGCACAGCGGTGCCAACTCTCTCACATCGCGAGAGCGGTGCCAAAATCTCTTGATTTGACATCGATGTGTATTATGTGGCATACTTTTGCGAAATATGGCATCGGCCACATAGTCGAAGGCAACAAATGCCCAAGCTCTTCACGTACTCCTAGGTAAATAAGAGAGAGAGAGAGAGAGAGAGAGAGAGAGAGAGAGAGAGAGAGAGAGAGAGAGAGAGAGAGAGAAAATATCAGTAGCCAGCCAACCCTATCGTATGAGCGAATGATATTGGTACCTCTTGATGACACGGCAATCTTATACATCCAGCTGCTCTAATATGTTCTCTTCTTTTGCAGATAAAAAAAGACCCGAAAGTGAAAAATGTGCTGCACTATAACAATCTCATCGAATGCCTTGATCTCCATCGTAGAAAAAATGATTTGATCGACTATTGAGGCAGAACATCTTAGATTAAATTGGCCAGGTTCTTTGTTCTGGAGGCAAGTGTGCTCAAGGTAATGAGGTTTGGCGTTCTCTGGCACAAGAACGAATGGCGTCCTGATCACCGCAAGCGTCTAAGCCTAAATGAAAAGTCTCCGCAGAAGCTGAATTTGTTTTTGAAACATCAAGTGGCCAGAGACTCGAAAAGTTATTTGCCCATTAGACTTGTCTGGGCGGTGGATTTTAGTTTGTACGATAATGTTGCATCCACCTAAAGTAACAAAAGTTCTTACGTAAACTTCCTAGTAATTCCCTCTTCGCAGGTGCAGCATTACTCCTAACATTTGCAATATCAGTCTGAAACTTGTAATATTGCCGTGTCATATTCCTTAGTTTTCAAAATCCTGCAAATCAAACAAGTCCTGAGTTGGTGATGATGTTGTGCCTGTCATCTTTCACCAATAGCCGTCGGATCTAGATCTGACGCATACAAACCAAACTTCTCCAGTTTTGCAAAAAGATGCCAGCACTTGTTCGCTATTTATAAACAACTTCTTGTCTCTCGCAATCAGCCATATCTCCTCCCCACCACATCTAGAAGGCCATGGAAAAATCTGGCACGATGGCCGCTGCCGGCGCCGTTGATACGTCCCAAACGTATCCATAATTTTTGCTTGTGACATGCTTGTTTTGCATCATTGTCTCATGTTTATATCAAAGTTTTCTATCTTTTTAGGCATTTATTGGACTAACCTACTAATGGTTGTAAAAGTGCACAATGTTCTTGTTTTACACTTTATTGTGTAGGAATTACTTGGAAATTGACAAAAACGCAAAAGGAGTCGTATTGGAGTAGGACTCTGACTTTCCTGAAAATTGTCTGAGAACATTTTTAGAAGATGGTCACGTTCCGGCCCGAAGACGATGTCAAACGGAAAAAGCCTAGTTGTGAAAGTTGTGGGGAATTTCGAGAGGATGCTTCTGGATATAAAATTCGTCCAAATCGGAGTCCGGATGGCCGAGAAAAGCCCGTTTTACGGAAGCCCAAAATCTGATGACGGGAATCCGAGAGTCTATATAAAGAGAGGAAACCTAGGTCACCAAGGGCCACGAATTTTCCTCCTCCCAGGCCGCCGTCTTGGAGGGGAGGACCAGCACCATTGCAGCACCATCCACAAGGAATAAGGGGGGCCAAGGAGCCGCTGCCCCCTAGGGCCGCCGCCGCCCCGAGGGCCGCCGCCGCCCCGGAGGGCTGCCGCCACCGCCACGGCTGCAGCCGGCCGCCTCCTCCTCTCCGGGCTGCACCTCTCCATCAACACCACCATCAATCTCTTGCTCACCATGGCCATGTGTGAGTAGTCTTCTCCGGGGCTGAGGGCTTGTACGTGTAGCTATGTGGTTATCTCTCTCTCCCATGATGTGATCTTCGTTGTGATCATAGGCTATGTTAATCGAGGATGATCTCATGATATTTCCCCTTCCTCTATGTATTGAATTGATGTACTCACTTGTCTTTATCTAGTATAATCCCCGATACCAAGGTGACAGCGGTCCATTGTACATGGATTAGAAGAATATTTTCATGAGTGCTTTCCTCTTTTGTGTGTTGATTCAAGATTGAGAGTCTCTTGGTGCTTGTCTTTGATTATCCTGGAGATATGTTGTGGTGATTGTGGTACTCTTTTTGGATGGCCGCGGTGACATTGGGAAATTCATAGATTGAGAACTACGAACTTTGAGGTGTGCTTTTGTAGCCCTACATAATTCTCGTCCTCTCTTGACCACAAAGGAATGACCTCCGAGTGCGTCTCCATTGCATGTTTTATGGGAAATATCATGTGATTAGACTATGTCAATGTTGTTGGGAGTTGCCACTAGTGAAAGTATGAAGCCTAGGCCCTGTTTCCACCATTGCAATACCATTTGTGCTCACGTTTACCACTTGTTTGCTTGCCGCACTTTTTATTTCAGATTTACAAATACATCTTTTGCCATCCATATCACTTGCCATTTAACATCTCTTCGCCGAACTAGTGCACCTATACATCTGACAAGTGTATTAGGTGTGTTGGGACACAAGAGACTTCTTGTATCTTGATTGAAGGGTTGCTTGAAAGGGGTACGTTCAACCTCCACTTCCCTAAGTTCGATAAACCTTGGGTTACTCACTTAAGGGAAATTTGCTGCTGTCCTACAAACCTCTGCTCTTGGAGGCCCAACACTGTCTACAGGAATAGAAGCGTGTAGTAGACATCAAGCTATTTCTGGCGCCGTTGCCGGGGAAGTAAGTGTTTGAAGGTATATCTTTAGATCTTGCAATTAAATCTTTTTGTTTCTTGTTTTTAGTTTCACTAGTTATGTTTATGGAAAACCGCACTCTTAGTTCGCTGCTTGGGGAAGGCCGCTTTACCACACCCGTGGTAGAGAAGTCTCCTCCACCTACTAAATGTATCCCGTTCCAAATACCACTTGGGATAATTGAAATAATTAGGAATGATTGTTATGATGGGACAGTCAATCCTAGTATTCATTTGTTGAAACTTACAGAACTTTGTGAGTTGTTTAAGATTTTAGGTTTGACAAGAGATGGAGTCATGAGGAAATTATTTGCCTTGTCACTGAAAGGAAAAGCATTGGAATGGTATAGGCTACTAGATGACTCTCACCTGCTGGAATGGGAAGAGATCCAGTCTCTCTTTTACTCCAAGTTTTATCCTCTTCATGAAGTCCATGAGAATAGGAATTATGTTTATAATTTCTATCCTCATGACGGAGAGAGCATAGCTCAAGCTTGGGGGAGACTGAAAACGTTAATGCTAAAATGTCCTAACCATGGGCTCCCCAAAGATATGATTATTACTAATTTCTATTCGAGGCTCTCTCGACAGGATAAAGATTTGCTCGATGCTTCCTTTATGGGTTCTTTCACAAACGAAAAGATTGATGCTAAATGGGAACTTCTTGAAAGAATTCAACGCAACACTGAAGATTGGGAGATCGAAAAAGGTAAAGAGTCAGGTATAATCTATGAGTATGATTGCATTAAGTCCTTTGTTGAAACTACAAGTTTTAATAAGTTTAGTGCTAAGTTTGGGCTTGATTCTCAACTCCTTGTTGATTTCCTCAAATCTTTTGCTTCACATCTTAATATGCCTAAGGAGGATTGGATCAAGCATCATGAACCTTTTAAAGAGATTTGCAAAGAAAATGAAATTGTTCATGATGATTGCAACATGCATGATCCAATTCCTAAAAATGAAGTTTTACATAAGCATGTTAATTTTTGTGGAGTGGATAGACCTTGTGAAAGGCCTATGATTGAAGAAGAGAAGTATTGTAAGCAACATAAGCATGAAAGAACAATCACTTGGGTAAAAGATTTAAATGAAATTGCTAGAGAATTGTGTGACCTTTATCCTTTTACTTGTGAACTTTGCTGTATAGAGGGTCACTTTAATTTTCAATGCATGCACTTTCAAAACATAACTATTAACCAGTTGTGTGATAACATGATCACCCCTGATCTTTATGATGAGCTTATGTTATTTTTGATGTGTGAAGAGTTATCAGAAAAGACTTCTTGGCTAGATGTTAATGCCATAGGAATAAAAAACACTTTGCAAAATTGCCATCTCTATTGTGTTGTTAATTTCCATAAAAATGATTACATAAGTAAGATTAGAAAGGAGGGAACTTTACCAAAGTATAAAAATGTCTCTTATATTTCTGCTAATAAAAAGGAGAGTTTCTCCCAAGTTTCCCCTATTGTTTCTAATGATAAACCAGGATATGTGGAGAAGCTTCATCTCCAACCACTCCCTCCTAAGGTGAAGAAGAAGAAAAAGAAGAGGAGGAGGAAGAGGAGCAAGAAGGAAGAAGAATGGGTATCAACCTGGCCTGAGCATATTCTTCCCATCAACTTTTATCCTAACGGTTGTAAGTTTAAAGAAGAAGGTGAAGTTTATTGCCTTAATTATCATCTTGATGATACGTCCGTAGGTACTATTGAAGATGATTTTGATTATGATATGCATGTTACTTATTGTGATTGGGAAAATGATGATAATGCTACTTATGATCTTGAAAATCTTTTTGGTACCAACTCTGAAAGTGATGATATGGAAAGCTCTAAGCTTGGGGATGATAGGATTGCAAATCCTTTACCCACTAGTGATGTGATAATTGATAATTCTTTTGCTAGTAAGAATAAAGACAACATGTTTACAAATATAGTTGCTAGCAATGATAATGCTCTTCTCTACTATGATGATGTTATAACTCCAATCTATAGTGATTATAAAGGTACCTATGACATAAGGAGAAATTACCCTTATGAAACTTGTCATAATCATGGAGGGAATTACTCCCTTGTTGAACACCATCTTCCTAATACACAATTAATCTATAGTGTTCAAGTTGTTTATGATAGTCATACTCCCACTATTACCAATGAGAAAGATTATGCTTATGTGGAGAGTAAGAGTACCTTTTTGCATGTAGATCATGGTAACAATGCTTTATGTGATGCTTATATTGTTGAGTTTATTCATGATCCCACTGAAAATTATTATGAGAAGGGAACATATGCTTATAGATATTTCAATAATATCAAGTTCCCTCTCTTTATGTTGAAGGTTTTGAAGCTGCACTTGTTTTGTCTTCCTATGCTTATTGCTTTGTGCTTCAATGAATTATTATATTGCAATATTCCTATGCATAGGAAGCATGTTAGGCTTAAATGTGTTTGGTATTTGCTTCTTGATGCTCTCTTTTGTTCTTCAACTCTTATTCCTACGAGAGCATCATTAAAGTCTTAAGCCTATCTTTATGGCTATAAAGAAAGAGCTCTAGGGAGACAACCCTGGTTATCTTTGCTTTCAGTTTGTTCTTTTAGTTTTTAGTGGTCTTGATGTTTGTTACTACTGTAGCAACATCATTGTATCTTTTCTTTTCAGCTTTGTGCCAACTTTAGCCTCCGATTGCAATAAAGTTCAAAAGTTGTGACGTGCTGTCCAGAAAACAGATTCTGTCCTTGGACAGAAAAATTCGAATAAAATCACCAGATCATCTTTTTGATCTGAATTTTTTTGACAGCGTGCTCTATACAATTGGCTTTCGAGCATCTGTTCTGAGTTTTTTGATTTGAGTTACAGAAGTGCCCCGAAAAAATTATTTACTATCTGCTGGTCTGTTTTTCACAGATTCTGTCCTGTTTTGCCTTTTCTTCGTTTTGCAAACCTTGAGCTTGCTTTTTCTTTGCAAAAACCTTTTGGCAATCTTGAGAAACAGTAGCTCTTCAAGATTATCTTTATTTCTAGTAGGGAAAAATTATTTTATTGTGGGTACTAACCTCGCTAATCAGATTATGATGAGTTATGTATGAAGGGATTTTTCGAGTGTGCGAGGGAAGATGATAAAAGAAGATTCAGGAGGGTCAAACGCTCAAGCTTGGGGATGCCCCCGTGCACCCCCAAGAAATATACAAGAAGACTCAAGCATCTAAGCTTGGGGATGCCCCCGTGCATCCCCTTCTCCATCAACAATTATCAGTTCGTCCTTCGTTCCACTATATTTATCACTTCATGCGTTATGTGCTATGCTTGGAGCGTCTTGCTCTTTTCTTTTTAGTTTATTTAGTTTTACTTGCTGTTCTTAATAAGTTGCATCTGATCATTCTTGTTTGGGAGAGAGACACGCTCCGCTTTTTCATGAAACACTCATGTTCTTCACTTATATGTTTTTGAGTGTTTTAGCTACCTTGTTATATGCTTCTAGCTCTTGTTTTTCTTTCATATCATGTTCAGAGCTATTAGTTCTTTTATAGAAAGTACTCTCTTGCTTCACTTATATCTATTTGGAGAGTTGATTGGTTTGAATTGGTAAATAATATGTTGGATCTCAAAAATGCCAAGTGTGGCCGTGGTGCAAAGAATAAAAAGCTTGCATAGTTTTGAAGATCATTGAGTAACTTGATCCCTATCAATTGTTTTGAGAAATTAAGTAGTGATGCCTAAACATGTAGATCATTTAATAATGTCTTATTAGTGAAGAAATACCTTTGAAGTTTGCAATTGTTTAGTTTTTCACCATTGGTAGTTGTAAAGTTCTTGTTCTCTTTTTAGAAGTAAGATGGTTGACAAGGAAGACAGTGTAGAAGTCTTATAATTATGCTGAAAGGATGTTATAATTCTCTTGTACCGGTTAACATGTGCTTGCTAAAAACTTTCTAAACCAAAAACTCTGTACTGAGCGGGAATGCTGCTCGTGATCCAAATTCCATAGCCAAAATTCTGCCATATGTGTCCACCATACCTACCTATGCATGGTATTTAATAGCCATTCCAAGTAAATTGCTCATGTGCTACCTTTAAAACCTTCAAAATTTATCCTTATTTGTGTCTCTGTTTTAGCTCATGAGGAAGTGGTAGATAGTTCATTATTACTTGTGTTGGACAGAACGACCCCTGACGTGCATGAATAATGTGCATGTCCTTAATTTTGCAAAAAGAGCTGGGAAAAGGGTATGCCCAGCCCACTTTACATGTCATCAATATCAATATCAAAAACCTCCTTCACACATCGTACCTGAGAAATCAGACAAACTTTGGCTAGTGATAAACAAAGGAGAAAGGGGAGTGTCATCATTCCTTTATGGGAGCCGCTCTTAAGTTCTGTTTGGCATGAGTAGTAGTGCATTGTTTATTACCATTCGTTGACATAAGCATACATCTCTCAAAATTGCTTTTATATATCTATGTTTTCAAAAATAAAAAGCTCTAGCACATGAGTAATCCCTGATTCCCTCTGCGAAGGGCCTATCTTTTACTTTTAAATGTTGAGTCAGTTTTCCTATGTTCTAATCTTCTTCCTCCACCATAAGCAAGCATCTAGTGTTAACCCTGGGTTCAAGTTGATTATGTTCAAAATTTCTGCTTAGTTATATATAATCCTTGTGCATTGAACTTATCCATGAGATAAAATGTTGAAAAGTGGAAAGCATTGCTAAAACTTTATCTTCCTTTTGTGTTAACTAGAATGCTTTTGATGAGAGAACTCCTTTGGGGCTAACAGTTGTGCTTAACTTTATAGTTTCATGTCTTCAATTGTACTATTCATGAAAAGAATTTACTTAGATGATCACTTGGTTATTCATTGTTTACTTGCTTCCAACTATAGACAATTGTTTTGGTTCACTTTATTTCAGTTCGTGTGCTTTACTATATTACTTGATCAAGATTGTGTTAGTAGCATGTCACCTCAAAAATTATCTATGTTATCATTCTACCTACTCGAGGACGAGTAGGAATTAAGCTTGGGGATGTTGATACGTCCCAAACGTATCCATAATTTTTGCTTGTGACATGCTTGTTTTGCATCATTGTCTCATGTTTATATCAAAGTTTTCTATCTTTTTAGGCATTTATTGGACTAACCTACTAATGGTTGCAAAAGTTCACAATGTTCTTGTTTTACACTTTATTGTGTAGGAATTACTTGGAAATTGACAAAAACGCAAAAGGAGTCGTATTGGAGTAGGACTCTAACTTTCCTGAAATCTGTCTGAGAACGTTTTTAGAAGATGGTCACGTTCTGGCCCGACGACGACGTCAAACGGAAAAAGCCTAGTTGCGAAAGTTGTGGGGAATTTCGAGAGAATGCTTCAGGATATAAAATTCGTCCAAATCGGAGTCCGGACGGCCGAGAAAAGCCCGTTTTACTGAAGCCCAAAATCTGATGACGGGAATCCGAGAGTCTATATAAAGAGAGGAAACCTAGGTCACCAAGGGCCACGAATTTTCCTCCTCCCAGGCCGCCGTCTTTGAGGGGAATGACCAGCACCATTGCAGCACCATCCACAAGGAAGAAGGGGGGCCAAGGAGCCGCTGCCCCCTAGGGCCGCCGCCGCCCCGAGGGCCGCCGCCGGCCCGGAGGGCTGCCGCCGGCCGCCTCCTCCTCTCCGGGCTGCACCTCTCCATCAACACCACCATCAATCTCTTGCTCACCATGGCCATGTGTGAGTAGTCTTCTTCGGGGCTGAGGGCTTCTACGTGTAGCTATGTGGTTATCTCTCTCTCCCATGATGTGATCTTCGTTGTGATCATAGGCTATGTTAATCTAGGGTGATCCCATGATATTTCCCCTTCCTCTATGTATTGAATTGATGTACTCACTTGTCTTTATCTAGTATAATCCCCGAGACCAAGGTGACAGCGGTCTATTGGACATGGATTAGAAGAATATTTTCATGAGTGATTTCCTCTTTTGTGTGTTGATTGAAGATTGAGAGTCTCTTGGTGCTTGTCTTTGGCTATCCTGGAGATATGTTGTGGTGATTGTGGTACTCTTTTTGGATGGCTGCGGTGACATTGGGAAATCCATAGATTGAGAACTACGAACTTTGAGGTGTGCTTTTGTAGCCCTACATAATTCTCGTCCTCTCTTGACCACAAAGGAATGACTGATACGTCTCAAACGTATCTATTTTTCCAAACACTTTTGATATTGTTTTGACCTCATTCTTGCATGATTTGAACTGAACTAACCCGGACTGACGCTGTTTTCAGCAGAGCTGCCTGTATGGTTTTATTGTGTGCAGTAAAACGGATTTTTAATCATCTCAGAAAAATCCACGAAAAATCACAGAAAATTGACGCACCCGAAGGAACCAGGAGCCAGAAGTGGGGCCAGAGGGGGGCCAGGGGGTGCCCAGGCGCCCTGTGGGCGCGCTCCCCCCCTGGGCCGCGCCGGGGGGTCGCCTGGGTGGGGCCCACACCCCCTGGTGCCCTACTTCGCCTCGTATTTTTACTCACCACGCGGAAACCCCAGATCAGAAGTTCTTTTCGCAGTTTTCCGTCGCGGAGCCGCCGCCACCCTCTGTTCTTCCTCGGGAGGGCTAATCTGGAGGCTGAATTGGCCTCCGGAGAGGGGAGATCATGGCCATAGTCATCATCATCACCACTTCATCATCCCTCCATGACTTCTCCCTCCATGTGTGAGTAATTCCCCTGCTGTGGGCGAAGGGGATGGTAGGGATTGGATGAGTCAGATCATGTAATAGTTTGTCAGATCGTTGGGGGCATGTTGCCTATCATCTACTATGGTGTTTATCATCTTTGCTTCAACTTGTTATTCTTAATGCTTGACACTTAGGGCCCGAGTGCCATGATCTCAGATCTGAACCATATGTGTTTGCATGAATATATTTGTGTTCGTGATCCTATCTATGAGTTGTTTGCACCTATTACGGTTCGGAACCGGCGATCCCAAAAGTGACAGCTTGGGACACCAAAGGGGATGGTCCGTAGTTTGAGGATTACATGTATCCATTGAGTTCATTGCTTTGTTCCGGTGCTCTTTGACAGGAGCACCTTAATCTCCATAAGTTCCTTTTGGCCCCGTTCGTAGCGGGATGGTAGGACAAAAGATGTTGTGCAAGTTCTTATTGCAAGCACGTACAACTACCTATGGGATACATGCCTAATGTTTGTTATTTACCTAGATGATCATTACTTTTTCGTGTGCCGTGCCCCAAGTTAGAATCTATCTCATCCATGCAGCGCCCAACCATCCATCTCCCTAGCCTACAGTGTTTTAAACCCTGCTTGTCACTAGTTGCTACTTTTGCCATTTACCTTCACTATTTACTTTTTGCTGTTTACTTCTACTATCACTATTATCACTATCATATCACTGTTACCACTTATCTTTTATTGCAAGTAAGTATATTTCAGGTGCGGTTGAATTGACAACTCAACTGTCAAAGCTTATAAATACTCTTTGGCTCCCCGTGTGTCGAATCAATAAATTGGGTTATTCTTACCCGCGAAGACTATCTCGATCCCTTACGGTTGAGGGTTATCAAGTACCATTTTCTGGCGCCGTTGCCGGGGAGCATAGCAATATTTACAAGTCTACTTGAGGTATCCTACCTGCTGCACTTTATCCACTATGGGTAAGAAAGGAGACCCCAAGGTTCCGATCTTACTATCCACTACAAGAAGAGGTACTGCTCTAAGCACTAGTGCTACACTTGATTCACCTTCCGTTATGAGTAAGTTTGCCTCACCACCACCACATGATGCTCCTACTGAATCTGTTACTATGTCTGATACTCTTGATGATGCTTCTACTACTTTTGATGATATTAGTTCGCTTAGTTATGCTCTTGAGAAACAAATTGCTGCTGCTGCTAAAAAGTCTGGAATTGAACTTCCTGTTACTCGCTACCCTATTGGTGAAACTTATGATTATCCTGATTTGAGTAAACTCAAAGAGAGGCTCCTTGATGATGATTACTATATGCTTGATGAAGATTTATGCAGGGAACTGATAGAGTTTTCTGGCTCTGACCCTGAAGTTATTAAGAAACTATTTGAAAACACTCTTTGAAGAACAAAACCGTTCCTGATCCTGAATTTGCTACATCTCCTATATGCATTGATGATCCTGATTATGATTTCTCTGTTGATCTTTTACTTATACCTATGGTTGAATATGACCCCTTTTATGGTAGAGAAAATGATGATGCTATTGCACACCTGACTAAACTCGGTGAGTTAGGTGACCTGTTTACCACAGATGAGAAGATACGATACTTTTATATCACCAAGCTTCTTCCTTTCTCCTTGAAGGAAGGTGCTAAATCATGGTATGATTCGCTTCCATGCAGTTCCATTAATAGTCCTCAAGACTTAGCTCACTCTTTTGTTGATAAGTACTTTCCTGCTCACATGCAACATGCTGCTTTACAAAAAAATTATAACTTTAAACAGTTGCAGGATGAGTCCCTCCCTAAAGCTTGGGGGAGGTACTGTGGTCTGATTCGGGCTAGACCAGGACATGAAATCCCTAAGAATGAATTAATCGATATATTCTATGCTGGTCTAACTGATGAATCCAGGTCCTATTTGGACAGTTGTGTTGGTTGTGTTTTCAGGAAAAGAACACCGGACGATGCGGAAGATTTGATGGGCAGGATTGCCAAAAACCATGAAGATTGGTCCGTCCCTGAACCACCTCCACCACCAAAGAAGAGGGGCATATTTGTTCTAAGCCCCGAAGATATGCGAGAAGCAAAGAAGTCTATTAAAGAGAAAGGTATTAAAGCTGAAGACGTGAAGAATCTACCCCCTATTGAGAAGCTGTGTGAGCCTACCACTCACCCTCCTATGGTAGAGGTACACTCTCTTTTAGATTTCAACGCAAGTGACATCCCTCATGGTAAGCCTCCTGATCAATGTTTAGATGAGTTTGATAATTTTATTATGAAACAAAATCATTTTAATGAGAGGATAAAAAGTCAATTGCATGATAATTCCCTTGCTATCAAAAGACTGCTTGATGTTTTAGATAGAACAGTTAATGATGTTCAATGTCTTGTGAAGCATTTTCAAATGGTTCAAACTCAGCTTGACCAAATTTCTAAAGTGCAAAGAGATTTGCTTGCTAACAATGCCAAACAAGATAATTTGCAGGCTTTCGGGATTAAGACCCGAGGAGGAACTAGTACTCAAGATCCTCTCTATCCAGAGGGACATCCGAAGAGAATCGAGCAGGATTCTCAAATGCAGGAAGAAGAAATTGTTGGCTCTCCAAAGAAAAAGAAGAAACATAAGGAGACTGACAATTCTAATGATCCTATTGCAGATGAAGAGCCAACTATTGATCCTAACAGCGTATCTATCTCCGATGCTGAGACTGAAGACGGTGCTGAACCTGAAGGTAATAATAATGAGAAGAACGATCCGCCTGAAGTTCGAGAAGAAGAAGCACCTGACAAACGTAAGAGGTACACTAAAGAAGACTTCATCGCAAGAAAACATGGGAAGGAAAGAGAACCATGGGTACAGAAACCCATGCCCTTTCCAGGTAAGTCCATCAAATCTAAAGAAGAAGAGCATTATAATAAGTTTTGTGAGTGGATTAAACCTCTTTTTCTTCAAATCCCTTTGACTGATGCTATTAAGTTACTTCCTTATTCAAAATATATGAAGGATATTGTCACTAATAAAAGAAAAGTTCCTAATGATGCAATATCTACTATGCTTGCTAACTACTCTTTCAGTGGCAAGATTCCTGAGAAGCTCGGTGATCTAGGTATACCCACCATTCCTTGCTCCATAAAGAATAATTATGTCAAAACTGCTTTATGTGATCTTGGAGCAGGAGTGAGTGTTATGCCTCTCTCTCTTTACGAGAGGCTTTGTTTAGAGAAACTAATTCCTACAGATATCTCCCTTCAGATGGCTGACAAGTCAACCGCTGTTCCGATAGGTATTTTTGAGGATGTTCCCGTAGAGGTTGCTAATTGTTTAATTCTTACTGATTTTGTTGTGCTTGACATGCCCGAGGATGGGAGCATGTCCATTATTCTTGGTAGACCTTTCCTTAACACCGCATGTGCTATTATTTTGATTGCAATAAAGGGAAGGTTCCCTTCCATGTGAATGATAAAGAACACACGGTATATTTTCCGAAGAACATCGACAGGAGGCATGCCCTCAACTCTATAGAGAATATCGAGACCGTGAAAATTGGAGAATGGGACTGTCCACTACATGTGCCTCACAAATACAAAACTATCATGGTAGGGACAATGTCCATCAAGGTAAAGGTTCAGTGATTACTTCGTGAGAGGTGAGACTTTTTGCTCTATATATCACCTGTTTGTTGGTAAGACTTGATCAACCTTATTAGCAAACATGTTTTATATGGATAAAAAGTTGAGCTTGTCATATTTTCATTTGTTTTTAGTTTTTGTCCTACTTGCTGTACCAAGTATTTATGTTTTGAAGCTTCACAATACTACTCACTACTTCAAGTTTTCAGAGAGTTTCGCAGCTTTTTGAACTTCGAAAAATTTTCAACAGTGAAGTTTTCAGAAAAATTCCAGAAAAATTTAAATAAAAATTTCCACGTCGGGAGAGACCCAGAAAGTCCTGGGGCCAGCCAGGGGGACCCACCAGTGGCCCAGGCGGCCAGCTGGCGCGGCCCAGCCCCTGGCCGTGCCCATAGGGCGCCTGGGGCCCACAGGGCCCCCCTCCAGGTATGTCTTCTTCCTCCCTCTCTCTCTTTCTCCAAAAACTCGAGTTCTGCTCTTGTTCTTGTGTTCTTGCTGTTCTTGGAGGCGATTCTTCGATCTCTCTCTACAGCCCATCATTTGAGCTGAAATTTTGAGCAAATACTCCCTGGTATGTGACTCCTCCACCCCTCCAATTAGATTTTTGATTGGTGGCTTCATTTGTGAGTATTTAGTAGTTCTTGGTGCTGTAGAGATGAGCTTGCATGCATATGTAGAAAGTTATTTTTCAAGTTTTGATGCAAGTTTATGCATTGGGCAAGTGAGTTGAGTAGTTTGCCTTAGCTCACCTTGTTTTAATCCTCATTTTTGTAAATTGCAAAAAAAAAATCAGAAATGAGTTTGTTAGGAAGGGCAAAAGGGTGGCTTGAGAAGAGGAAGCCCGCACACTCCGATCGAGTTACTAGAGCCGCAGCTTCACCATCGACTGCTAGGGTGAGCTATAATGAAGATCATGTGCCCCTGGAGTTGTTGGAAGACACAAGTCCGGCACGTGCGATGACATTTCCATGTGATGAATTCATGGAAGCTGCGGGAATCAAGGATGAGTTTTATAATCTTTGTGCTAATGCAGGTTTGACACGACTCGTCACGAGCCGTGTTACTCAGTATCAAAAACTCACCTCCAGTTTCATTAACAGTTTTAGATATAATCCTGATTCAGGTGCTATTGAGTTTAAAATTTACAATGAACTTATCACCATGACTTTGGGAATTTTTTGTGAAATAATAGGTGTGCCGAACGTTGGAAGGACAGCTAGGATGGCCACTCAGCCCTCCGAGCTGAAAACCGTCATCAACTCTCTCGGCAGCATGGGTACGAGGGATATTCATCGGTCGAAGATCTCCAGCATCTTATTTCCTCACCTCAGGTATTTTGCATATTATATTGCCAGAGGGGTGTTAGCTCGTGACAACACGAGCAGCATTTTTGCTCCGGATATTGCTATCCTGGCAGCAGCCCTCTCAGGGAGGTCTGATTATAATCTGGGTGCCTTAATTGCTCGACGCCTTGCTATGAACGGTAACAAGGGGGACTTATATGGTGGCGTTTATGCCACACTTATCTTAGAACATCTTGGAGGCACCCCACACCCTGATGATAATCCTTTTACTTATTTAAGCTTTGATCTTGCTGCTATGAAAAGGCATAAGTTTGTCACCATGGGTTCCGAGCTTGATAATCTTGTTTGTATCTTGCGTTTCGGAATTACCGCGGAACGCGAGATCCGTCTACCTGCACCTCTTTTGTTTGATTTTTCTCGCAGCAACGGATGGTCCTTTGATGTTGTCCAGTTCGATGAGTTCATGGTCCAGCATCAGTTTCATAACCCCATGGAGGGGGTTGTGCCCGAGGAGGAGAAGCACGGTGAGTTACCACATTTTCAGGAAGAGACCGCCGCCGAGTTTGGTGAAGGTTCTTCCTCTGTTTGGCGCTCGGAACCTTCCTCGTGGGAGACTCCGAGGAGTTCGGTGTACGCGCCAGCATCATTCTACGACCCTTGGACTCACCACCATACCCCCGGAGCAGGAGGCTCCTGGGGGCAGTAGCTGCTACCAACTTAGGCTAAAAGCCTAAGCTTGGGGGAGTACGTGCCCCTCTTACTTTTCCATTGTATTATCCGTTTTATTCACATTGATCTTTTCGAAGTTTTTGCCCGTTCTTCTTTATTTCTCTCTTTGCAAAAACAACAAAAAGATTTTCTCTTTCTTTTGCTTTTATTCAACCTTTAAAAAATCCAAAAAGATTTCCTTTCTCTCTTTAGCTTGCTTTGTTTTCAGAGTTCAGCTCGAGTCCGTGATGGCATTTAATTATATTTCCTACGTTCGATCATGCAAGTGACAAGCAGTAATGACGAAGATCGACTGAAGGGAAGCAACAAGGAAGACCGGTATGAACTCTTTTTGTTTCTACTTTTGTACATATGCTTGTACTTATGATCTAGAGACCAGCTTGTAGCGACATAGTGCTATGTTTACAATGCTCTTTCGGTGGTTCATGCTTTCCTTGTGGCTAGTCTCGAATAACTAGAGTATATAATGTGTTATTGAAATGATTTACATGCATTGCACTCTTCATAGTCTGGTATACTAAGGTGGTATTTCCCTTTAGAGAATTTTTGGATTGACTTGGCACATGCTTACACATGTTTAAGACTAAAAAGTCTACTCTGCCTTGATGATCTTTGAGTTTCAGAATAGTTATATCACTTTCATGCCCGACACAATGTTGCTTTGTCGCCCTGCATGATTATGACCGTTGTTGCTCTCTAGTTAGTCGCTTCCCAGTCTTTTGCTAAACTTCCACCTGTACTAAGCGGACTGACTGCTTGTGCATCCGAAATCCTTAAAACCAGTTATGCCATATGAGTCCACTATACCTTCCTATACATGGTATTTACCTGCCATTCCTAACAAAGACTTTCGTGTACCATCTCTAAATTAATCAAAAGCATTTCTCTTTTGTGCCTATGTTTTAGCTCATGAGGAAGTAGTAGTTAATTCATAATCTTTTTAAGTTGGACAAGTTTCACCCCTGGATTGCATGTCTAATGTGCATACCCCTAATACGAAAAGGAACTGGCATTGAGTGCGCCCGGCTCAAAAAGATAATATAACAAACAAACCCTCCTTCACGCTTTGTTCATGAGAAATCAGAAAACTTTGGCAGTGATAAACAAAGGAGATTAAGAGGATGTGATCGTCCTCATGCGGGAGCCGTTCCTCGAAACTTGTCCAGCTCAAGAAGTGATTGAGTTATCTGCTAGCATTCGTTGACGAAATATGCACCTCTCAAAACGTTTTTATCTCTGTTTTTTTAAACCAAGAGCTCTGGTACATGTTTAGTTTTTGTTTCCGACCACGGGTTTTCAACCTTGCCAATAAAAGCCACGGTTCGAGAGTCTCACCTTCTTTCTTCAAAGCACCAACTATGAGAGCATAATTGTCATTCTGAGTGTAACGTGCATTGTCCCAAAGTATTACATTGTCTTCTGCATACTTGTGATATGATTTATTCTAAAATTCTTAGTTCTAGTCTCCTTTAAAACTCTGGAGGAGTTTCTGCATTTATGTTTTGCTTCACTCATGGAGGCTAGCGAGATACCACCCTAATATGCTCATGCTATGTGCAATGTGATCTGGTCTTGATTTTCAGTAATATATTATTTACTTTTAAGTATTTGTGACTGGTCACTTGAAAGAAGGATTGCTCCTTGCATTGTCCTCATAAGTACTGTTTCAATACTTGCTAAACTCTTTTCGTAGTACATGCTTATATACATCTAATGAAGCAAAAGAGTTTGTCAAAGTTTTCTTTGTCGCGTCCAGTTCGTTGAACTGAATTGCTTGAGGACAAGCAATATGCTAAGCTTGGGGGGAGTTGATACGTCTCAAACGTATCTACTTTTCCAAACACTTTTGATATTGTTTTGACCTCATTCTTGCATGATTTGAACTAAACTAACCCGGACTGACGCTGTTTTCAGCAGAGCTGCCTGTATGGTTTTATTTTGTGCAGGAAAACAGATTTTTAAGCATCTCAAAAAAATCCACGAAAAATCACAGAAAATCCACGCACCCGAAGGAACCAGGAGCCAGAAGTGGGGCCAAAGGGGGGCCAGGGGGTGCCCAGGCGCCCTGTGGGCGCCCACCCTGGGCCGCGCCGGGGGGTCGTCTGGGTGGGGCCCACACCCCCTGGTGCCCTACTTCGCCTCGTATTTTTACTCACGACGCGGAAACCCCAGATCAGAAGTTCTTTTCGCAGTTTTTCGTTGCGGAGCCGCCGCCACCCTCTGTTCTTCCTCGGGAGGGCTAATCTGGAGGCTGAATTGGCCTCCGGAGAGGGGAGATCGTTGCCATCGTCATCATCATCACCACTTCATCATCCCTCCATGACTTCTCCCTCCATGTGTGAGTAATTCCCCTGCTGTAGGCGAAGGGGATGGTAGGGATTGGATGAGTTAGATCATGTAATAGTTTGTCAGATCGTTGGGGGCATGTTGCCTATCATCTACTATGGTGTTTATCATCTTTGCTTCAACTTGTTATTCTTAATGCTTGACACTTAGGGCCCGAGTGCCATGATCTCAGATCTGAACCATATGTGTTTGCATGAATATATTTGTGTTCGTGATCCTATCTATGAGTTGTTTGCACCTATTACGGTTCGGAACCGGCGATCCCAAAAGTGACAGCTTGGGACACCAAAGGGGATGGTCCGTAGTTTGAGGATTACATGTATCCATTGAGTTCATTGCTTTGTTCCGGTGCTCTTTGACAGGAGCACCTTAATCTCCATAAGTTCCTTTTGGCCCCGTTCGTAGCGGGATGGTAGGACAACAGATGTTGTGCAAGTTCTTATTGCAAGCACGTACAACTACCTATGGGATACATGCCTAATGTTTGATATTTACCTAGATGATCATTACTTTTCCGTGTGCCGTGCCCCAAGTTAGAATCTATCTCATCCATGCAGCGCCCAACCATCTCTCTCCCTAGCCTACAGTGTTTTAAACCCTGCTTGTCACTAGTTGCTACTTTTGCCATTTACCTTCACTATTTACTTTTTGCTGTTTACTTCTACTATCACTATTATCACTATCATATCACTGTTACCACTTATCTTTTGTTGCAAGTAAGTATATTTCAGGTGCGGTTGAATTGACAACTCAACTGTCAAAGCTTATAAATACTCTTTGGCTCCCCGTGTGTCGAATCAATAAATTGGGTTATTCTTACCCGCAAAGACTATCTCGATCCGTTACGGTTGAGGGTTATCAATGACCTCCGAGTGCGTCTCCATTGCATGTTTTATGGGAAATATCATGTGATTAGACTATGTCAATTTTGTTGGGAGTTGCCACTAGTGAAAGTATGAAGCCTAGGCCTTGTTTCCACCATTGCAATACCATTTGTGCTCACGTTTACCACTTGTTTGCTTGCTGCACTTTTTATTTCAGATTTACAAATACATCTTTTGCCATCCATATTAACATCTCTTCGCCGAACTAGTGCACCTATACATCTGACAAGTGTATTAGGTGTGTTGGGGACATGTGACGCCCCCAATTTGACCGTACACTAATCATGCACGCAAATGTGTACGACCAAGATCAGGGACTCACTGGAAGATATCACAACACAACTCTAGACACAAATTAAAATAATACAAGCTTTATATTACAAGCCAGGGGCCTCGAGGGCTCGAATACACAAGAGTCAGCAGAAGCAATAATATCTGAGTACAGACATAAGTTAAACAAGATTGCCTTAAGAAGGCTAACACAAAACATCAATGATCGAAAAGGCAAGGCCTCCTGCCTGGGACCTCCTAACTACTCCTGGTCGTCAGCTGTCTCCACGTAGTCGTAGGCTCCGTCGGGGTAGTAGCAGTCGTCAAGTATGGCGTCTGGCTCCTGGACTCCACCATCTGGTTGCATCAACCAGCAAGAAGAAAGAAGGGGGGAAAGGGGGAGCAAAGCAACCGTGAGTACTCATCCAAAGTACTCGCAAGCAAGGATCTACACTACATATGCATCGGTATCAATGAAAGGGGGTAGTATCTATGGAGTAAGCTGCAGAATGCAAGAATAAGAGGGGGAGAAGCTAGTCCTATCGAAGACTACTATCTTCTGGAAACCACCGTCTTGCAGCAAGAGGGGGAATTAGAGTAGTGTAACATAAGTCATATTTATGTTGTTGTTCCAACGCTCCGGGATCCTTTCTCGACTCCCGAAGCAACAAATCCAACAATGCCTCAGCATACAGTTCTAGTTGTAGTGATCGGGATACAACTCCAAGTGTCCGTTACCGTAGGACAGGCTATCGATAGATGTTTTCTTCCCTGCAGGGGTGCACCAACTTACCCAACACGCTTGCTTAACTCCGGCCGGACACACCATCAGGTCATGCCCGCCCTCGGCCAAACAATACGCCGCAACCCGACCTAGACTTAATAGAGAGGTCATGCACGCCAGACTAAACCCTATGCTCCCAGGGGTCATGGGCCAATCGCCCCGGGAACTCCTGCACGTTGCGTGGGCGGCCGTTGAGCAGACCTAGCAACCTCCTTTAAAAAGGTAGGAGCCTAACCAGTCCAACCCGGCACGCGCCGCTCAGTCGCAATGACGTTAGTTAAGCTTCGGCTGATGCATACGACGCAGAACACCCATACTATGCCCATGTGATGGTTAGTGCTATCAGGCCAGAGGCCCCTTGGATCAAATATCCAAACCGTTTAGTGTCTTGGGAATGCGTGGTAACGAGCAGAGACTCACGATAATGTGACCCCATCGCCCCGTCTCGAGAACTTGCGGCAAGGGCGAGTGCCCGGCCACGCCTCGTATTTATCTCGCGGGCACCTTCCAGGTCAACCCGACTACACATCACTCGCAATTAAGCTCGCGCGGGTACCCCTCAGGGTCGACCCATCTTTAGTAACCAGGTTCAGTGTAAAGTCATAGTAACCAAAGTAACTGTGTGTCTGACACCAATGGAAAACCTGAGGAAATCACCCTCGATGGAATTCCACCTGATGTTTATCGTCAAGGTGAACGAAAGAGGAGTCATCCTCGAGGTCCACTCTTGAGGAGTTGCATGACAGTGTCGTTATCGGGAGTGGAGAAAGAGGAATCACCCTCGATGGCCACAACCGATGAACTAACCTACAAGGTTAACATCAGAAGTGCTGATGAGGTCTCACCCTCGGCACTCGATAGTAACCCAGTAGTGTCGAGCAACTAAGGGGAAAGTGATGTGCGGTGCCGGGTCCTGGTCTTCGATCCCGTTGATCGGGTCTTCTGATAATCCAGCGGGGCAGTCGGGACAAGGTAGCGGGGTCACTGGTGGATCTCTAACCAGCCTATACTAAGCAGTTTAGTATAAACATGTAAAGTATGAAAACAATATCAACAACAGGCTATGCATCTGAATAGGATCATACAAAAAGCAATAGCAGTTCTAATGCAAGCATAAGAGAGAAGAGAGTGGGCGATATCGGAATGATCAAGGGGGGTTGGCTTGCCTGGTTGCTCTGGCAAGAAGGAGGGGGCGTCAACACCGTAGTCGATCACCGGGGCATCATCGGTCTCGGGGTCTACCGGAGAGAAGAGGGGGAAGAAACAGTAAATATAAAGCAAACAGTTGCAACAGAGAAGCACGATGAGTCAGCACACAGTGCTAGAGTGCTCTAACGCGGTGATACACGGTACGGGCGAAGGGGGATAACACTCGGGAAAGTATCCCCGACGTTGGAACAACAACATAAATATGACTTATGCTAGGGATGAATCGGAGGGGGAAAGTTGCAGGTTCACTATGCTAGGGATGTGTGGCGGATGAACGGACCGCGTATTCGGATTCGTCTCGTCGTTCTGAGCGATTTTCATATATAAAACATTTTCATCCGAGTTACAGATTATTTTATATGATTTTCCAAAGTTTTAAACATTTTCTGGAATTTATTTAATTAATTTAAATCAACATTATCCGGAATAGTATGTGGTGACGTCAGCATGATGTCAAGGTGATGTCAGCGGGGTCAACAGTCAACTTTGACTGGTTGACTGGTCAGAAGGGCAGTGGGGCCCACTGTCATAGACTATTTAATTAACTAACAATTAATTAGTCTAACTAACAAATTAAGTAGGTTTAAATAGTTAATTAACATAATTAATTAAGTTAATTAATTAATTAACTAATTCATTAATTTAATATTATTTAATATTATTTTTTAAAACTCCTTTTTTTAAAAACATTTAACTAGGGTGGCCCCCACCTAGAAGTGGCCCAGAGCCAAAATGGGCTAACGGGGTGCTGGGTCACGGGCGCTGGGCGCCCGTCGGGGGCTGAAGCCGCCGGGCGCAGCCACCGGGCGCGGCGCGCGGAGCCCCAGGGCGCCGGACTGGGGCGCCGGCCGGCCAGAACCGCGGCTAGCTGCGGCGGCGAGCTGCGCAGTGCAGCAGCAGCGCCGACGAGGGCGAGATGGGGAAGAAGGACGGGGCGGCCGACGGAGAGGCGGGGCACGGCGCTAGTGGCGGAGCGGCCGCGACAGTGTGGGCGCGCGGGCGGCGAGGCGCCGGGTGGGCGAAGCGTTGGAGGGCGCGCGGAGCGGCGCGTCCAGCCAGCCAGCGTCACGGCGAGCAGGAGGTAGCGGGGG
>LR738710.1:66724131-66802416 GCA_902687465.1 Secale cereale
TCGCTGATGGTGGCGTGGCCAGGGGACGGAAGCGGTGATGGCCGAGGCCGCGGGCGGCGGGCAGCAGGACACCGGCGACGGTGACGCGCATCGAGCGGGCAGAGGCGGCAGTGCGGGAGGAGCAACGGGCTGCGGCGGTCATCGCGACAGCAGCAGGCCGCGGCGAAGCTACACGCGGGTGCGCGTACAGCAGCGGTAGCCGCACGTACGCGTAAAGAGGGGGTTCGGACACGACGGTGATGGCGGCCTACGGCATCCAAATCGAAGAGGAGAGGGGGGGAATTTGGGACGCGGTGCTCACCGTGGAGGCACATGGAGGCCTGTTGAGGGTTTAGGAGCAGCAGTGCGGTTCAATTTGAAGACGAACGCCGGCGGCAACCGAGGAAGAAGAAGCTCGGACCGCCTGAAGCAGAGGCGCCGAGCTCGAATGGGTGGCCGTAGATGACATAGACAAACTCGCCGGAGCTCCTGGACGCGACCTCAGGGCGCGGGGATGATGGTAGGCGCGTCGACGAGGTCGGCCATGGCCACCACGAGCGCGTCCAAATCGATGATGGTGAGGGAAGGAGCGAGGGGAATTAAGCTAGGGTTTCGATCTAGGGTTCGAGGGCGTGCTCTTTAACCAAGAGGGGGGGTGGGGATGGCCGCACGTGGCTCGGGGGATGGCCACAGCCGCGGGATGGATGCCACGCCCTCCCTGTTCTCCTGTAGCGAGAGGAGGGAGATGAGGGGAGGTGGGCTGGGCCATTGTTGCTAGATGGGCCAAGGTGCACAGGGGCCTTCTCCAACTTTGCTTTCTTTTCTTTCTTTTTAAAAGGCACTATTTGTATTTAGTTAAGCTATCAAAAGATTTTGTTTTCTCAAGAATGAAACTTGGCTCATAACTGGCATTGCAATTTTTCACACAGCCACAAGAAGTTTGAGGTTACTTTGAAAAGTTTAGAATCATGTTTTAATTTAAAAGGGGCATTAAGATGTTGTTGAACCACCACATCAAATCCCAGGGGGGTTTTGGAAACCAAAAGAGGTTGTTTTCATCATGACAAATACTTGGGGATTATTTGCAACATCAAGAACATTTTTGTTTGCATGACAGAAGAAGTAAATACTCGACTTGTAATTCAAATGGAATTTGGTTTTAATTTTCATCAAGTGGCAATTTAGTTTGAAAAACAAGATGACGTGGCATCATTTAAAGGGGAGATCACTTTAGCATGATCCTCGGGGTGTTACAAATCTCCTCCACTACAAGAAATCTCGTCCCGAGATTTAAGGGGTGGAGTAAGGGGGGAATACTCGAGAAGGACGGAGCTCAACACAAGATAGGTACCTGGGGGTTATCTCAGTGAATGTGGCATCGATGCATCTCTCGAGTTGAAATTCAAGAAAGTCATCGAGAGCAAGGTAAGAAGGTGCAATAAGAACTTTCAATGAATAGACAATCGTTCGGCGTCCGAGACAAGGTGTGAAAAGGGGTCCAGAGCAACGAGAGTAAGTATTGCATCTGATTCCAGAATAAAACATTAGGAAGATGGCTCGCGAAAAGCACATGAAGCCAATCGTAAGGATTAACCTTGGAAACGAGGGGCTACACGGGAGTCGGGTTTTGATCATGTGGAACTGTGGGTTATGGGCCCACCATGTGGGTTAACAGTAGGAAGGGCGGTGACGTCTTGCACGATCCTGTAAACAAGGCATGTCAGAGGATAGCAAGTCATTATGTCGGCAACAACATCGGTATCAAGGGCGAGGGACGAAGAGAACCATTTTCCTGCTCGTTGAACGAGGCGGACCAATAGGCAAAGTTCTCGTCCATCGGTGGTCACCGGAATGTTATCGACATAGGTAATAGGGTCTTACTGACAGAATTGTACGCCGAGGTGTTTACATAAGCATGGAATTATTTCTGCTTATATCATATAAATCATGAGAAGGTCAAACAAACCAAAGAAAAGGAATATGTGTTTACACATGATAATTGGGAGTATATACTTCCCAAGTAAAAAAAATAGAGCACGATATACAGGATAGGCCAGCAAGATCAAAGTATTTCGATAAAGGGCAAGGGAAGAATCATGATATTACCCAGACAACATTGTTTGGATAATAGACCAAGAAACATTTAGTGTGGTGCTTCCAATGTCCCTTTTGATATTCGGGATGCCACAATCATGTCTCGAGGTAGTGATATTATGGTGTGTCAAAGAAAGGTTGGCTCTGAAGACCTCGGGAATACACGGGGGATAACTTCAGTAATAGCAAGAAAACAAGGTAAGAGCAAAACATAACCAAGTCTGTGTTGGCAGGAATACAAGGAGGTTGTCGATGATATCACACATCGTCGAGGGGCAGGGATGGCATTTCTAGCCATAAGTTCAATTGACATCTCTGAAGAAGCCAAAGGATTGACAGTGATCACGACAAATTTTATCGAGAGACCCTATGAAGATGCCATCGAGTAGCGACGACATTAAGCAAAAGGAAGGATGAAGTGAAAGGCTATGAGAACCATGGATTCGACACAAGCTCGAAGTCAATCTTGTTGTTCAAGGTGGAATGATAAGAAGAGGAAGATCGATGTAAGCTTAGTTCATCGTCGAAAATTGTGCTCCGGGTAGAAGGACCAAGTAGCACAGCTAAAATTTAGCACGATAATGGTATAGCCGATCAGGCTAGGAATGACTTAAAGGATTATTAAACTCGCAAGCAACAAAAATTACTTAGAGTTATTGAATTGGAGTGCGGAATCAATTCACTTATCGGTGTTCTCGAGTGGCTAATAACTCAGAACTCGGGGCAAATTGGAATCGGTGAGAAGTAATACTTGAAGAAGAACTCATAAGAAGTAATATGGTTCTGTGACATTACCGAGATACCACGGGGTAATACTCAAAGGTAGATCATAATAGAGGTTGGACAAGTGCATTGACCTGCAGAGCACAAGTGGTTTAATTGTCCGAGAAATGGTACTTAAAGGAGAGCATAGTCAGAACCACGATTGCAAAAGGCCAGATCCCAGATATAAGATGAATTTATATCAGGGGAATAATTAATTTTAAGAGAAGCCTTAATGATAAGAGCCACACCGTGTCCAGGGGCATGAACAGGAAGTTCAAGGTTGACTCCCACTTCTTTAATGTATAACCTTCCATTCACTTCTCGCTTCCAGTGAATTCGTAGTGTTGGAATTATATCTGGCCATACACCAGAAGAGTATAACTCGTGAAAACTCTCGGGTTCACATGGATTAGGGAAGGCATAGGTTCAACCCATAGGGGCATCTTAGGAACATATACCACAATCTTAAAGAGAGAGGATACAAATTACCAAGACGTTATGTATCCGGGAAGAACTCACAGGGAGATTAAATATGAGGGGCACTATCGGATAATAATCCAACAAAGGATCTGGTGGTCTACCAGGGATCTGATGTGAGCATCGGTACTCAACCATACTAAGAAAGAATAGAGGGGTATCAGTTTATAGAAACAATCAACTAATTCAAATCTTAAATGCGAATGAATTATGATTTCCAAATCAAGCGATCAGAAACAACCGCTCTCATTAAGGATGGGCAAGCTGAAATGACTTAGGGGTACAATTGACGGCAATTTGATTGGTCGAGATCCAGCTCATCCTTAAAATGACGTCTGAGCTGGAAGGATAATTTAAAAGGATCAACTGATGATTGCGTGCATTCGCACACATGTGATTCATTAGGGTAAGGATGTGAATCGCAAAGGATTTAACGAATATTGCTAGACATATGGATTAACCATAATGCAGGCAGATAAGACTTTCGGGAGCAATAGGCAGTAGAGGATCTTCGGGAGATTGGATTGCATTCGAAGGATTTTGTGAGGCATATGATCAACTTGGGATGAATGAATCCCCGATAAGTGTGAGGAATTATTTGTAGGGGTATTCGGGCGGAAAAGAGCTGCAAGGCAGTCGGAAAAAGGATTCTCAAAAGTCGGAGAATACTTTCAGGTATAATGTAATAACAAGAACAACTAGGGATGGAGGTATGAACGGCGAGGGTACGCAGTTACCCATAAGGATTTAACGGTACTAAGGATTGAAAAAGAAATGAATACAAGTTCTCGGGAGTAGATCAAAGAGTATCTTCGAAGTCTTCTGGTGAAGCGGGAAACCATCTGGAATGAAGGGGCTCTCCGAGGAAAATCGTTACGAGAACCTAATGTAGTTAGTAAATTCATTTAACCCGAATAGAAGAGAGATCAGAATCCCAGAGTATAGACGAGGAATAAAAGATCCTAATACCACCCAATGGCGATGTGGGCTCGTAAGCCACACAGCCATGTTAGTAATATAGTTTTTCAAAGACTAGACTCAACTTCGACCAAGGAGTTGGAAAGGGGGGTTCCTACAGGCAGTCAGCTCTGATACCAACTTGTGACGCCCCCAATTTGACCGTACACTAATCATGCACGCAAATGTGTACGACCAAGATCAGGGACTCACTAGAAGATATCACAACACAACTCTAGACACAAATTAAAATAATACAAGCTTTATATTACAAGCCAGGGGCCTTGAGGGATCGAATACATAAGCTCGAATACACAAGAGTCAGCGGAAGCAATAATATCTGAGTACAGACATAAGTTAAACAAGATTGCCTTAAGAAGGCTAACACAAAACATCAATGATCGAAAAGGCAAGGCCTCCTGCCTGGGACCTCCTAACTACTCCTGGTCGTCAGCTGTCTCCACGTAGTAGTAGGCTCCGTCGGGGTAGTAGCAGTCGTCAAGTATGGCGTCTGGCTCCTGGACTCCACCATCTGGTTGCATCAACAAGCAAGAAGAAAGAAGGGGGGAAAGGGGGAGCAAAGCAACCGTGAGTACTCATCCAAAGTACTCGCAAGCAAGGATCTACACTACATATGCATCGGTATCAATGAAAGGGGGTAGTATCTGTGGACTAAGCTGCAGAATGCCAGAATACGAGGGGGAGAAGCTACTCCTATCGAAGACTAGCATCTTCTGGAAACCACCGTCTTGCAGCAAGAGGGGGAAGTAGAGTAGTGTAACATAAGTCATATTTATGTTGTTGTTCCAACGCTCCGGGATCCTTTCTCGACTCCCGAAGCAACAAATCCAACAATGCCTCAGCATCCAGTTCTAGTTGTAGCGATCGGGAAACAACTCCAAGTGTCCGTTACCGTAGGACAGGCTATCGATAGATGTTTTCTTCCCTACAGGGGTGCACCAACTTACCCAACACGCTTGCTTAACTCCGGCCGGACACACCATCAGGTCATGCCCGCCCTCGGCCAAACAATACGCCGCAACCCGACCTAGACTTAATAGAGAGGTCATGCACGCCGGACTAAACCCTACGCTCCCAGGGGTCATGGGCCAATCGCCCCGGGAACTCCTGCACGTTGCGTGGGCGGCCGGTGAACAGACGTAGCAACCTCCTTTAAAAAGGTAGGAGCCTAACCAGTCCAACACGGCGCGCGCCGCTCAGTCACAATGACGTCAGTTAAGCTTCGGCTGATGCATACGACGCAGAACGCCCATATTATGCTGACGTGATGGTTAGTGCTATCAGGCCAGAGGCCCCTTGGATGAAATATCCAAACCGTTTAGTGTCTTGGGAACTCGCGGTAACGAGCAGAGACTCAAGATAATGTGACCCCATCGCCCCGTCTCCAGAACTTGCGGCAAGGGCGAGTGCCCGGCCACGCCTCGTATTTATCTCGCGGGCACCTTCCAGGTCAACCCGACTACACATCACTCGCAATTAAGCTCGCGCGGGTACCCCTCAGGGTCGACCCGTCTTTAGTAACCAGGTTCAGTGTAAAGTCATAGTAACCAAAGTAACTGTGTGTCTGACACCAAAGGAAAACCTGAGGAAATCACCCTCGATGGAATTCCACCTGATGTTTATCGTCAAGGTGAACGAAAGAGGAGTCACCCTCGAGGTCCACTCTTGAGGAGTTGCATGACAGTGTCGTTATCGGGAGTGGAGAAAGAGGAATCACCCTCGATGGTCACAACCGATGAACTAACCTACAAGGTTAACATCAGAAGTGCTGATGAGGTCTCACCCTCGGCACTCGATAGTAACCCAGTAGTGTCGAGCAACTAAGGGGAAAGTGATGTGCGGTGCCGGGTCCTGGTCTTCGATCCCGTTGATCGGGTCTTCTGATAATCCAGTGGGGCAGTCGGGACAAGGTAGGGGGGTCACTGGTGGATCTCTAACCAGCCTATACTAAGCAGTTTAGTATAAACATGTAAAGTATGAAAACAATATCAACAACAGGCTATGCATCAGAATAGGATCATACAAAAAGCAGTAGCAGTTCTAATGCAAGCATAAGAGAGAAGAGAGTGGGCGATATCGGAATGATCAAGGGGGGTTGGCTTGCCTGGTTGCTCTGGCAAGAAGGAGGGGTCGTCAACACCGTAGTCGATCACCGGGGCATCATCGGTCTCGGGGTCTACCGGAGAGAAGAGGGGGAAGAAACAGTAAATATAAAGCAAACAGTTGCAACAGAGAAGCACGATGAGTCAGCACGCAGTGCTAGAGTGCTCTAACGCGGTGATACACGGTACCGGCGAAGGGGGATAACACTCAGGAAAGTATCCCCGACGTTTCGTGTTTTCGGTCAGATGAATCGGAGGGGGAAAGTTGCAGGTTCACTATGCTAGGGATGTGTGGCGGATGAACGGACCGCGTATTCGGATTCGTCTCGTCGTTCTGAGCGATTTTCATATATAAAACATTTTCATCCGAGTTACAGATTATTTTATATGATTTTCCAAAGTTTTAAACATTTTCTGGAATTTATTTAATTAATTTAAATCAACATTATCCGGAATAGTATGTGGTGACGTCAGCATGATGTCAAGGTGATGTCAGCGGGGTCAACAGTCAACTTTGACTGGTTGACTGGTCAAAAGGGCAGTGGGGCCCACTGTCATAGACTATTTAATTAACTAACAATTAATTAGTCTAACTAACAAATTAAGTAGGTTTAATTAGTTAATTAACATAATTAATTAAGTTAATTAATTAATTAACTAATTCATTAATTTAATATTGTTTTTTATTATTTTTTTAAAACTCCTTTTTTTTAAAAACATTTAACTGGGGTGGCCCCCACCTGGAAGTGGCCTAGAGCCAAAATGGGCTAACGGGGTGCTGGGTCACGGGCGCTGGGCGCCCGTCGGGGGCTGAAGCCGCCGGCGCAGCCACCGGGCGCGGCGGGCGGAGCCCCAGGGCGCCGGACTGGGGCGCCGGCCGGCGAGAACCGCGGCTAGCTGCGGCGGCGAGCTGCGCAGTGCAGCAGCAGCGCCGACGAGGGCGAGATGGGGAAGAAGGACGGGGCGGCCGACGGAGAGGCGAGGCACGGCGCTAGTGGCGGAGCGGGCGCGGTAGTGTGGGCGCCGGCGGGCGAAGCGTTGGAGGGCGCGCGGAGCGGCGCGTCCAGCCAGCCAGCGGCACGGCGAGCATGAGGTAGCGAGGGGGTGCACCGTCGCTGAGGGTGGCGTGGCCAGGGGACGGAGGCGGTGATGGCCGTGGCCGCGGGCGGCGGGCAGCAGGACACCGGCGACGGCGACGCGCATCGAGCGGGCAGAGGCGGCGGTGCGGGAGGAGCAACGGGCCGCGGCGGTCATCGCGACAGCAGTAGGCCGCGGCGAAGCTACACACGGGCACGCGTACAGCAGCGGCAGCCGCACGTACGCGTACAGAGGGGGTTCGGACACGACGGTGATGGCGGCCTACGGCATCCAAATCGAAGAGGAGAGGGGGGAATTTGGGACGCGGTGCTCACCGTGGAGGCACATGGAGGCCTGTTGAGGGTTTAGGAGCAGCAGTGCGGTTCAATTTGAAGACGAACGCCGGCGGCAACCGAGGAAGAAGAAGCTCGGACCGCCTGAAGCAGAGGCGCCGAGCTCGAATGGGTGGCCATAGATGACGTAGACGAACTCGCCGGAGCTCCTGGACGCGACCTCAGGGCGCGGGGATGATGGTAGGCGCGTCGACGAGGTCGGCCATGGCCACCACGAGCGCGTCCAAATCGATGATGGTGAGGGAAGGAGCGAGGGGAATTAAGCTAGGGTTTTGATCTAGGGTTCCAGGGCGTGCTCTTTAACCAAGAGGGGGGGTGGGGATGGCCGCACATGGCTGGGGGGATGGCCACAGCCGCGGGATGGATGCCACGCCCTCCCTGTTCTCCTGTAGCGAGAGGAGGGAGATGAGGGGAGGTGGGCTGGGCCATTGTTGCTAGATGGGCCAAGGTGCACAGGGGCCTTCTCCAACTTTGCTTTCTTTTCTTTCTTTTTAAAAGGCACTATTTGTATTTAGTTAAGCTATCAAAAGATTTTGTTTTCTCAAGAATGAAACTTGGCTCATAACTGGCATTGCAATTTTTGACACAGCCACAAGAAGTTTGAGGTTACTTTGAAAAGTTTAGAATCATGTTTTAATTTAAAAGGGGCATTAAGATGTTGTTGAACCACTACATCAAATCCCAGGGGGGTTTTGGAAACCAAAAGAGGTTGTTTTCATCATGACAAATACTTGGGGATTATTTGCAACATCAAGAACATTTTTGTTTGCATGACAGAAGAAGTAAATACTTGACTTGTAATTCAAATGGAATTTGGTTTTGATTTTCATCAAGTGGCAATTTAGTTTGAAAAACAAGATGACGTGGCATCATTTAAAGGGGAGATCACTGTAGCATGATCCTCGGGGTGTTACAGGACACAAGAGACTTCTTGTATCTTGATTGCAGGGTTGCTTGAAAGGGGTACGTTCAACCTCCACTTCCCTGAGTTCGATAAACCTTGGGTTACTCACTTAAGGGAAATTTGCTGCTGTCCTACAAACCTCTGCTCTTGGAGGCCCAACACTGTCTACAGGAATAGAAGCGTGTAGTAGACATCAGCCGTCCACCCCCAAATCTTGGTGTTTCGTGAAATGCACGGGCATCTACGCACGGGAAATTATGTCGAACACGGCTAGTTGTAAGCAGGCTAGGTCTACAGCCATGATGATAGTGACTGCAGACAGTGAGGCTGACTATGGTATGCCGAACACGGTGCCTATACTCAGGTGTCTTCTCCGGCGTACGGTCTTGTCACTTCACTGTGAGGAGCAGCACGTAATAATTTGACCAATGGGTAGTACAGTGCTACTACATTGGTAGTAGTAGTACTACTACTAGTACTAGCACCACCGTCTGGATTTAGTAGTACTACCACGTCCATCTGGATTTGGTATTTGACTAGCAATATCTAGTAATGCATGTCACAAAAAATGTACTACTCCCTCTGTAAATAAATACATGGTGTATTGTTTTATTCCTATAGGCGATATAACTTAATGTCTTTTTGCTAATTAATAGGATTACATGCAATTAACTAACCACTGCATGTGATGTTTGGTAGTCTCAAGTCATTGAAAGCATGCACGGGCACGGAGGGGGACGCAGCTTCATTGACTTATTGCACCTGCCTTTGGGTGTATGACACGTGGGCCCAACGGGTGGCTGGCCAACCTGTCATACAGCCAAAGGCAGGTGCAGTAGAGGGGCGAGGAGTAGACGGCCAACACGCACGTGAATTCAACGCAGTTTGCACTTCTCATATAAAGGCTCCCGCCAGTCCAATCTACGAAATCCTACGCACCTATGCACCCAAGGGCAAGACCGCAAGAGTGATCACTCCAATCGCAAGATCAGTTGACTAGAAGCTAGACCTATCGAGGCGATGAGCGCGAGCATCAGCCGGCTGTGCCAGATGGTCCATGATGCCGGCCTGCGGCCCGGCTCCGAGGAACGTCTCCAGGTAGTGCTTGAGGCCGCCAGGGCGAGGGGGCGCTTGGACGACAGCTTCGTCTCCTTGTTCGACGAGGTCCTCGTCGGCTTCCTCGAAAAGTTCACCATCGTCAAGAAGCTCGCGGACAACCTTGATGTACGCCTCCAGCCCAAACGGCCAGGCTCTGCGATGCCTGCCACCCTCAACGGCCTCTATGGTGACAACCTCTTCGACGCACTGGTGGCCCTGCGACTGCCCGCCATCACGCCAGAGAATGTCCACCTCGAGGGCGCGCTCGTCACGCAGCGCCTGGCGCAACAAGACACCATCGACATAATTACCCACGTCTACGCGCAAATCATCCACAAGGACTACTACATGCAAGAGGAGGACGATAGGATGCTGGCCTTCTTGGACCGCAGGGCCACCTTGGACGGCATTGTTCAGAAGCACGTTGAGCTTGCCGCCAATGCCGCTGCTCCTCGCACGTCGGTTGGTGACCCGGTGGACTAGGGCGTGAGGATGTCGTTGATGGATCCATATGTATCTTTATCTTTCCGTCAAATCCATGTAGTAGTATATGGTACTACTAGTAATTATCTTACCTTTTGCATCAACTTCGTAATTTTCCTACGTACTCCATGCATGAACCACGCCAGAACCAAACTTCTCATTACTCTAGGGAAAATCATTATTTCTATCTATCGGTCGCGCCATGGAGCAGAACCAAATTTTACAAGTTACAAGTTCAAAAGGAAAAGGCTGCTGTGTTTGCGTCGCACACCCACACGGTTGGTCCGGCACGCCGCTCAAGGGGGAATGCGTGTTGTGTTGCATTTTCACTTACAAGTGGGACCGTGGTTGAGCAAACCGACTATCGGCAAACCCCCACCCCGCCCACCGCGCGATGGCTGAGAGAACAGGAGGGAGAAGAGATGGTTGTAGCACAGACTCCAAGAAAATTGGTGTCGGATGGGAGTCGTGTGGGTGGCGTGTGCCGTACTGCTAGACATGAATGCTAGTTATGGCCCATGCCATCCCACTATATCGAGGTGCTGGTTACGTTGAACAAATTTCCTGGAGTACGTGCTCAGCCGTCCTCTATCTCTCTTCTCAGCCAGCCAGCAGACGCGCGGAGCCCATCGTCTGTTTGCTCATATGCGGTCCCACATGTCAGTGAAAACGCAAGAGGACCCACTGAACCTGCACATGTTTCACCTCGACGTGCTGGTGATGAAAAGCAAATCCAATAAAGATCTTCGGTGGCCGCTTTTGGAGTTACTCAAGAGTAGTAAGATTCTATTTACAGTTTAACCCAAGATGCTCATCACGTGGCTTCAACTACCACTCTATTTTCTTGCATGAAACGACCTGGATGCTGGATGTCGCACGTGTCGGAAAAAGAAGGAAGAACTCGACCAAATCTTCGGTTGTGCTCTCGGATTAGACTAGTTGTGCTAACTTAAAATTTAATTGTGTAGAATGGATGCAAGTTTTGGTATTGGGAAGAAGAGTACAACGATATATTGATAGAGCGCAATTTAGTAGATGTTCTAGCACTTTTAGCTAGCATAGAGGCTAGAGATGAGACTAGTGCACTTGTTGATAGAATAGAGGCTAGAGACGTCTACTTATTTACACTCGAAGAAGAAAGAAGCACGCAAGATCGAGCCTCCGTAGATCAACAATGAATGTATCAAGAAGGCACTAATCCAACTTACAGGAGCAGTTATGGAAGTTGGATATCTTCTAAAATGTATTCTTGTGGTTCTTGTTTTTCCAGTCAAAATTTTGGTGATGTATTTCCATGTACCAAAAATCAATGATGAAAAAAAGATATGTGTTTGCAAAGAAAAATGTACGCGGCCGGGATGCATCCGCGCGTTCGGCGCACGGCAAAACAGAGGTCCGTTTGGGGTCGTGCGTTGGAGTTGGCCTTACAAGTGGGAACGCAGTTGAAGAAACCGACTATCGGCAAAGCCCCACCTCACCCGCCGCGCGATGGCTGAGTTAGAGAAACGACGAGGTTAACAAATATGGTGTCAGATGGAAGTCCTGCTGGTGGCGTGTGCCGTACTCCTGGACGTGAATGCTTGTTCTGGCCTGTGCCACCCTACTACTCCTACTACTTATAGTAGTAGTATCGAGGATTTGAGGTGCTGGTTACGAACAGCGAACACATTAACATATGGCACACCTCACACTGTGGCCAAATTTCCTGGAGTCTGTGCTAGGTTAAAAAGTGTTCTTTGTGAGG
Source organism: Secale cereale (assembly GCA_902687465.1). NCBI lineage: Eukaryota > Viridiplantae > Streptophyta > Magnoliopsida > Poales > Poaceae > Secale > Secale cereale. The sequence goes on from LR738710.1 coordinate 66,736,186, forward strand.
ATGGGTGGCTGGTCTCAAGTTTAAAACTTGTTGTATTACGTACATAGACGTAGAGATAGTGCAGCATGTGAAGCTAGTACAAATAGTGTACTATTGTTGATTGGCCTCATCCGATAACCTGTTGCAATGCTCGTAGAATTATGTATTCGGAAAATGTTTTTTTCCTCGTCGTAGCACCCACTCAGAGAAGTGACTCGAAAGCCATTCATAAATTTAGTAAGTTTATCACAGGCATATCATTTTATTACCTACAACAGGTCATCAACCCACAACGACAATGAGGATACATTATAAATACTAAAGTTTTCATCACACAACAAATAACAAGCAATGAAATGAACTTCAACTCAACCAATCCTCGGCGTTGGAAACGCTTGCTTTGAACCACAAGTGATTCTCTGGGAAGTGCCAGACAGTGTCAATCTCGAGACCAACGCAGGACTGATCATCCAGGCTGAAGTGGCCTACTATATCAAGACCAGGGTAGGGAGCCACCGCAACGTCCGACGTATAGATACAGTTGCTTCTCATAAATGGTAGTAATGTTGTGTCAACAGCAGTTGGATCGCCTTTCACCATCATTGGATAGGTTTGTCCAAGGAAGGGCGAGTTTGCTCCAAGACTATCAATACTGTACCAGGGAGAAGGTGTTGGCGCTAGCACACGAGTATCCATCCCGAATACCATGCAACGGGTGTTGGAATAGGTCCGGAGAGTGCGACCATGGGAGACAACACCTGCTCCCTCAGTAGTAACATCAGCAGTGGGCTGTATATAGACAAGAAGTGGTGATCCATCGGAATTAGTTGCCAGCCGCCAGTTAGCATATGGGCCCTACTCGTCCTCATGCTCGTGATCATCACCATCGTCATCTCCCCCTTGGTTATAAAAAATTTCAAGTATAGGTGGTGGAATGTTCACAGGACCTTGGAAACACAAGAAGAAGGTTAATCAGTGGAGAAGGGAAACTTGCTAACTCGCATGCATGTGGATGAAACAATTATAATTACGGTGGAAGACAAACGTACCGAAACAATAAGGATCCCATGCAAAAACAGTGCCACGAGTGGTGGCAGCAAACACAAGCCTCTCGTCTTCAATTGCATCACAATACACATTCGTGTATAGAAACTGATTTTTTAGCAATATCCATCCAGTCGAACCATGAAGGACGGCAACAAACTTATCGAAGATAGCAACAACTTGATAGTTCTTGTAATCCCAAGAGCGGCTGGGAACTTGAGAGATTGCTATCTTCTATAGACGACAGTCACCATGATCATATTTGAACGTACGTCGATCATCTGTGTGCTCAACCTTAGGCCACTCGGAGATTTTTGGAAGTGGAATCCGCTGACGAGTGTACACATTCACAAGTTACCACTCGCAATTGTACCCAATATAAACAACCCAATCTCCATTTGTGCCTGCCCAACGCTTGCCCTCAAGCGATGGCATCTTAACATCATACGTATCATTATCAAGCGGCATCAATTTGCACAAGGCGAGGCTTCCCTCATCCCCGCGCCGGTCAGCAGGGTCACGGCGAAGAAGATAGGGGAGATCAAACCGCTCCTGGACCCTTGGGTTCCTTGTAATTATGTTATTAGTTGAGTCGGGAATGTTCTTGAATGAACCTGCCATGCTAGTCGAGGTGATGACGTTGCACCGATCAATGAGTTCCCCCACCGCGTCATCATTCAGATCGGGGCAAGAATAACGGGGTCGTTTCCGGCTTGTTTCCTCCATGGAGAAGACGATGGAACAATGGCAGAAGGAAGGGTGCAGGCAAATGGAGGAGGGAGGAAGAGCGTGCGACAGCAGTTCCAAATCGAGAGGGAAAGGCGAAGAGTCGGTGGACGGTTGCCAGTTTGCCACGGTACACGAAGAGGCACCCCGGCCTACACGTCCTTTCAAAAATTGTACAAAAGGACTCGCCGTCGTCTCACTGACATGTTGGAACGCGACCACATGTCAATGAAACATGGTGTGTAATTTCTCGTGCAAAATGCTATCTGGCCGTGTTGGCCCGAGGTGCGCATTAGTTATCGCTGAATAATATAAAATATTATGAGTGTAGACGCTCCTCCCCGAGGTTTGTAGCTCCTTCTCGGTCGTCGGGAATCTATGTTCTTCCACTCTTTCGTTTAAGACATGAGCTTTGTTCATCCTGTTGCCGGCATGCGGGACATCTATATGCCTCCATTTTACAAAATCATACTATATGCCTCCATGACACGCGGGACATCTAGCATCAAGGTGGCGTGTCATGCAAGAAAATGGAGATATGCAGTGCGTAAGTGAGTCGTGCACTTCGATGGCACCTAGTACTACGCAATATTTTTTCTCCTCGATGGCACGTGAGTAGTGCACGTACTCAATGACAGAGAACGGGATGGTAGCCATGGACATGGTCGGCCCTTTTTGAAGAGAGTACTAATAAAAATATATTTGAATAGAGTACTAATGACAGAGTACGTAACTTTGATGTGTCCCGTCAACTCGCAAAACGACGAGAAGCTAGCTTACTACGCCTTCTGTGACGCCCGAAGACCGACGTCCCAGAAGATTCCAGAAGATTCCAGATGTTCCGGGTTCTCCCGTGTGTTTCATTGTGTTTGTGTTATTTATTTTGCTTTGCATCATGTCATCATGCCATCATGTCATTCATCTTTGCATCTCAACTTAAATAAATTGTGTGGACCTTCGGTCCATTTAAATCGAGGGAAGTGTGACTTCTCTTTATAACATATCCTCCTAATATTTAGGGAGCTATTTTATTAAATTATTCCATTTGTTGGAATTCACCATAACACACTTGCAAATATTCCCCATGCCTCTTGATTCAAGTTTCACCGTCAAAAACCTCCCTATATTTCTTTTTCCGTTTATCGAGGTTCCTCCAAAAACCTCAACACTTTTGGACACTTTTAAGTCATGCCCTAATTCAAATCATTTGAATTTAATTCAAATGAGTTTGATTTTATCTCTTGCATTCTTGCCTCTCCTATTTTTCGTGGACCGTGAACATTTTTGCGAGTCCGGGAAAATTAACCCCATGCCCAAACTTTTTCCCAAACACTTCCTCTTTTCTCCTTTTCTTCTTTGCTTTTTATTTTCTTTTCTGTTTTAGAAGGAAGGAGAAGAGAAGAGCAGAGGCCCAGGCCGCCAGCCTCTTTAGGTCTGCTGCTCCCTAGGCCGGCCCATCCCTCAAGGCCCAGGCCCGAACTCCCCTATGCAACCCTAGCTGGCCGATCCCCTCGTCCTCCTCCCGTGCGCCGCCAGCACCCCGTTTCCCTCGATCTCCCTGATCCCCTCGCTCTCCCCTCGCAGCCCGATTCCCCGATCCAGCGCCTCGCACTCCCCCTCTCGCTCGAGCCCCTCGATCCCTTCTCTCGCCCGAACCCCATCGCCCCAGCGCCGGCGACCGCCCCTGCCTCCTTACCCACCATCTCCTGCGCGCCCCAGGCCGGCCAGGCCCGCCTCCCTCCGTCCTCGCCGCGCCTCGCCCTGGCGCCCCGCGGGCCGGCCAGGATCCGCTCATCCAGTGCGCCGAGCCGCCACCTCGCCGAGGGGAGGAGCCCCCTCGAGCAGCTCCCTGGCGCCCCGTCCCCAAGCCGGCAACCAGCAGCCTCCACCGGAGTGCCTTCCGCGCCCGTCCTCCAGCCGCGCCTGGCTGCTCCGCCGCCAAGGCCGCCAGCGCAAGCAGCGCCCCGCACCTCCATCTCCAGCGCCATGGACGCGCCCTCCAGCCGCCGGCCGCCCCTGTCTTCCGCCATGGATGGCCGCCCCAAGCCCTTGCCTGCTTCGTCTCCTCTCTTTCCAGCAAGATCCGGTCCGCCGCCGTGGTTCCCTGGTGCCCCGGACCTCCCCTGCTTCGCCAAGTTCGCCACTGCTCCGTCGCCCAACTTGCCTTGGCCGTGACCGAGGCTATGCCATGTTTGCTTTGTTGCTATGGTTGTTTCTCCAAGGTCCTCGGAAGCGTCAAGTTCCTCTTCAAGATGTACGACTACTACATGAACGAGTACCACGACGACCCGCCAAGTACATCTACGGATACCCGAACGTCTACGAACGTGTACGGCTACCTTCGGTGAAGAAACGAGTACACCTACACGGCGACACGTCAAGTACCACTACCGCCGCGAGAACCGAGTACGGCAAGTCCGAAGACCCTCAAGTACCATCTACGGAATGTGTACATCTACGAACGTGAACAACTACCGTCGCCGAGACCGCATGTACCACTACATAAACGTGTACCCCTACGTCAACGATGACTCGACAAGGACCCCGCCAACAAGTACCACGACATGATAACGGAACGACTACTTCCCTCTACGGACGTGTACCATGACTCACGGAATGACTCCTTCCTCTACGATCTCGAACCGCCCCGAAACGAATGTTCCGAAGGTAGACCCCGTGACGATGACCCGTGTGATGCTTGTTGTGTTGTATGAGATGTTTGCCCTTGTGTGCATAGTGCCCGTTTCGTCCTTTTGTCATGTTCCTCGGTTGCCTCGTCGCCAACCCGTGGGAACCCGGTGACGGGATCACCCCACCTTTCTTCTTGTTCGAATCGTTCATGCCACCTTTCTTTTGCACCGGTCTCTCAACGGGTTACCGGAACCGAGATGTTGCCGTTGCATCATTTTCGGATCATTGCCGTGGCACCTTTTTCCTTCCACCACGATGACAACACTTCATATCTCTTCATGTTAACTTTTACTAAAATTGCATAAACTTGATCATGTCATCTGCATCATGTTAACAACAATTAAAATGTGTGATTGTTGTTGCTTAAAATTGGTAAACATGCTCATGGGGGTTTTCCGTAATTGTTATCGTTATTTCCGGCCTCATTTAAAATGCCTAAATAGTGTAGTTTCTTTTTGCTTCACCTCTTGCCATGTTAACAAACATTTAACCTTGCCTTGTAAATAAACGAGAGTCAGCTAAATAAATAAAATGTGGTGTTTCGTCAATATGCAACTCGTTGCATATTGAGCTCCACTTAACTTGTAGTGTTGTTTGTGCACTTTGCCTTTGCCATGCATAATTAAACCGGATATGCATCATACTTGGATGTGCATCGTATGCCATGTTTATGCTTGTGTGTTTACCGTGTTGTTTGCTTCTTTACGGTTGCTTCTCTTGTTAGCTTCGGTTTCGTTCCGGAGTTGTGAGGATTCGCTCGACTATGTTGCTCCGTCTACTTCATGGACCCGTTCTTCTCCCTTGCGGAATCTCAGGCAAGATGATCATACCCTTGGATACCTTCACTACCATTGACATGCTTAGTTGTCTCGATGCTATCGTTACCTGTCGCGCTACCCATCTTTTATGTCAGCCTCTCCTTGTTGCCATGAAACCTCTAACCTTTGACCCCTTCCTAGCAAAACCACTATTTGGCTATGTTACCCACTTGCTCAGCCCCTCTTATAGCATTGTTAGTTGCAGGTGAAGATGAAGTTCGTTCCAGGAGGGAACTTGTTGTTGGCATATCACAATATCTATTATTATTATTAACACACCTATATACTGGGCATGGGTGGAAGGCTTGGCCTTTTGCTCGGTGTTTTGTTCCACTCATGCCACCTTAGGCGCCGATAAACCGGCATTATGTTCCTTGATTTTGCGTTCCTTACACGATGGGTGGATGGGGAGCCCTTGACAGTTCGACTTTGAATAAAACTCCTCCAGCAAGGCCCAACATTGATTTTAATTTGCCTCATAATAATAACTTAATTAATTAATTAAAAATTGCATAGGGGGTCGCGTCCCCGGGGATTCTTTCTACATAGCAGGGGGGCCAGTGCTGATGGTGTTGGTCCCAAACGGGGGTTCTGCGGGGCCACCACGGGGAAACTCGAGGTATCTGGTATAACCTGTAGAATCGCCCATCCGGTCGTGGCCTGAGACGAGATACGCGCGGCTACTATCAGGGTGTCGACACATCGGGAGGTCTTGCTGGACTAGTTTTACCATTGTCGAAATGTCTTGTGCACCGGGATGCCGAGCCTGATCGGATTTCCCTAAGATAAGGAGTGGTGATATTATATTTATCACTTCAGCTAATGGTGAGAGCTTGTGATGGGCTAAGTTGGGACACCCCTACAGGGTTATGATCTTTCGAAAGTCGTGCCCGCGGTTATGTGGCAGATTGGAATTTGTTAATGTCCGGTTGTAGAAAACTTGACAGAGGATCCGAAGTAAAACACACAACTATGTGAGTAACCGTGACTGTCTCTTTTCACTTTGAGAAGAGAACACGGTGGGGTTATGTTTGACTCGTAGGTAGTTCAGGATCTTTAGCGATCACTACTAGCTGCGACCGTTTTGCGTAGATGCTCATCTTATTCTTGTACTCGTAAGCTAGCCACCATATTATGCTTAGCCGCTGCTGCAACCTCACCACTTTACCTCTTCCTACCCATAAAGCTTTGCTAGTATTGATACCCATGGTTATGGGATTACTGAGTCCTCGTGGCTCACAGATACTACAACACCAGTTGCAGGTTTAGCCGAGTTTGAAGCAGGAGCTGGTTCAGAGCTTCACTGGGAGCTCGATGAAGAGCGTGGCCGTATGCTTGTGACGTTTTCGACGATCAGTAGTGGTTTCTACTAGGGGCGATTCGGACATGTGGCTTTATGTTTTGGTATCTTTTCTTTTGCATCTTCGCCCGTAGTCGGGTTGTGATGTTTTGGATGATGTTTGCTTATGTAATGTATTGTGTGAAGTGGCGAGTGTAAGCCAACTATCTCCTTTTGCATTTTAATCCCTCTTTTACATGAGTCGTGCAAAGATACCAAACTTGAGATCATTCCAGAATGGGCTTTGTCGGTGTACTAAGATAGGGGTACCTTAGTACCCCAACTTGTGCACGGGCAGTAGCAGCTTCCCGCGGCAGGGCCTACCACGTGCTTGCCCGAAACCTCTCTGGTCCCTATAAAACCATTCAAAAACAAAGTATACAAGTCAGAAGATCGAGACCCCGGCAAGTGGAACTTGCCGGGAAGGCCGTCCCAGGCTCAAGACTATCACATTAACACAAGACCCTGGCAAGAGGAGCTTGCCAGGAAGATCAGAAGACTGCATCGCAGGGGACATGCCTCGGCGCACCCTGCGCCCCGGCAGGGCCCGGGGAGCGACAAGCTTCCGGGCCCGGCAAGATCAAGACCCCGGCAAGGTGCTTGCCGGGGGAAGCCTGCACTGTGTGCCCGCGCTCCAGCCCATCGGCCCACGCGTCGCCCGGGGGCCCTTCCATGGACGCGTGGCGGATGGCTGTGCAGCTTGGGGGACACGGTGGCACTCCACGGTGACGAGGCTATCGCCGTGGCGAACGGAGACGCACGAGCGGGCGCTTTTGGGGTCGACGGCGACGGGCATTTAATGCTCTTGTCCCCCACTGTCAAAGTAGGTGATGACCACTGTTCATCCACTGTTCACGCACTGTTCCCGCACTATTACAACTACCACCAAAGTTACATTTTTGCCCTTCTTCTACGTTGACACCTGTCGGTGACCCCTTGAGCTATAAAAGGAGGCCCATGCACAACGTAGAAAGGGTTCGAATCCTTAGCAACTCTCACGCTCGGTGTAGCTAGTACTGTAGCTCTTCAAGCTCCCGAGCCCAAGAACTTAATACAATCCAAGCAGGAGTAGGGTTTTACGCGTCCATCGCGGCCCGAACCTGGGTAAACTGCCCGCGTGTGTTCTACGATCTGCTCTTTGTGCTCCCTCCGCTCCCTTACCGCAACGAACAAGGGGCTCCGGTCCCATAGGTGCTCGCGGTGGACAGTTTCCCCCGACATCTTTGGCGCGCCAGGTAGGGGGCGTCGAGGTTGTGCGAACCTGATCCGGCGCTCACGCGGGCGCATTCCTCATCAACATCTCCAGCTACATCAACTTCGTCAGCAACAGCATTGCCCCGAAGAAGAAGGCTTCGGAGGTCGCAGGCCCGTCTGCATCTGTTCCACCGCCACCAGAACCAACGGTGGGCGGAGGAGACGCCGGCTAAAGGGTGGTCGCCGGCGAGGAAACTCACGGCGCCACCAAATCCAAGGACAAGACGGACGACCAAGCCTCGGTGTCCGTAGACGCGCCACGTCCATCCCAGCAGACGATAGGCCAGCAGCGCCGTGGTACGGGAGCTACCATCCGCTTGCTGGGCCAAGGGCAAACCGGAGGATCGCGGGACGCTCAAGGCCACCGTCCTGGCACGAGCAAGGCGCGGTCGCCGGGGCGGGAAACTGCTCCTTCTAACCCTATTAGGAGTCCGAGCATATCCCGCTCCTCGCACCACTCGCCCCCGCTCCCCTCCTCTCCAGCAGAAGCGCTCGCAAGAGCACAACTGCTCCTCGACTTCCCTCCAGCGGCGGACAAGGCCGAAGACTGGAGGGCAACAATCCAGAGCCTCATCGCCTTCGCCAATAACGACACGCCGCAACAGCCGGCGACATCGCGGCCACGGCAAGTCGAGAAGACGAAGGCCGATGGCGACAAGACCGCCGGGGGTGCAACCACCGTGCACTCCCCGCCGCGGAAGTAGAAGACGCCTCCCCGCCGGATCAACGTCGATGACGACTCCACGGCATCGTCGGATCCGCGGGCTCGTCGGGACCAGCGCCAAGTCCTTGACGACCGGCGACAAGAAGATGCTCGGACAACAATCGAGCGTCGCCGAGAAGCCCGGCGACAATCAGATCAGCGCGCTGGGACCGCTGTCGACACGCACGCGCCCGGTGAACCAGGCGACTTGCCGTACGCGGCAGGTTGCCCTGCGTTCACCCGTGAGCTGCGGCGCGTCCAGTGGCCCAGCATGAAGAACTTCAAGCCCGACGTACCCGAGAAGTACGACGGCAAGACGCACCCCTCGGAGTTCCTCAGCATCTACACCATCGCAGTGCAGGCTGCCGGGGAGCGTGACGAGAAGATACTGGCGAACTACTTCCCGCTGGTGCTTAAGCCAAACGTTCGTTCTTGGCTTATGCACTTGCCGGAAGGCTCCATTTCTTCATGGGCGGATCTTTGCCATCAGTTTGTTGGCGCCTTCACGGGCGGCCACAAACCCCACGGCCAGGAGAGTGATCTCCACATCTTGGCCCAGAAGGAAGGAGAGTCCCTGCGCAAGTACATCCAGCGATTCAGCCGCGTGCAACACAACATCCCCGGCGTCCACCCTGCTGCGGTTATCAGCGCGTTCCACCAGAACGTGCGTAACCGCCGCATGCGGGAAGAAATGGCCATGACGAAGATCCGGGACGTCAGCGAGCTCTACGCTCTGGCTGACAAGTGCGCGCGCGCCGAAGAGGGGAGGAGACTCCCCGGAGAGGATGCTGGCGTAGGGGGAAGCGATAGCGAGGATGCCTCCCCGGCAAAGAAGAGCCGGCGGCGGAACAATAGAAAGAAGAAGAGCAAGGAGGTGCTGGTCGTCGAGAAGTCCGGCAAGGAGGCTCCCGCCAAGCAAGCACAGGCTGGCGGCTCCGGCAAGGAGCCTGCCCCTGTAGCGGCAGCCGACAAGCAGGACGGCTCCGACAAGCAATACTACAAGATCCACCGTACCAAGGGCCACGACCTTTCCAACTGCAAGCGCGTCGAGTACCTCGTCGAACAGCAGAAAGCTGAGTACGAGCGTCGCGACAAGGAGAAGGCCCAAGGTGGCGGGGGAGAACCCAGCAAGAAGCGGCCATTCAATGGCCGGGGAGGACGCCGCGGCAAGGCCAAGCAGCGGCAAGGTCATCGACCTCCCCGGGGCCGCGACAAGGACGAAGAAGACGACGACGATGACATGGAGGAAGGTGATGACAGCGAGCAGGAGTTCCAGAAGGCCACAGAAGTTCTGTGTGTCGACGGAGGCGCCTCTCTGCATACTTCCCACCGCCAACTCAAGCAGTGGGTGCGGGAAGTCAACGCAGCTGAGCCGCCCGTTGAGTCACGCAGGCTGCTGAAGTGGTCCAGCACGCCCATCATTTTTGATCTTGAGGATCACCCTGACCGCACCACTGCGGTCGGGTGCTTGTCGATGTTGGTCTCACCAACTATCCGCAACCTCAAGGTCACCAAAATGTTGGTTGACGGCGGGGCCGGCCTAAACTTGATCTCCTCGGCTGTGATCAAGAAACTCCAAATCCCAGACGGCGAGCTCGAGGAGACCGGTTCGTTCCAAGGAATAAACCCGGGAAGGAGCAAGCCCAAGGGGAAGATTACTCTGCCAGTGACCTTTGGCGGGGAGCTCAACTTCAGGACGGAGAGAATAACATTCGATGTTGCCGATATCCCATTGCCATACAATGGGATACTTGGACGTCCTGCACTCGCCAAGTTCATGGCAGCTTCCCACTATGCCTACAATGTACTCAAGATGCCGGGGCCGATAAGCGTCATCTCTGTCCATGGCGACAAGAAGGACGCGCTTATCTGCGCCTACAAGATCTACCGGGATGCAGCAGCCGCGGCGGAGAGCAGCACACTTGCCGCTGAAGCTCCCGGGGGGAAGAAGACCAAGACCAAGTCTGGCAAGTGCTCTGGGACCCACTCCGGCAACCGCACCTCTTCGGAGTGCTGCGCTGCCGTCGAGGACGTTCCATCGAGCTCCACCGGCAAGTGCAAGAAAGGGATGGCCGCTCCACCGGCAACCAAGAAGGTGTCCGCCAAGGAGGACGGCACTGGTGGTACCTTCACCATCAGTGCTACGCTCGACAGCAAATAGGAAAGCGCGCTCGTTGCCTTCCTGCGGGCGAATGTCGATGTGTTTGCTTGGCAACCATCTGACATCCCCGACGTTCCCAGGAAGGTAATTGAGCACAAGCTTGCTGTTTGTCCTCATGCGCGGCCCGTCAAGCAGAAGGTCAGGAAGCAAGCCGTGGAGCGCCAAGAATTCATTGCCGAAGAGATCAAAAAGCTAGAAGCAGCAGGCCTGGTTAGAGGCGTGATCCATCCGACGTGGTTAGCAAATCCAGTTGTCGTGCGTAAGGCCAACGGGAAGTGGAGGCTGTGTATAGACTTCACCGATGTGAATAAAGCATGTCCTAAGGATCCATTTCCCTTGCCGCGCATTGACCAGAATGTCGACTCAACCGCCGGATGTGAGCTGCTTTCCTTCCTTGATGCATATTCAGGCTACCACCAGATATTCATGGCCAAGGAAGATGAAGAGAAGACTGCATTTATCACTCCATGTGGCACATATTGCTTCATACGCATGCCCTTTGGATTGAAGAATGCAGGCTCCACATTTGCAAGGGTAGTGTACACTGCTTTTGAGCCACAGATCCACAGGAATGTAGAAGCCTACATGGATGATATCGTGGTCAAAAGCAAGAGCAAAGATACACTGATCCAAGACTTGGAAGAGACATTCGAGAGTCTGCGCAAGATCCAGCTTAAGTTGAACCCCGAGAAGTGCGTCTTTGGAGTCCCATCCGGCAAGCTTCTCGGGTTCTTTGTGTCACAGAGGGGGATTGAAGCCAACCCCGACAAGATTAAAGCTATCGAGCAGATCGAAGCCCCGAAGCGCGTCAAGGACGTAAGGAGACTTGCAGGTTGTGTGGCTGCCCTCAGTAGGTTCATTTCAAAGTCTGCAGAACGCGCCCTTCCTTTCTTCAAAATCTTGAAGAAGGCAGGTCCCATGAAATGGACTCCGGAAGCGGAAGCAGCACTGCAAGACTTGAAAGGGTACCTATCCTCCACTCCAATACTTGTCGCACCTAGGCCACAAGAGAAGTTGCTGCTATATCTAGCAGCAACCAATCAAGTGGTTAGTGCTGCGTTAGTAGCAGAGAGGGAGGCCGACGAGGAGTCTACGCCACCGGCAAGCGAATCCAGCGACAAGCAGGGGGCTCCTCCGACAAGCTCTGGCACCGACAAGGACAACTCTGCGCAGGAGCAAGGAGAAGTGCAAAGAAGGATGGTGCAGCGCCCAGTGTACTTTGTAAGTTCCCTCTTGCAGGGAGCTAGATCAAGGTACTCTGGGGTGCAGAAGTTGCTTTTTGGCCTCCTCATGGCCTCGAGAAAGCTGCGCCATTACTTCCAAGCACACGAGATAACAGTGGTCACTCGCTTTCCGTTGAAGCGGATATTGCACAATCCAGAAGCAACAGGCAGGATCGTCGAGTGGGCACTGGAGCTGTCAAGCTTTTGCCTCAAGTTTGAGAGTACTTCAACCATACAGAGCAGAGCTTTGGCAGAATTTATAGCTGAATGGACCCCAACGCCCGATGAAGAAGTTCCAGAGACAAGCGTCCCCGTACAAGAAGCAAGCAGTGAATGGGTAATGTACTTTGATGGTACCTTCTCGCTGCAAGGCGCCGGTGCCGGCGCGGTACTCATCGCGCCCACCGGAGAACACCTCAAGTATGTTATCCAGATGCACTTTCCCAGGGAACAAGCGACAAACAATACTGCTGAGTATGAAGGTCTGCTTGCCGGCCTCAGAATTGCAGCCGAACTTGGGATCAGGAAGTTGATTGTGCGGGGAGACTCTCAGTTGGTGGTCCGACAAGTGAACAAAAGTTATCAGAGCCCTTTGATGGAAGCTTATGTAGATGAAGTGAGGAAGCTTGAAGAGCACTTTGAAGGTCTGCAAATGGAGCACGTCCCGAGAGCTCAGAATGATATTGCAGATGGCCTTTCAAAGTGTGTTGCAATGAACTTACCTGTGGAACCAGGGACCTTCCTGCTCAAGCTGACTCAGCCATCCGTTACACCATCAGTTGGGCAAAGTTAGAAGAGAAAGTTGGTCTCCGGCGAATACTTGCCGGCGGATCTCCCCGAGGCCGCCGTCAAGGTCCCCAAGGTCAACGATCAGAACGCTGAGGAACAGTTTGCTCCTGCAGAACCAAGGGTCTGTACAGTCGAAGCAAACGTTCCCGACAAGTCTTGCCCCGGCGAGCTTGCCGGGGGACCATCAGCTCCGGCAGAACCAGAGGTTCTTGCCGTAGAAGCTGGGGTTCCCGCAGCGGCCCTCATGCCTTTAGTCCTTGCCATTGAGCCCCGCGCTCCGGCATGGGCACAGCAGATTGTCCGTTTTCTGCAAACTGGGGAACTTCCCGACGACCCAGAAGAAATAGAGAAGATAACCAGGCAGTCAAGTATGTACCAGTTCATGGATAACGAACTGTACAGAAGAAGACTCAATGGTGTCAGGTTGAAGTGCATTTCCAGAGAGGATGGACAGAAGCTGTTGGCAGAGATACACGGAGGCATATGTGGTCACCACATAGGCGCAAGGGCACTTGCCGGAAAGGCATTCCGGCAAGGGTTCTTCTGGCCAGAAGCCCTCCAAGATGCAACTGCACAAGTAACTAAGTGTGAAGCGTGCCAGTTCCATGCCAAGCAAATTCATCAGCCAGCTCAAGCTCTCCAGACGATCCCTTTGTCCTGGCCCTTCTCGGTCTGGGGGCTCGATATCCTCGGCCCCTTCCCCCGTGTCATCGGGGGCTTTGAGTACTTGTACGTTGCGATTGACAAGTTCACAAAGTGGCCAGAAGTGGAACCAGTGAGAAAGGTGACAGCACAGTCAGCGGTCAGGTTCTTCAGGTCAATTGTTTGCCGTTTCGGAATCCCTAACAGGATCATCACCGACAACGGCACACAGTTCACTAGTCGCACCTTCATGCAGTACGTCCAAGACCTTGGCGCCAAGGTCTGCTTCGCTTCTGTTGCTCACCCGAGGAGCAATGGTCAAGCGGAGAGGGCCAATGCTGAAGTGCTGCGCGGACTCAAGACAAGAACCTTCGATAGGCTGCGCAGGTGCGGAAGAAACTGGATAGAGGAGTTGCCGACGGCTCTTTGGTCAATCAGAACGACACCAAGTCGAGCCACCGGACAGACACCCTTTGCTCTTGTCTATGGAGCAGAGGCAGTTCTCCCCACGGAACTCGTATACGGATCTCCTCGAGTGCTCGCTTATGATGAGCTCGAGCAAGAGCAACTGCGACAAGATGATGCATTGCTCCTTGAGGAGGAACGTCTCCAGGCTGCTGTACGAGCTGCTCGATACCAGCAAGCCTTGCGTCGCTACCATAGCTGCAAGGTTAAGGCCAGGAGTCTCGAGGAAGGCGACCTTGTTCTTCGGCGTGTTCCGTCCGCCAAGAATTCCAACAAGTTGACGCCGAAGTGGGAAGGCCCTTATCGGGTGAGACAAGTCACAAGGCCCGGCGCTGTCCGCCTTGAGACCGAAGAAGGCTTACCGGTGAGCAACTCCTGGAACATAGAGCATCTTCGCAAGTTTCACCCATAAGGCGCGGTTGCCGTGATCCGCTCCGGCAACCACCTTTTGTACAAGTCTTGCCGCTGTTGCATGTAATCCTTCGTACAAAGCCGGGCGCAGATCCCGTGCATCAGTAAAGCTTTTGTGTTTCGCACTATTTGCCTTTTCCATGCTTTTCCTCGTTATTTGCATGCATTGTTTGGCATCTTGCGCAACACACACACCCGGTAAGCATTAGCACGCCGAAAGGCCCTATACTCGTTTTCCCTCCTCTTTTTCTTTCCCTCTTAAGCAGAAGGAATGTTCCTCGCGCACAAGTTTGCCGGGGGGGAAGGAGATGGAGGATGAACCAAGTGTTATTCAAGAAAGAGAAGCCTTGTCGGGGAAACAAGCAATATATGAAAGCTAAGTTACTAGAATTTGAGCAGTTTCAAATTTTTTAATTTTAGTTATCTTCCTTGAACAACCACACTTTGTATGGAAAACCTGTGCGCGGAGGAACCTACCCGTGGCTAGCCGCACCCTTATCTTGTTTTCGAGTACGCTCAACGACTTAAGTGAGCTGCGACAAGTGTCGCGCCCTTGCTTCATTTTCGAGTTCGCTCAGCAAGCTAAGTGCGTTGCGACTAGCTGCGGCAAGGTTACTTGCCGGTAAGACCTTTGCCAGCAGGCTGCAAGGGCCCCTTGCCGGCAAGTCCCCTAGAAGCGTGGGGTTAAAAGCATACAAAGTAAAGGACCAAAGCAAGGGAGATAACATTGCATCGGTTGCTCAGAAATAAGATAATATATTACAAGGATAACTTGTCGCAATGGCTAATAGATTCATGTTCATGGCACACTTTGCAGCGGCAAAGAAAATAAAAAGAAAGAGGCCTAATCCACGCGATCGCCTTCACGCCTGGAGATCTTGTTCACCTTGGCGATGATGTGGGCGACTTGCGCCTTCAGCACCTCCATATCTGCGTCGGCCGGCAAGCTGCGGAGGACGTTGACGAGATTTATGCCAGGGTTGCGGTAGACTATCTTCGTCAAGACGCGCTCCAAGGTACCCGTGCAGAGCTGGCGCGACTCCTCGGCCAGCTGCGCGGGAAGCTTCTCCTGCAGCCGTGCAAGCGCCGGCGCAATCCCCCTGAAGAAAAGACTGAGCTTGGCGCTGTGGGGAAGATTCGGGTCCGGAGAGTACATGAGGTGCTCCACCCTCATCGCCATCAGCTCCTTGTCAATGTTGGCAGCAGAAGCCACCAGATCTTCAGTCCATATTTCGACGGTCCGGCGGAAGTTGTTAGCTGAAGTGGCGGCACTCTCCACCAGGCCTCGTTCCTTGCGGAGCTCGTCCTTCAGTTCCGTTTCGCGATCCCGGGCGGCGTCCAACGAGCCAGTCAACGTGGAGACCTTCAACTCCAGATCAGCAATTGAGTCCTTGGTGGCTTTGAGCTCGTCGCCCTGCTTGGAGAGGCGTACCTGGAGTTCTGAGTTGGTATGGGCATCTTTCTCGCGCTCTATGTTGAGCGCGGTGACCCTCTCCGTGCTCGCTTTCAGGTACTCCTCCAGCTGCGCCACCTTAGCTTCAAGGTCCTTCTTGGCGGTCTCCGCGGTGGCTGCGGCGGCTTTCGCTTCCTTCAACTCTCCGCCAAGGGCCTGCTCCCGGGCGGTAAGGTCGTCCTCATGAGCGTCGAGGTCGACCTTACGCTGGTTGAGCGCTCCTTCTCGCTGGGACAGCTCTTCACCAACCAGTCGCTGCTGCTCCTCGGCCTCAGCCTTCTCCAGGAGGAACTCCTGGTGCTCTCCGGCAAGCCTCTCGCGCTCCTCCGCCAAGTCGCGGAGGGCTAAGGATGGCAATTTTACCCATGGACATGGATACCCATGGATATCCGACCCGTATGGACAGGGTTTGGATTTGCTTTTGCGCCCATGGGCGGTGCCCAAACCCGACCCATTTACTCATGGGTAGGGCATGGACACAATCTTGTACCCATGGATATATCCAAACCCGACTCGATAGTATGACTTAATGATAATATTCGGCTATCCCTACCTCACACTCACATGTCCCACTGTAATTTTACCCATTATAATCTAAAACATTCAAATCAAATTGCATAATCCCAACCGTAACTTTTATTAATTGACATTCAATCCCCGTCCTATATTACTTCAGCCCCCTTCTAATCTTTTATGTCATTATTAAATGACTCATCATTAAGAATCAATCTCGTCTCCTCTTCTTACTTCTCCTGCATCCCAAGAGATGGTCGACACTGTCAGCTGCTATCTCCATGTATGGTGGAGCACTTCAACAGCTAGCACCGCTGGCCTATGACAACGCAACTAAGTATCCCTCGACCCCTCCGTCTTTGCTTTTTCACACACCCATTGATGCATGGGTGCAACAGCTTATGTGCACGTTGTGTTATGTCTAATGTATATGTCTTGAGAGAACCCATGGATATCCAACGGATATGGATATCCATCGGGTTTGGACATGGACACAATTTTTCGCCCATGGATTTTTTCATGGGCGGACAGAGACTGTCTTCATGGATATGGATATGGATTTAATATTGTTCAACCCGATCCAAACCCGACCCATTGCCATCCTTACGGAGGGCCGCCTGGTTGGCGGCGCGGAGCTCTGCGGCGCGTTTCTCCAAGTCTGCTGCGGCCTTGGCGGTGAGGGCTTCCCGAGACTCCAGTTTCGCCTGCCTGGCCCGGTAAAGGGCCAGGAGCCGGTGAAGCAGTTTCTCCTCCTCGGGCTCGTTGCTCCCGCCAGGCGCTTCAACGATCTTCAACCCCGCGGAGGCGAGGACCTCTCCATCAAAGGTTTCTCCCTCCTCGGGGGCTCGCGACGAAGACCCCCACGGCACTTGAATGAAGACGCCATTGGGGGCCTCAAGATAGAAGCCCGACTGCTCCTTGCCGGCGGAGGGGTCGGCGGCCGGCGCAGCCCACGACACTCCTGCCACCTCCGGGCCGGCAGTGTGGTCGCCGTCCCCCTCCCCGGTCGCGGCGTCTGCAGTCGGGGCAGTCTCCTCAGCGGCAGGCACGTCGGCTCCTGCCATGTCCTCGACGATAGTGGCATTGCCGGCGTCGCCTTGCGCGCCCTCCTCCTCGACGATGACCTCCGTCTCCATCAGCTCCGGGGGAGGAGGATCTAACAGAAGAAGAAGAAAAGAAACGATCAAGCAAATATCCAAAAAGACAAGTCCAAGAAGATAAAGCTACAAGATTTACCTTCGCGGACTTCCTCGATCACAGGCTCCCTCGCCGGGGAGTCCTCCCTTGGCGGGGTGGCCACCCTCGTCGGGCTGCTCGTCCTTGGCGGGGAGCCCGCCCTTGGCGGGGTGCCCGTCCTCGTCGGAACATTCTCCCTCGCCGGGGAGTCTGCCCTTGGCGGGGAGGGCGGAACCTGTGGCTCGCCGGAGGCAGTCTCCGGGCGCTCCTGCAGCTGCGGCTCCACCTCTGCACAAGACAAACAGAGCAACAGAGCATTAGTATCAATCAAAAACCTCAAGCGCACCCGACGAGCGGAGAGTTCAAGACCAGACTTACGCTGGGGGCTGCGCTGGGGGCTGCTCCTCGGAGCAGCGGTTGGGTCTGGCAAGTTCGTCGCCGACGCGTCCCCTGTCGCCGCGACGGGCGAGTCGTCCTCGACCTCGACCACAGGGACCTTGGCCCTCTTCGCCATCCGCTGGGCCAGGGTCCTGAAATCAAAGCAAGAACAAGATCAGAACCACGAAGAAAGACCAAGTCAGAATTGAAAAGGCTATAAGTTACAAGTGCTTACTCCTCTTCCTCGTCGTCGTCGCTTAAGGCGGAGAAATCAAACTCCACCTGAGGTGCTCCCGCGCGAGGAACAGGAGGAGAAGGCTCCCTCGGGCGCTTGGCGGTCTCCGGGGCTGGGGGCTGCGAAGACCCCGCCTCCGTTGACGCCGACGCCTGAGGAGCAGGCGGAGCGGTCGCTCTGCTCCGGGAGGATCCCCCTCCGCTTGGCGCTGGCGCGCGGGGCGCCTCCGTCGCGGCCGGTGCGCGGGGCGCCTCCGTCGCGGCTTGGCTCGCTCTGGTGGCGCGCGTCGCCCGGCGAGCAGGTTGTTGTCGGGGCGCCTGCGTCCCCGTCGCTGTAGCCGCCTTGCGGAGGCGTGTAGGATCGAAAGTATGTCTAGAGGGGGGGTGATTAGACTACTTGACGATAAAAAATCTGCCTTTAGATCATGAACAGTTTTTGGCAGTTTCACAATAATGATCAACACAAGTATCACCCTACACATGCAATTCTAGAGTATAAGCAGCGGAAAGTAAATTGCACATGTAGTAAAGAGAGGTGGAGAAGATCAAACGCAGTTTGGAGACACGGAGATTTTTGTCGTGGTTCCGATAGGTGGTGCTATCGTACATCCACGTTGATGGAGACTTCAACCCACGGAGGGTAATGGCTGCGCGAGTCCACGGAGGGCTCCACCCACGAAGGGTCCACGAATAAGCAACCTTGTCTATTCCATCATGGCCTACGCCCACGGAGGACTAGCCTTACTCGGGGTAGATCTTCACGAAGTAGGCGATCTCCTTGCCCTTACAAACTTCTTGGTTCAACTCCACATCTCAAAGACGGAGGCTCCCAAGCGACACCTAACCAATCTAGGAGGCACCACCCTCCAAAAGGTAATAGATGTTGTTGATGATGATGAACTCCTTGCTCTTGTGCTTCAAATGATAATCTCCCCAACACTCAACTCTCCTCACTGATATGGCTGTGGTGGAAGAAAGGATTGAGTGGAAAGCAACTTGGGAAGGCTAGAAATCAAGTTTCATATGGTAGGAATGGAATGACTTGATCTCAACACAAGGGTAGGTAGTTCTCTTCTCAGAAAGTGTATGGTAGGAGTGGTAGACTTTCTGATGGCTCTCACCACGAATGAAGAGGGGGTGGAGGGGTATATATAGCCTCCACACAAAATCCAACCGTTACACACATAATTGAGCAATCTCGGTGAGACCGAAGTGAAAACTCGGTCAGACCGAAAGTTCAAATATAGTGAACGTTGGGGTTTTCGGTGGGACCGAAAATACCATCTCGGTGTGTCCGATATGAGTCAAAGGTAGGAGCTTGCCATTCTCGGTGGGACCGAAATTAACAACTCGGATATTCCGATATGATGTCAATTGGTTACAGAAGGTTGGCAGTCCAGTTTCGGTGAGACCGAACTCAAAATCGGATGGACCGAAATATCTAGGGTTTGGAAAATAGCTGAGGTGGTTCATCTCGGTGGGACTGAGTTTGCAGAATCGGTTTGTCCGAGATTACTTATGAGTGTGTTAGGTAGTGAAAATTGCTGATAGTTGAAGGAGCTAAATCACTAAGCACTTGAGCAACCAGATCATCAACACAACCTCATCCCCTTTTAATAGTATTGGCTTTTCCTATGGACTCAATGTGATCTTTGATCACTAAACCAAAAATGGAGTCTTGAGCTTTTGCCAATGCTTGTCTTAGCATTTTGAGGGGTCCACTTCTTCAGACATTTCCATACCCATATCATCAAACTTCTCTGAAATGATTCTCAAGTAAATATTAGTTCAATGATATATATGTTGTTATTAATTACCAAAACCACCCGGGGATTAGTTGCACTTTTAATCTCCCCCTTTTTGGTAATTGATGACAACATATAGATCAAAGCTTCGACAAAAGATATAATCAATGAATAATATCATCGCTTTGAGAAGTATGTGATAAACAAGAGCTCCCCCTAAATTTGTGCATTATTTAAAATTTGCATTTGAATGCAAATGCACAATCGATTAGGATTATGGGTCACTCTTCCATGTCACATACAACTTGGTGGAGCGCACAAAATGATCAGAATGAATAACATGCACCCAAACACCAAGACATGAGTAAATGATCATACAAGAAGAAATAGCATATGATAAGCATTAAGCACACATTAAAGCATAGTATGACCAAGCACTCATTAAGGTAGCATCAAACGTAGTAGCAAGCACACTGAAAGTATCAAGAACCAAAGGAACCAAAAGTATCTCAAAGAAAACCGGCAAAAGAACGAAAGAGCACTCTCTCTCTCGAAGCCCTATGATCTATACAATTTCTCCCCCTTTGGCAACAAGTTACCAAAAAGTTCGAAAAAGCATAGAGCTAAGCGTCACTGTGGGCTCTGCTGGCGGCTCCCATCTGGGTAGATGTCGGAGTAGAAATGACGGCATCGGCGAAGACTTCTGCTGATGTCTGCGCTAGAGGAGTGGATGCTGGAGCTGGAGTAACTGCTGGAGCTGTAGCTGGTGCTGAAGTGGTAGCTCTGGAGTCAGTCACTGGGATAGCTGCAGATCTGGATCCTCTGGGAACCTGAGCAGTCTGGCGATGAGAGTCCTGGACTAGATCATCCTGCATGAGCTCTGCTCTCTCCTGCCTTGCTTCCTCCATGTCTGCCTCAAGCTTGTTGACGGACACCTGAATCTCAGTCAGCTTCACGTCCAGAGCGTGGATCTTGTCCTCAACAATCCTCTCTAGGCTTTCCTGAGATTTTTCAATGCTGGCCAGGCGTTGTTCAATCCACTGGGTAGCTTCAAGAATCTGCTCTCCGAAGCTCTTTGGTTTAGCTGCTGCTGCTGCTGCCTCTTTGTCAGCTTTAGCTTTCTTAGCAGCTTCGATTTTTGCTTGACCTTCAACTGAGGTTGGATCCTCCTCATCCATCACAACAACGTTGTCCTCATGCTCTGGCTGCAGTGGCAAGTGCTTCCTATCCAACATGAATTTACCCGTGCCAAACTTGGCATTGATAAGCATCTGAATCTGCGGGGCAAATCCACACGACCTCTTCTGGTCAGCTGCAGTCCTCTTAATGGTCTCTACCATTAAGTCCATCACCTTGAAAGGTGCCTTCTCATCAAGAATGTGCAGCATGTTGATAGAATAGCCTCGAATCATGCGGTGGTCTCCAGACTTGGGCATCAAGGTATGCCTCAAAATAGTGTTTGTGGTGGTCAGACCTGCCTGGAGATAGTACACTGAGCCAAGCTTCCACCCTTCCAAATCAGCAGCGGGGATCTCCTTGTACATGTTCTTCATGGAATCATGACTCTTCTTAGGAATCCCATAGACATCAATGTCGTCCTCTCTCTGCACTGGAGCATTCAGAAGTTCTGCCCATTCTTCAACAGACGAAGAAAACCTTTGACCTTCAGTCATCCAGGTGATCTTGCCATCAGGATAAAAGTGGGCTGTGGCGTAGAACTGCATGATCATCTCGTCATTCCAAGCTGTCAGCTCCTGACCCACAAAATCAGCAACTCCACATGCAGTGAAGCTCTCATGCACATGGGGAAAGAAGTCTCGGTGCTCTTTACTGTCAATGTACTTCCAGTCAACATACCTGGTGTCAGCAACAATAGGCTTCTTATCCATCAGCACGGTCTCATAGAATTCCTGCTGCTCTCTGGTGTCGAATCTGGGGTCCACAGCAGTCCTTCTCCTCACGGCAAATGGATCAGACTGTCTCCATAGCCTGAGACCTCTATCCTTCCTTGCCTTCATAACCTCGGCTTGAGGATGAGCATCGTTGTGGAGCGGCAACTTAGGACGGAGCTTCAGCAACACATGCTCTTCTTCGGACTCAGACGGTGGCATCTCACCTTTGTTCTTCTCAGAAGCTGGAATACTCCTGGTTGTCCTCTTGGGCTTGGCTGGAGCTGCCTTGGCTTGAGCAGGCTTCTTGGGCTTAGAAGTGGCTTGAGCCCTAATAGCATCACCCATGAACTTAGCCTTCTGAGGAGGAGGCTGGGGTGCATCTTCTTCTTCTTCTGCAGTAGCATCAACATGAGGTTCAGCATATACTACCCTCTTCCTCTTGGAAGTTTTCTTCACCTTACTTGGAGCTGGCTCTTCCAAGTTTAGTTTCTTTGCAACAGCTGACTGCTTGACCTTGCTGGTGCCTTTCCTCGACTGCTGCCCTTGGTGCTCTTTGGCAACAACATTCCTCTTGGGCTTGGAGGTAACTTCCTCAGCAACGAAGTCAGAGTCCTCATCATCAGAATTTCTCTTCTTTCTGGTTCTGGTGGCTGCAGGAGGCAAACCACTAGGGGTGCTCCTCTCACCATCATCACTGGAACTACTAGCCTCAGGACTAGTATCTGCCTCTGGAATCTCTGCAAAGGTGATTCAGACCTGTTCTGGCTGTCACTGGCATCTGACATGGTTGACAACCTGTGAAAAGATAAGGTATAGGCAGAGTAGAAGAGTTATCACAACTGCAGAGGTTTTTGCAAAAAAAATTGAGTTCAAATCTTAGTTTTGAGTTTTCACAGAATGCATTTCGGTCAAACCGATTTTCAGTTTCGGTGAATCCGAAGTGTATAACAGAAACCTACACACCACTTTCGGTCAGACCGAAATGGGTTTCGGTCCGACCGAAACACTAGGGTTTCACTGAGACTCTACATCGGTCACACCGATTTGCACGAATCGGTTAGACCGAACGGTGCAGTGCAATGGCCAGAGGCCAAATCGGTCATTCCGAGTTTTCAAAATCGGCTTCACCGAGATGTGTTCCGTGGAAACCTAAACCTAAGAATTTCGCTCGAAAACTAAACGGATCTGATCTGATGTTAAGAAATATCTCAAACGTGGATAGATACATGGCAAACCAATCGTGCAAGAATCAGATGGGGAGCACGAGAGGGATCGGGACTCACCCTAACTTGGTGGAGTCCCTCTACGGCGGCAACGGTGCGGAGAAGATTACCGTTGACGGCGGCGGAGACCTGCGGCAAGGGCGCACAGGCGACGACGGCGACGATCCGTAGACCAGGGCGACGGCAGCAGGGGACTTGGGGGCGAAATGGTTTGAAGAATTAAATCGCGCGCAGCCCTCAGGTATATATATCCCCATACTGTCGGTGGGACCGAGTTGAAAAACTCGGTGACACCGAAATGGCTAACTGCTGTGCAGTTACACATATCGGTCACGCCGAGATTTTGAACTCGGTTTCACCGAGATGAAACCTAGATCAGTCTAAGCGTTTCGGTTGGACCGAGATGGAGACGTCGGTCAGACCGAAATGGACTTAGAAGGTTTTGGAAGTCAGCCTT
This sequence comes from Secale cereale, assembly GCA_902687465.1. Lineage (NCBI taxonomy): Eukaryota > Viridiplantae > Streptophyta > Magnoliopsida > Poales > Poaceae > Secale > Secale cereale. The sequence goes on from LR738710.1 coordinate 66,759,502, forward strand.
AGACGGATCGGTGGCTCCGAGTGCTCCTCACTCGGAGGGTCCGAAAATGACTTGTTCAAAGTTGTGATATGAGCATGAATAGAATTTGAGACAAGAAAGCATAGATAGCTAGGGAAGGTGCTTAGGCATTCTTGTCCATCCATTTGGCCAGAAAAGTCAAATCAATCAAAACAACAAATGGATGTCCTTGAATGGATGAAATCATGCATTCAACATGCTCACACAATAAGATATCAACTGAAATATGTGTCAAACATGCACAACCAACACTCTAGCTACTAGCACACAATTTGTCGATGACTAGGTCATCTATATATGAGTATTTTGACTTAGGAGTCAAATGAGAACATTTGATCATAGGTCATACTCATCGTTTAAGCACAAGTGGGGTTACCACTTTTACATAAAGCATTTATGTGTTCACATCATTTGGAGATGCTTTAGCTCAATTTTTAGAGCAAAGCTCCCCCTAGATGTGAGAACCCCTTTTAAAGGGTCAAACTAACCTTGGGTTGTCGTAGAAGACTTCATGTAGATGTTGAAGATGTGGATGCTCAATGTTGATGTAGATCATCAAGAGTTGGGAGCTATCCTTTGGATTAGGGCACTTTCAATACCTACATGGGTTAGTCCCACAAGGAACAAACAAGAATATCCATAGACATAGATTGAGGTTCACAAAAGATGATGTCCATGAAAGCAATGATTACCTTGTCCCTTGACTTACCAACAAGAGGGTTTGTGACTCCATGAACTAGTGCATGATGTGGAAGTTGATTGCACAAGTTCTTGCCAAAATGAATATGAGTGAAGTATGTTGGCGGAGTCACCCTCAAGAACCTTCTAGTTCTTCTTCTTTTGGATCCACATCATCTTGATGGGAATCCTTGGGGTTGTAGTTGAGCTTGACGAAGTAGAACTTGATGTGTCCTTGGGAACCCACTTGACCATGGCTTGAGGTGCTTCAATGAATGCATCAATCTCCTCTTGAAGCTTGTCCTTGGCCTTTAGCTTGTGGTCTTGTGGTGGAAGGTCATCTTGAGCTTGTTCCACATTGGAAGAAGTAGGATCATACTTCTCCTTTTGTGAAACAAACTGTGGAGTAGGGTATTGACCTTCTTCCCACTCAACACCTTCGGCGTTGAACTTTCGCTCAAAACCAATTCCTTGATTCTTCCGGTGCCTTCCTTGTTTGCGAACAATCTCCTCAAAGTTCTTGCTTCCGGCAAGACTCTTGTAGACACCTTTCTCTATGATTTCCTTCAATAAGCTATTTTCTTGCTCAAGTGTAACTTGGCTTGAAACATTGTTAGTGGAATCAAGAGAACTACTAGAAGCAACAATATTGGATTTAACATTGTTATTGTTACTACTAGAGGAAGAACTTTTCTTATGCTTATCATGCTTAGTCTTAATAGGTGGCAAGAATTTAGACAAGAGAAGTCGTTTGGCAAGATATGAAGAACTCTTCTTTTGAAGATCGTCATTGATCGCTTTTAGAAACTCATGTTCTTGCTCTAGAGTGAGCTTCTCGAAGCGTAGCTTCTCATGAGATCTTAGGAGCTCTCTATGATCTTCTTGAGTTGTTTCATGAGCTAACTTAAGAGTGTTTAGTTCTTTGGTTAGACGCTCAATCTCCTTCATAGCATTGTCATTCGACTCTTCTCGACTATAAAGACTACTAGCATTTTCATCATTACTAAGCTCACTAGATTTATCATGCAAGAGCTCATCTTCACCTAGCAAGTCATCCTCATCACTATCAAAGTCAATGAATTCAGGGTGTGTTACCTTGGGGCCTTTAGCCATGAAGCATCTTCCAATTCCCTCATTTGGTGAATCAAATAAGTCGTAGGAGTTGGAGTTGGAGGATACGAGTGCAAGACCGGCAACACCTTCATCTTGACTGTAGTCGGAGTCGGAGTGATAGCTTCCATCGGATTGATTGTCGGAGTCGGAGCCGGAGACCCATTCACCTACATGAGCTTGATGTCTTCTTCTTGTGTAGCTCCTTGATGACTTGTCTTTCCTCTCCGAATCCTTGCTTCTCCGAGAGGGTCTTCGTTCATAACGATCATCTCTACTCCTTCTCTCTCTCCGAGGTGACTCATCTCTTGCTCTTCTTCTTGGAGATTCTTCTCTTCTCTTGTGGGGAGCCGTACACTCATTTGAGAAGTGTCCGGGTCTTCCACAATTGTAGCAGTTTCGATCACGATTAGAAGATCTCTTTTCATCATATGATCTAGACTTTGAGCTTCTTTCTTTGCCTCTATTCTTGTAGAACTTGTTGAAGTTCTTAACCATTAGGCTTATCTCTTCATTGGAAATTAACTTGTCACTTGAGGTAGTGGGAGCATCACTTGTAGCTTTGTAAGCACCACTTGACTTGTTGTGAAGCTCTTCCTTATCCTTAAGTGTCATCTCATGAGCAACAATTCTTCCAATGACTTCAGTTGGCTTGAGAGTCTTGTAGTTTGGCATCATTTGGATCAAAGTGCACACGGTGTCATATTTTCCATCCAAAGCTCTTAGAATCTTCTTGATGATGAATCGGTCGGTCATTTCTTCTCTTCCTAAGCCGGCAATCTCATTTGTGATGAGAGCAAGCCTAGAGTACATTTCAGCGACTCCTTCACCATCCTTCATCTTGAACTTGTCAAGTTGACCTTGAAGAATATCTAGCTTTGATTCCTTCACAGATTCAGTACCTTCGTGCATTTCAACCAAAGTATCCCAAATCTCTTTAGCATTCTCAAGACGGCTGATTTTGTTGAACTCCTCGGGACACAAAGCATTGAAGAGAATGTCACAAGCTTGAGCATTGTTTTGCAACATCCGCAACTCTTCCGGTGTAGCTTCGCGATCCGGAACTTTTCCTTCCTCGAAGAATTCACCTTGCATACCAACACAAATAATGCCCCATGCGGCTGGGTTATGACCAAGAATATGCATTTTCATTTTATGCTTCCAACTAGCAAAATTTGTACCATCAAAGTAAGGACCTCTACGATAATTACCCTCACTAGACGCCATACTCTCCTAGGTTGTGAAACCAAGCTTATGGAGTCCAATGCAATGGAAACCAAAACAATGGAGACCAAAGCTCTGATACCACTTGTAGGATCGAAAGTATGTCTAGAGGGGGGGTGATTAGACTACTTGACAATAAAAAATCTGCCTTTAGATCATGAACAGTTTTTGGCAGTTTCACAATAATGATCAACACAAGTATCACCCTACACATGCAATTCTAGAGTATAAGCAGCGGAAAGTAAATTGCACATGTAGTAAAGAGAGGTGGAGAAGATCAAACGCAGTTTGGAGACACGGAGATTTTTGTCGTGGTTCCGATAGGTGGTGCTATCGTACATCCACGTTGATGGAGACTTCAACCCACGGAGGGTAACGGCTGCGCGAGTCCACGGAGGGCTCCACCCACGAAGGGTCCACGAAGAAGCAACCTTGTCTATTCCATCATGGCCTACGCCCACGGAGGACTAGCCTTACTCGGGGTAGATCTTCACGAAGTAGGCGATCTCCTTGCCCTTACAAACTTCTTGGTTCAACTCCACATCTCAAAGACGGAGGCTCCCAAGCGACACCTAACCAATCTAGGAGGCACCACCCTCCAAAAGGTAATAGATGTTGTTGATGATGATGAACTCCTTGCTCTTGTGCTTCAAATGATAATCTCCCCAACACTCAACTCTCCTCACTGATATGGCTGTGGTGGAAGAAAGGATTGAGTGGAAAGCAACTTGGGAAGGCTAGAAATCAAGTTTCATATGGTAGGAATGGAATGACTTGATCTCAACACAAGGGTAGGTAGTTCTCTTCTCAGAAAGTGTATGGTAGGAGTGGTAGACTTTCTGATGGCTCTGTCCACGAATGAAGAGGGGGTGGAAGGGTATATATAGCCTCCACACAAAATCCAACCGTTACACACATAATTGAGCAATCTCGGTGAGACCGAAGTGAAAACTCGGTCAGACCGAAAGTTCAAATATAGTGAACGTTGGGGTTTTCGGTGGGACCGAAAATACCATCTCGGTGTGTCCGATATGAGTCAAAGGTAGGAGCTTGCCATTCTCGGTGGGACCGAAATTAACAACTCGGATATTCCGATATGATGTCAATTGGTTACAGAAGGTTGGCAGTCCAGTTTCGGTGAGACCGAACTCAAAATCGGATGGACCGAAATATCTAGGGTTTGGAAAATAGCTGAGGTGGTTCATCTCGGTGGGACTGAGTTTGCAGAATCGGTTTGTCCGAGATTACTTATGAGTGTGTTAGGTAGTGAAAATTGCTGATATTTGAAGGAGCTAAATCACTAAGCACTTGAGCAACCAGATCATCAACACAACCTCATCCCCTTTTAATAGTATTGGCTTTTCCTATGGACTCAATGTGATCTTTGATCACTAAACCAAAAATGGAGTCTTGAGCTTTTACCAATGCTTGTCTTAGCATTTTGAGGGGTCCACTTCTTCAGACATTTCCATACCCATATCATCGAACTTCTCTGAAATGATTCTCAAGTAAATATTAGTTCAATGATATATATGTTGTTATTAATTACCAAAACCACCCGGGGATTAGTTGCACTTTCAAGGCGCTTCATCGGTGTTCGCTTGGGACTGGCCTCAGGCGGGGAGTTCTCCGAGGACGAGGATGCGTCGCCGTCGAGCCCTAGAGATCCGCCAGTATCCTCGTCGGCCACGGCGTCCTCCTCCTCCTCCTCAGCGGGCTCGCTGGGCCCAGCACTTTGCCCTGCAGCCCCGCTCCCTCCGGCGGCTCCGCTCCCTCCGGTGGTCCTGCTCCCTCCAGCAACCTCGCCCCTTGCGGCGGCCTCGCTCACAACCCCGGGAATCCCGGCATGCCTCAGTGAGGGGACCCCGGCAAGCTCGTCGGGTGGAAGCTTGAGCAGTCTGTGGATCTCTGCCTCCTCGGCTTGGCACGATGCGTCCTCAGCTTCTGCCTCGTCGACAGTGAATCCGAAGTCTCCTGCCGCTGCAGCTGCGGCGGCCTCTTCCATCCGGGAAGCAATATAAGCTAAATCCCGCTCCGTGGTGTCCCGAGTGAGACCCTTGTTCTCCTCGGTGTTCTTGGGCACCTCGACCAGATTATCGAAGAAGCTCATAATTGCATCCGGCGTGGGCACTATCCAGGTGGGGTCGACGCCATGAGAGTCACACGCGGGCATCATTGCGCGCAAGGCGTCCCGGGCAGTGCTGTTACACAGTGGCACCACTCCCCGGGGAGGTCTAAACCACTCCGGATGGGCCGGGTCGTGCTTGAAAAGCTCCCGGACCATCCCCTTCAGCTCCAACGCCGTGAAGTTGTAATTCAATCCCGGGCGCAGCCTCATAATATCCGCCGCATTGCCGAACTCCCATGCTGGCCTTTTCCTCTCCTGTAAAGGGGCAATGCGGCGGCGGAGGAAATCTGCCCCTACCTCTCCGATGGTCAACTTGGCTACCCGGAGACGAAGTATCCTAACGAGGGCGACATTGAGCTTGACATCATCCGGGGCCAGCTCGCTCCAGTCCCTGTCGCGCACTATGGCTGTTGTGCGCGGCGCAGTGAAAGGCTCCGGCTGGTCCTCCACTATCCAACACCAATCTGCGCGCCACTCTTCCCACTTGTCGCGGAGTTCTCCTTTCAGATAAGATTCCTTCTTATTCAAGCGGAAGATCCAGAAGATACCTCCGGAGAGGGGAGCGCCGGCCTCTACTCTAGGCATGAAGAAATGGCGGAAGAGCGCTACGTTTGGATAGATCCCTATGTAGTTTTCGCACAGATGTGCGAAAACCGCCATCGTAAGGATGGCGTTGGGGGTGAAGTCTAGGAGGTGGAGGTTGTACGTGTTCATGATATCACAGAAAAACTCCGAGAATGGAGGGCACAAGCCGCAGTGGAAGAAGACAGCAAAGAAGAAATACCCGCCGGGAAGCAGATCTTTGGCGCCGGCGGGGTAAACTCTGGTCCGGGGATGCGCCTTGGTCTCCTTGGCCCAGAAGAGGTAGTACTTGTTCCAGAGCTCCCTCGCGCTGAGCCTCGGCACGAAGATGACGTTGCTCTTCCGCAGAAGAGCAAGCTTCGCCGCCTGCTCGGATTTCTCCCTCTTGGCCTTCTCCGCCTTCGCCTTCTCGGTCTTCGGAGCCATGGCGGAGGCGGCGGGGGAAAGGGGCGAGAAGCTCGGCGGCGCCGCGGACGCAGAAGTAGGCGGAGGAGGTGTAGAGGCAAAGAGGCAGAGGGAGATTTCTGGAGGTTGAAGAAGCAATGAAGACGAAGGAAGGAAACGGCCCTTGCTTCCACTGCTTTTAAGGGGGAAGTGGGGGACGTTCCGCATTTCCCATTAAAGAACGTGGCCACGATCTCTCCCACGACGCCGCAATCGACGCGTGCCGTTAGGGAGGGGCACGGCGGATGCGGAAGGGGAATTACGGCTCGCCGTGGGCCGCGCGTGCCCGTGCACTGTTTTGGGCCTGGCCCAACAGCGCTCGGCACCGTGTGTGGCCCAGGCCCGGGGGCTCCTGTCGGTGTACTAAGATAGGGGTACCTTAGTACCCCAACTTGTGCACGGGCAGTAGCAGCTTCCCGCGGCAGGGCCTACCACGTGCTTGCCGGAAACCTCTCTGGTCCCTATAAAACCATTCAAAAACAAAGTATACAAGTCAGAAGATCGAGACCCCGGCAAGTAGAACTTGCCGGGAAGGCCGTCCCAGGCTCAAGACTATCACATTAACACAAGACCCTGGCAAGAGGAGCTTGCCAGGAAGATCAGAAGACTGCATCGCAGGGGACATGCCTCGGCGCACCCTGCGCCCCGGCAGGGCCCGGGGAGCGACAAGCTTCCGGGCCCGGCAAGATCAAGACCCCGGCAAGGTGCTTGCCGGGGGAAGCCTGCACTGTGTGCCCGTGCTCCAGCCCATCGGCCCACGCGTCGCTCGGGGGCCCTTCCAGGGACGCGTGGCGGATGGCTGTGCAGCTTGGGGGACACGGTGGCACTCCACGGTGACGAGGCTATCGCCGTGGCGAACGGAGACGCACGAGCGGGCGCTTTTGGGGTCGACGGCGACGGGCATTTAATGCTCTTGTCCCCCATTGTCAAAGTAGGTGATGACCACTGTTCATCCACTGTTCACGCACTGTTCCCGCACTATTACAACTACCACCAAAGTTACATTTTTGCCCTTCTTCTACGTTGACACCTGTCGGTGACCCCTTGGGCTATAAAAGGAGGCCCATGCACAACGTAGAAAGGGTTCGAATCCTTAGCAACTCTCACGCTCGGTGTAGCTAGTATTGTAGCTCTTCAAGCTCCCGAGCCCAAGAACTTAATACAATCCAAGCAGGAGTAGGGTTTTACGCGTCCATCGCGGCCCGAACCTGGGTAAACTGCCCGCGTGTGTTCTACGATCTGCTCTTTGTGCTCCCTCCGCTCCCTTACCGCAACGAACAAGGGGCTCCGGTCCCATAGGTGCTCGCGGTGGACAGTTTCCCCCGACAGGCTTATACCTTTAAGTCGTGCCTCGACACGTAGGAGGTATAGTCTCATCCTGGGCATTACAAGTTGGTATCAGAGCCTTCTCAGACCTAGAAGCCCCCACTGATTGATCGAATCGTTGACGGTTGAGTCTAGGCACACACTTGAAAATGTTTTGAGTCCTATATTTATATCGGAGAGTAGGATTTCTTTTGCTCCTCATCTCTTTTCACTCTGGTGAGGACTCTCGACGATTACTTTTATCTCTTCTACTCTCAAAAATTCACCAAATTTTTTTTTAGGATCTCGCGAGTATTGTTTGGGTTGTTCCGATGTCTTGTGACGAGAACATTGTTCTCGATGCCTCCTGTCATTAGGGGTTGTGGCAGTGTCCCGGGGAGTTGAGCTCCGAGGTGTTGTCGTCACAAATATATCGCATCAGTTCTGGAATACTTAAGACGGCCGACATCGAAAACTCTCCTATGCGGTTAGTGGCAAGATAACCCCGACATCACCCAGTACTGGGGAGGTAGTTCAGGAGTATTGCCATAGCTTGTATAGTAGATGTGTTTCGAAGGTCCGAGGTAAATGGTTTCCGGAAATAACTGGTTATGTGTTGAAGGATGGATACAGCTGGATGTAGGATTAGTGTTGAGTGCGCGGTGCTTCCCCTGTATCCCTAACACCTGATTGCATAACTGGGAACTTTCGGAAATTAATAGGTGGGTTCATCTAGTAGTTCTAGGCATTCTTCCAACGAGTGCATGATATGAAGTTCGGGGTTCTACATTGAGTGAAGTGGTTTTATGGGCTTGTTCCGGTCGGGAGTTGCATCTTAAAGGGTCCTTGGCTATGCTGATCCGGGGATTGCAAAACCCTTTTGTAACACGTTCCATAAGCTTTCAACACGAATATGTGGGACGAAGCTTCTATCTTGTATTTGTTCTATCTGCTCCTTGTTGTTTTTATTTATCTTTTGTTCTCCAAGTGGCTTCTCGACAAGTTGATGTACCTGCGGAATTCATTCGTTCAATTCTCTGTTCGAATGATATTGTGAAGATTCTGTTGCAACATATCTATCCTTTGTTTCGTTTTGATTCTGGTATTCGAGTTGCTTCGATGTCAAATGTTGATTCCATACCTTTCTTAATCGGTGTTCTCATATTTCTATGGGAGTGCTAATTCTTCTTGACCATCGAGATTTTCATGTTAATCCTTTTCAACCGGTGTGCCTTCTCTTCAAGTTATTCCATACGGACGCCATTGAGAAATCTGACGATTGTCTGTTTCATTCATCCCAAGTCGTCTTTGTTTTCCCCCACTCTCCCACCCTTTTTCTTTATGGAGCTGGAATTCTTAATGAAGTATCCATTTTATTCATGCGATATTTCTTCATTCATTTCCTTCAATGTTCTTATCCGGTGATTTATCGTGAAGATGCTCAAGAGCTTCAAGTTCATCATTCTTTTATTCTCAAATTCTGCCGGTGGATTTAATTCAAGCTTTGGTGTTCATTATATCCTTCCTCTTGTTTCACATGTTTTCCCATGTTGAAATTTATTATCCGAAGGCTCTCTTAATCATTCTCCTCTTGCTATTCATATCCGGAGTGCTGAAGATTCATAATTCCATTCTTAATCAGCTATTTTGAGATTGTTATCTTACTCAAGCCATTTAATTCAACCGGTGCTATATCTCTTATGCAATCTTTTTCAATGGTGATTTCTTTAGTGGGCCCCAACCCACAGGTCTTTTCCCAGGATCTTACCTGACTCTTCTATTTTTCTGGAGTTATACTAAAATTATTTTCAAAGTGTGACGTAAGAATTATCTCCATCAGTCACATGCCTTCTCCAAGCTTGTTTTCAATTATTTCCATCTTTAGCTCTACCTTCCTCTTGTCATTCGTCCGGAGTATCTTGAAATTCTTCATGGCATTTCTCGCCTTCAGTCTCAACATTTGAAGACCGAAGAAGTGTTTCTCTTAAATTTTGACCCGTTCTCTTGATGAGTTGTGGTTCTAGCTTCATGCCATCCTCATTATTGTTCCGATTGTGAGGAATTCTTTTATACCCGTCTGAAGCATTTCATGAATTCTTCTTATTGTGATCCTCCGAAGGCCATCATTTCAGAATATTTCTTCATTCTCTGTTTGCAACTTCGTCCTCCAACTATTCTTCATTGATGTCTCTTTGTTCGTCTCCCTATTCTTACCTGTGGTTCATTCAAGTTTACTCTTCCTTGTTTTCGTATTAATTCACTCGTTCTTTTCATAATTCTACCAGTGGTTCGTTGAAGATTTAACCAAGTTTGTACTAGATCTCTCTTTAATTCCTTGCAACGAGAATAAGTAGTATGTCAAATCCATTGCTTGTTGCCAATTTAAATTGGTGAAAGATATGCATAACGTAAATCTTATTCTTGTCTCCTCGAAGTGATTAATCCCTTTCTCTGGAGCTTGTTCATCATATCATATTCTCGGTTCTAAGTTGTTCATCTTGTTTTCCGGAGCTCCAAGTTATTTCAATTATCATTCCAAACCTCCATCTAATTCATCGCAGGCCTTGAATACTATTCTTTTCATCTTTCACTTCTCATGCTTTCATTACCGGAGTTTTCATGGTGGTTCATCAAGATTTAATTCATCCTTGAAGTCTTCATCAAGATTCTTGTTGGAGCTCAAGCATTCTTTATCATGCTTTCCAAGTGTCATTCTTCTACCTTATCTTTTGAGATGGTGGTATGTCATTTTTGACAATTCCTTCATGTTTCATGATTCACGAGTTGTCAGGAATGAGATATTTAAAACCATCATTTTTGCTTGTTCAGGAGATCTTTTCAACCCTTCAATTTATTTGTTGGAGTTATCTTGGGTTATAATTCACCTAAAAGCTTCCCTTGAGAATTGTTGCTATAATGGTGCTTATAAATGACCCAAGTTCTTCATTTATCATTCCGGTGAAATAAGTTTTTCATCTCCTTGTTGATCTCAATCCAATCAATTGTTTAAGTTAGTGGCTGGTTGTCACCTCTTAATTTTGAGATGTTTTCCATAAGCCCACATCAAGCTTATTCATTTTCATTGTTGATTTTTTTTAAATCAACTCCGTTCATCCCTTCTTTGTAAGGATGCTCTTTCAAATTCAATTTTGAGAGAAGTTGTCATTTTCTTCTCCGTTCTTTCTTCCCAACGATCTTGCATCTATTCTTTCGTTCCAGAGGCATTGTGATGTTGCTCTCTCCAAACCATCATCTCGTTTTATCGAGATCATGTTCTTTCCTTTGCTTGTCCTTTTAACTGGAATGTCGTGACCTCCATTCTAGTTCCCTCATCTTATCTAGCCTTTCCTCTCTTTTCAACCGGAGTGTTGTCTGAATCCTTCTTACCCCTTGTGCCTTTCTTTCAATTGTTTCGGAGGCAATATGTTGTTCATTTCATCAAGTGTCATCCCAACTTGGTAAGTTCATGTTCAATTCCTTCCATTTTCAGACGGAGTGCTGTCCAAATTATGTCATTCTTATTCCTTGGCTATACCATTGCGTTTTCTTATTCTTTTGGTTCGTAAGCTCTCGTTTCATGTCTTTCAACCTACAAGGTTATCGTGGTGTTCCTTGTTCCTCATTTTACCGGAGTGCTCTTAACTTCGTTCATCTCTATTGTATTCTTCTTTCATTTTGTTCAACCTCTCAAGGTTCTTTGGTTTTCACTCGTCTGTCAAAGAAGCAACTTTGTTTTACCTCTTACTCTTCCGTTTTTATCCGGTGCCATCTCCAGGATCTCGGGTCGAGATCCTCTGTTAGTGTGGGAGAGTTGTGACGCCCGAAGACCAACGTCCCAGAAGATTCCAGAAGATTCCAGATGTTCCGGGTTCTCCCGTGTGTTTCATTGTGTTTGTGTTATTTATTTTGCTTTGCATCATGTCATCATGCCATCATGTCATTCATCTTTGCATCTCAACTTAAATAAATTGTGTGGACCTTCGGTCCATTTAAATCGAGGGAAGTGTGACTTCTCTTTATAACATATCTTCCTAATATTTAGGGAGCTATTTTATTAAATTATTCCATTTGTTGGAATTCACCATAACACACTTGCAAATATTCCCCATGCCTCTTGATTCAAGTTTCACCGTCAAAAACCTCCCTATATTTCTTTTTCTGTTTATCGAGGTTCCTCCAAAAACCTCAACACTTTTGGACACTTTTAAGTCATGCCCTAATTCAAATCATTTGAATTTAATTCAAATGAGTTCGATTTTATCTCTTGCATTCTTGCCTCTCCTATTTTTCGTGGACCGTGAACATTTTTGCGAGTCCGGGAAAATTAACCCCATGCCCAAACTTTTTCCCAAACACTTCCTCTTTTCTCCTTTTCTTCTTTGCTTTTTATTTTCTTTTCTGTTTTAGAAGGAAGGAGAAGAGAAGAGCAGAGGCCCAGGCTGCCAGCCTCTTTAGGTCTGCTGCTCCCTAGGCCGGCCCATCCCTCAAGGCCCAGGCCGGAACTCCCCTATGCAACCCTAGCTGGACGATCCCCTCGTCCTCCTCCCGTGCGCCGCCAGCACCCCGTTTCCCTCGATCTCCTTGATCCCCTCGCTCTCCGCTCACAGCCCGATTCCCCGATCCAGCGCCTCGCACTCCCCCTCTCGCCCGAGCCCCTCGATCCCTTCTCTCGCCCGAACCCCATCGCGCCAGCGCCGGCGACCGCCCCTGCCTCCTCACCCACCATCTCCTACGCGCCCCAGGCCGGCCAGGCCCGCCTCCCTCCATCCTCGCCGCGCCTCGCCCTGGCCCGCCGCGGGCCGGCCAGGATCCGCTCGTCCAGTGCGCTGAGCCGCCACCTCGCCGAGGGGAGGAGCCCCCTCGAGCAGCTCCCTGGCGCCCCGTCCCCAAGCCGGCAGCCAGCAGCCTCCACCGCAGCGCCTTCCGCGCCCGTCCTCCAGCCGCGCCTGGCTGCTCCGCCGCCAAGGCCGCCAGCGCAAGCAACGCCCCGCACCTCCGTCTCCAGCGCCATTGACGCGCCCTCTAGCCGCCGGCCGCCCCTGTCTTCCGCCATGGATGGCCGCCCCAAGCCCCTGCCTGCTTCGTCTCCTCTCTTTCCAGCAGGATCCGGTCCGCCGCCGTGGTTCCCTGGTGCCCCGGACCTCCCCTGCTTCGCCAAGTTCGCCACTGCTCCGTCGCCCAACTTGCCTTGGCCGTGACCGAGGCTATGCCATGTTTGCTTTGTTGTTGTGGTTGTTTCTCCAAGGTCCTCGGAAGCGTCAAGTTCCTCTTCAAGATGTATGACTACTACATGAACGAGTACCACGACGACCCGCCAAGTACATCTACGGATACCTGAACGTCTACGAACGTGTACGGATACCTTCGGTGAAGAAATGAGTACACCTACACGGCGACACGTCAAGTACCACTACCGCCGCGAGAACCGAGTATGGCAAATACGAAGACCCTCAAGTACCATCTACGAAATGTGTACATCTACGAACGTGAACAACTACCGTCGCCGAGACCGCAAGTACTACTACATAAACGTGTACCCCTACGTCAACGATGACTCGACAAGGACCCCGCCGGCAAGTACCACAACACGATAACGGAATGACTACTTCCCTCTACGGACGTGTACCACGACTCACGGAACAACTCCTTCCTCTACGATCTCGAACCGCCCCGAAACGAATGTTCCGAAGGTATACCCCGTGACGATGACCCGTGTGATGCTTGTTGTGTTGTATGAAATGTTTGCCCTTGTGTGCATCGTGCCCATTTCGTCCTTTTGTCATGTTCCTCGGTTGCCTCGTCGCCGACCCGTGGGAACCCGGTGACGGGATCACTCCACCTTTCTTCCTGTTCGAATCGTTCACGCCACCTTTCTTTTGCACCGGTCTCTCAACGGGTTACCGGAACCAAGATGTTGCCATTGCATCATTTTCGGATCGTTGCCGTGGCACCTTTTTCCTTCCACCACGATGACAACACTTCATATCTCTTCATGTTAACTTTTACTAAAATTGCATAAACTTGATCATGTCATCCGCATCATGTTAACAACATTTAAAATGTGTGATTGTTGTTGCTTAAAATTGCTAAACATGCTCATGGGGGTTTTCCGGAATTGTTGTCGTTATTTCCGGACTCATTTAAAATGCCTAAATAGTGTAGTTTGTTTTTGCTTCACCTCTTGCCATGTTAACAAACATTTAACCTTGCCTTGTAAATAAACGAGAGTCAGCTAAATAAATAAAATGTGGTGTTTCGTCAATATGCAACTCGTTGCATATTGAGCTCCACTTAACTTGTAGTGTTGTTTGTGCACTTTGCCTTTGCCATGCATAATTAAACCGAACATGCATCATACTTGGATGTGCATCGTATGCCATGTTTATGCTTGTGTGTTTACCGTGTTGTTTGCTTCTTTCTGGTTGCTTCTCTTGTTAGCTTCGGTTTCGTTCCGGAGTTGTGAGGATTCGCTCGACTATGTTGCTCCGTCTACTTCATGGACCCGTTCTTCTCCCTTGCGGAATCTCAGGCAAGATGATCATACCCTTGGATACCTTTACTACCATTGCCATGCTTAGTTGTCTCGATGCTATCGTTACATGTCGCGCTACCCATCTTTTATGTCAGCATCTCCTTGTTGCCATGAAACCTCTAACCTTTGACCCCTTCCTAGCAAAACCACTGTTTGGCTATGTTACCCGCTTGCTCAGCCCCTCTTATAGCGTTGTTAGTTGCAGGTGAAGATGAAGTTCGTTCCAGGAGGGAACTTGTTGTTGGCATATCACAATATCTATTATTATTTTTAACACACCTATATATTGGGCATGGGTGGAAGGCTTGGCCTTTTGCTCGGTGTTTTGTTCCACTCATGCCACCTTAGGCGCCGATAAACCGGCATTATGTTCCTTGATTTTGCGTTCCTTACACGATGGGTGGATGGGGACCCCTTGACAGTTCGACTTTGAATAAAACTCCTCCAGCAAGGCCCAACATTGGTTTTAATTTGCCTCATAATAATAACTTAATTAATTAATTAAAAATTGCATAGGGGGTCGCGTCCCCGGGGATTCTTTCTACATAGCAGGGGGGCCAGTGCTGATGGTGTTGGTCCCAAACGGGGGTTCTGCGGGGCCGCCACGGGGAAACTCGAGGTATCTGGTATAACCTGTAGAATCGCCCATCCGGTCGTGGCCTGAGATGAGATACGTGCGGCTACTATCAGGTGTCGACACACCGGGAGGTCTTGCTGGACTAGTTTTACCATTGTCGAAATGTCTTGTGCACCGGGATGCCGAGCCTGATCGGATTTCCCTAAGATAAGGAGTGATGATATTATATTTATCACTTCAGCTAATCGTGAGAGCTTGTGATGGGCTAAGTTGGGACACCCCTGCAGGGTTATGATCTTTCGAAAGCCGTGCCCGCGGTTATGTGGTAGATTGGAATTTGTTAATGTCCGGTTGTAGAAAACTTGACAGAGGATCCGAAGTAAAACACACAACTTTGTGAGTAACCGTGACTGTCTCTTTTCACTTTGAGAAGAGAACACGGTGGGGTTATGTTTGACTCGTAGGTAGTTCAGGATCTTTAGCGATCACTACTAGCTGCGACCGTTTTGCGTAGATGCTCATCTTATTCTTGTACTCGTAAGCTAGCCACCATATTATGCTTAGCCGTTGCTGCAACCTCACCACTTTACCTCTTCCTACCCATAAAGCTTTGCTAGTCTTGATACCCAAGGTTATGGGATTACTGGGTCCTCGTGGCTCACAGATACTACAACACCAGTTGCAGGTTCAGCCGAGTTTGAAGCAGGAGCTGGTTCAGAGCTTCACTGGGAGCTCAATGAAGAGCGTGGCCGTATGCTTGTGACGTTTTCGACGATCAATAGTGGTTTCTACTAGGGGCGATTCGGACATGTGGCTTTATGTTTTGGTATCTTTTCTTTTGTATCTTCGCCCGTAGTCGGGTTGTGATGTTTTGGATGATGTTTGCTTATGTAATGTATTGTGTGAAGTGGCGAGTGTTAGCCAACTATCTCCTTTTGCATTTTAATCCCTCTTTTACATGAGTCGTGCAAAGATACCAAACTTGAGATCATTCCAGAATGAGCTTATACCTTTAAGTCGTGCCTCGACACGTAGGAGGTATAGTCCCATCCTGGGCATTGTACCTTCTCCCTCGCCAACGTGTGCGTGGTGGCTCGCAGCACGAGGAGAAACTTTTGCTTACAAGCGGTGGACGTGCAGCAGTTCACTTGGTGTCAGATTGCCATCATTATTGTTCGACTTCCGGAAGAGGAGAAGAGCCAAGGGCAAGGTCACCTACTACTACACCCACAAAAAAAACCTACAGTACTACCATAGCCAAAGCTGGTCCACCTTTTTAGAGCATGGTTAATTAAGGCTGGTTGTAATGGGGAGTATCATACACTAGTGTCATGCATATGATACTAGTGTATGATACTACATCCATAGTGCATATAGTACTATCATATGTTTGTATCATAGGATAGTTAATTTATTGCCATGCATGACACATAGTAGCATGATACGTCTCCAACGTATCTATAATTTTTTATTGTTCCATGCTATTATTTATGATGTTTTGGGTGTTTAATGGGCTTTGTTATACACTTTTATATTATTTTTGGGACTAACCTACTAACCGAAAGGCCCAATCCAGATTGTTGTTTTTTGCCTGTTTTAGGGTTTTACAGAAAAGGAATATCAAACAGAGTCCAAACGGACTGAAACCTTCGGGAGAGATGTTTTTGGAGCAAAATACGCATGGGAGACTTGAGAACCACGAAGTAGGGCTGACGTGGCATCCACGAGGATGGGGGGCGCCCCCCGCCCCTATAGGGCCCGTCCCCTGCCTCGTGGGCACCCCATTTGGCCCCCGATGCCCTCCTTCCTCCTATATATACCTACGTACCCCAAAACTATCAGAAGAACAGAGAAAACCCTAGTTCCACCTCCGCAACCTTGTGTTCCCGTGAGATCCCATCTTGGGGCCTGTTCCGGAGCTCCGTCAGAGGGGGCATCTACCACGGAGTGCTTCTACATCATCATCATCGCCTCACCATGAGTTGTGAGTAGTTTACCACAGACCTTCGGGTCCATAGTTAGTATCTAGATGGCTTCTTCTCTCTCTTTGGATCTCAATACCAAGTTCTCCTCGGTCTTCGAGGAGATCTAGCCGATGTAATCTCTTTTTGCGGTGTGTTTGTCGAGATCCGATGAATTGTGGGTTAATGATCAAGATTATCTATGAGAAATATTTGGTTCTTTTCTGAACTCTTTATGTATGATTATAATATCCTTGCAAGTATCTTCGAATTATTGGTTTGGTTTGGCCTACTAGATCTATAGTTCTTGCAATGGGAGAAGTGCTTGGCTTTGGGTTCAATCTTGCGGTGTCCTTTCCCAGTGACAGTAGGGGCAGCAAGGCACATATTGTATTGTTGCCATCGAGGATAAAAAGATGGGGTTTATATCACTATGTTTGAGTTTATCCCTCTACATCATGTCATCTTGCTTAAGGCGTTACTCCGTTCTTATGAACTTAATACTCTAGATGCATGCTAGATAGCGGTCGATGTGTGGAGTAATAGTAGTAGATGCAGAATCGTTTCGGTCTACTTGTCTTGGATGTGATGCCTATATATAATGATCATGCCTAGATAGTCTCATAATTATTCGCTTTTCTATCAATTGCTCGACAGTAATTTGTTTACCCACCATAGAATATCGCTATCATGAGAGAAGACACCAAAGAAAACTATGGCCCCCGGGTCTATTCTCAACATATCAATCTACAATCTACTTTACTTTTCTGCTTTTACTTTCTGTTCTTATAATAAAAAATACCAAAAATATCAAACTATCATCTCTATCAGATCTCACTTTTGTAAGTGACCGTAATGGGATTGACAACCCCTTCTCGCGTTGACTGCGAAGTTCTTATTTGTTTGTGCAGGTGTGTGGGTCTCTCGCGTGGTCTCCTACTGGATTGATACCTTGGTTCTCAAAAACTGAGGGAAATACTTACGCTACTGTGTTGCATCACCCTTTCTTCTTCAAGGGAATACAACGCAAGCTCGAGAAGTAGCAAGAAGAATTTCTGGCGCTGTTGCCGGGGAGGCTTACGCAAAAGTCATATACCAAGTACCTATCACAAACCCTTATCCTTCGCATTACATTTTTTTCCTCTCGTTTTCCTCTCCCCCACTTCACCCTTGCTGTTTTATTCGCTCTTCTTTTGCCGTGTGTTTACCGTTCGCTTGCTTCTTGTTTGCTTGTGTTGCCATGTGCCTTCTATTTGCTTGCATATTTGCTTGCTAAAAATCTATTGTTATGGATCATCTTTAAGTGTTCTATTTGGATCATCTACGATATGCTCTCGTGCTGAAACCCTAACTAGCCTAGTTGATGGGAAACCTTTAGATGAGCATGCTCATTTTGTGCGTCACCATTTGTGTGAAAAGGGGAGACTCTTATGGGATCAAATAAACATATTGCTATGTTATGCTTGGAATCTTTGTGAAATTTGTGATTTTACTTGTTGCTCTAAGAACCCTAAAAACACCTCCCCTACCTATGTGAGTTTAATGATAATGAAATCTTTTCCTCTTATGCAAAGGGTGTTTATAGTTACTACGATATCGAACAAATTGAAGAATTTGTTGCTTTTAAGGGTGCTTATGAAGTTGCTTCTTTGATTGAAAAGTATGATATTACTCTCTACGAATCTGAAAATTTTGACATAATTAAATATTGCTTTGAAAACTATGCTCATAATGTCTATGTCAAAGAATTTATTGAAAGAATGACCGCTGCTTTGAAAGAAAATAATGATATGCCTGAATCTATAGATAATTATGATTCCGATGATTTGATTGAAATATCCCTTGATAAACATGATGCTTGCTATTCTTGTGGCCATGATGCCAATATTTACGAAGATGAATTTGCTATAGTTCCTTATGCTAAACATGAGATCGTTGCTATTGCACCCATACTTGATAGTTCCTTCAATGAAAAGCATGATTGCAATGATGTTATTAAAAATTATATTAATATAAATTGTGCCAACGATATGCAAAACCCTAATCTTGGGGATGCTAGTTCTGCTATGGCTACTATTTGTTGCAATGATCATGATTGGGGTGATGTTTCTTATGATCTTGAAAATTTATTTAATCCCCATGATGAATATGAGATGGATAATAGTGGTTGCAATAATATTGAAAGTGGGTTTGGAAGAGTGTCAGCTTTAGATCCCACATATTTGGAGAATGTTCAATCTCATGAATTTTTTGATAAAAGTGGGTTTGGAGAGGTCATGACTTTAGTTAATGTTAATCCCACTATTTTGGAAGAGTGACAACTTTGCATGCATATGGATTGTGTTGAGAATATGTTATGTGATAGTTATATTGTTGAATTTGATTATGATCCTACATTCAATTATTATGAGAGACTAAAATATGGTTGTAGAAATTTTCATGTTACTAAATTACCTTTCTTCATGTTGAGATTGATCTTGTTTCCTTCTTCTTCGTTGCATATGCTTGATCTTGCTTGTCTTGCTAATTTGTTTTCCTATAAAATGCCTATGCATAGGAAGTATGTTAGACTTAGATGTGTTTGTCACATGTTTTATGATGCTCTCTTTGTGCTTCAATTCTTATCTTTCATGTGAGCATCATTGAATTCTCAAGCCTATCTTAATGGCTGCTAAGAAAGAGCTTGTTGAGAGGCAACCCAATTTTTTTTGCTTCTGTTTAGGAATAAATATTGCATATAGCTTCTGTTTAGATGTGGTTTTGTGTTTTAATTAGTGTTTGTGCCAAGTAGAACCTTTGGGAAGACTTGTGTGAAGTCTATATGATCTTGCTGCGAAAAACAGAATCGTTAGCGCTTGCTAGAATAGTCACCAGATTTTACTGGAGCGTGCCATTTAGTTGATTCTTTTTGCAGATGATTAATAGACAAGTTCCTCACGTTTACCAATTTAATTAATTTTTTTGGAATTACAGAAGTATGCGAAAACTGCAGATTACTACAGACTGTTCTGTTTTTGACAGATTCTGTTTTTCGTGTGTTGTTTGCTTATTTCAATGCATCTATGAGTAGTATCGGGAAGTATGAATCATAGAGAAGTTGGAATACAGTAGGTTTAACACCAATATAAACAAAGAATGAATTCATTGCAGTACCTTTGAGTAGTGGTTTGCTTTCTTATACTAACGGAGCTCACGAGATTTTTGTCTAAGTTTTGTGTTGTGAAGTTTTCAAGTTTTGAGTATTGCTTTGATGGACTATGGAACAAAGAGTGGCAAGAGCCTAAGCATGCGGATTCCCAAGGCACCCCAAGGTAAAAATCAAGGACAACCAAAAGCCTAAGCTTGGGGATGCCCCAGGAAGGCATCCCTCTTTTGTCTTCATCCATCGGTAACTATACTCGGAGCTATATTTTTATTCACCACATGAAATGTGTTTTACTTGGAGCGTCAATTTATTTTAGTTTGTTTTTCTTGCTGTTTGAATAACATCCCAAGTTCTGAAGTTCTTAAATGTTATAGACTCTTCACATAGTTACATAATTATTCAACTACTCATTGATCTTCACTTATATCTTTCGGAGTAGTTTGTTATTGCTCTAGTGCTTCACTTATATCTTTTAGAGCACTGTGGTGGTTTTATTTTGAATAAATAGATGAACTCTCATGCTTCACTTATATCCTTTTGAGAGTCTATTAGAACAGCATGGTAATGTGCTTTGGCTATATAACTAGCCTTCACATGATAGGCATCCAAGATCAATGTAGTAAAAACTTTCATACTAAGTGCATTAAATATGATGAGAAGTTGGATGCTTGATAATTGTTTTGAGATATGAGGATAGTGATATTAGAGTCATGCTAGTAGAGTTATTATGAAATTGATAAGTACTTGTGTTAAGGTTAGTTATTTCCGTAGCATGCACATATGGTGAACCGCTATGTGATGAAGTTAGAGCATGAGGTATTTGTAAAGTGTCAACCTTTGTGTGGAGGTCGGGGCCGCGCGATGCTTAACTCCTACCAACCTCCCCCCTAGGAGCATGCGTTGATTGCTTTGTTTTGATGACTCGTAGATTTTTGCAATAAGTATATGACTTCTTTATGACTAATGTTGAGTCCATAGATTATACGCACTCTCACCCTTCCACCATTGCTAGCCTCTCTTGTATCGCGCAACTTTCGCCTGTACCATATGTTGGAAATATGCCCTAGAGGCAATAATAAAAGGATTATTATTATTATATTTCCTTGTTCATGATAATTGTATGTTATTCATGCTTGAATTGTATTGTACGGAAACAGCGATACATGTGTGAATACATAGACCACAACGTGTCCCTGGTAAGCCTCTAGTTACTAGCTTGTTGGTCAACAGATGGTCACGGTTTCCTGACCATGGACATAGGATGTCATTGATAACGGGATCACATCATTAGGAGAATGATGTGATGGACAAGACCCAATCCAAAGCCTAGCACGAGATCGTTTAGTTCGTAATGCTTAAAGCTTTTCTAGTGTCAAGTATTTATTCTTTAGACCATGAGGTTGTGCAACTCCCGGATACTGTAGGAATACTTTGGGTGTGCCAAACGTCACAACGTAACTAGGTGGCTATTAAGGTACGCAACGGGTATCTCCGAAAGTGTCTGTTGAGTTGGTACGAACCGAGACTGGGATATTGTCACTCCGTATGATGGAGAGGTACCTCTGGGCCCTCTCGGTAAGACATCATCATAATGAGTTCAAAGTGACTAAGGAGTTAGTCACGGGATGATGGATTACAAAACGAGTAAAGAGACTTGCCATGACGAGATTGAACAAGGTATCGGGCATACCGTCGATCGAATCTCGGGCAAGTACCGTACCGATAGACAAAGGGAATAACATACGGGATTGAGTGAATCCTTGACACAGTGGTTCATCCGATGATATCATCGAGGAACACGTGGGAACCAACATGGGTATCCAGATCCTGATGTTGGTTATTGACCAGAGAGTCGTCTCGGTCATGTCTGCGTGTCTCCCGAACCCGTAGGGTCTACACACTTAAGGTTCGGTGACGCTAGAGTTGTAGAGATACATGCACGTGGAAACCCGAATGTTGTTCGGAGTCCCGGATGAGATCCCGAACGTCACGAGGAGTTCCGGAATGGTCCAGAGGTAAAGAATGATATATAGGAAGTCCAGTTTCGGCCATCAGGTGAATTCAGGGGGTCACCGGGAGTGTCCCGGGACCACCGGAGGGGTCCCGGGGGTCCACCGGGTGGGGCCACCCATCCCGGAGGGCCCTGTAGGCCGCAAGGGGAAGGGGGTCAGCCCCTCGTAGGCTGGCGCACCCACATGGGCCCCCCTTCATGCGCCTAGGGTTGAAACCCTAGGGGAAGGGGGCGCCCCCTATGCCTTGGGGGGCAAGTTTCTCCCCTCTGGCCGCCGCCCCCCTAGGAGATTGCATCTCCTAGGGCCGGCGCCCCCCCTGGCCCCTATATATAGTGGGGGGAGAGGGCAACCGCACCCCAAGCCTCTGGCGCCTCTCCCCCCTCCCGTCACACTTCCTACTCCTCTCGCAGGGCGCCGGCGAAGCCCTGCAGCTTTTCCTGTTGCATCCACCACCACGCTGTTGTGCTGCTGGATCTCCGTCAACCTCTCCTCCCCCCTTGCTGGATCAAGAGGGAGGAGACGTCGCTGTACCGTACGTGTGTTGAACGCGGAGGTGCCGTCCGTTCGGCGCTGGGATCATCGGTGACGAGGATCACGAAGAGTACGACTACTTCATCCACGTTCCTTCGAATGCTTCCGCACGCGATCTACAAAATGGTATGTAGATGCACTCCATTATGCTCGTTGCTAGATGACTCCTTAGATTGATCTTGGTGAAGCGTAGGAAAATTTTGAATTCTGCTACGTTACCCAACAGTGGCATCTGAGCTAGGTCTTTGCGTAGCATCTTGCACGAGTAGAACACAAACAAGTTGTGGGCGTTGAGTTTGCTCAATTTTCTTGCCGTTACTAGTCCAATCTTGATTCGGCGGCATCGTGGGATGAAGCGGCCCGGACCGACCTTACACGTACGCTTACGTGAGACTGGTTCCACCGACAGACATGCACTAGTTGCATAAGGTGGCTGGCGGGTGTCTGTCTCTCCCACTTTAGTCGGATCGGATTCGATGAACAGGGTCCTTATGAAGGGTAAATAGAAATTGACGAATCACGTTGTGGTTTTGGCGTAGGTAGGAAACGTTCTTGCTAGAAAACCTATAGAAGCCACGTAAAACTTGCAACAACAATTAGAGGTCGTCTAACTTGTTCTTGCAGCATTTGCTATGTGATATGGTATGGCCAAGAAGATATGATGAATGATATATGTGATGTATGAGATTGATCATGTTCTTGTAATAGGAAATCACGACTTGCATGTCGATGAGAATGACAACCGGCAGGAGCCATAGGAGTTGTCTTAATTATTGTATGACCTGCGTGTCACTGAATAACACCATGTAATTACTTTACTTTATTGCTAAACGTGAGCCATAGTAGTAGAAGTAATAGTTGGCGTGACGACTTCATGAAGACACGATGATGGAGATCATGATGATGGAGATCATGGTGTCATGCCGGTGACAAAGATGATCATGGTGCCCCGAAGATGGAGATCGAAGGAGCAAGATGATATTGGCCATATCATGTCACTTTATTTGATTGCATGTGATGTTCATCATGTTTATGCATCTTGTTTACTTAGAACGACGGTAGTAAATAAGATGATCTCTCACTAAAAAAATTCAAGAATTGTGTTCCCCCTAACTGTGCACCGTTGCTAAGGATCGTTTTTCCGAAGCACCACGTGATGATCGGGTGTGATAGGCTCTAACGTTCGCATACGACGGGTGTAAGCCAGATTTACACACGCAATACACTTAGGGTTCACTTGACGAGCCTAGCGTGTACAGACATGGCCTCGGAACACGGAAGACCGAAAGGTCGAACATGAGTCGTATAGAAGATACGATCAACATGAAGATGTTCACCGTTGATGACTAGTCCGTCTCACGTGATGATCGGACACGGGCTAGTCGATTCGGATCATGTATCACTTAGATGACTAGAGAGATGTCAATCTGAGTGGGGGTTCATTAAAATTTGATTAGATGAACTTAATTATCATGAACTTAGTCTAAATTTTTTACAATATGTCTTGTAGATCAAATGGCACACGCTCATGTCACCCTCAACTTCAACGCGTTCCTAGAGAAATCCAAGCTGAAAGACGATGGTAGCAACTATACGGACTGGGTCCGTAACCTGAGGATCATCCTCATAGCTGCCAAGAAAACTTATGTCCTAGAAGCACCGCTAGGTGACGCTCCCGCCCCGGCAAACCAAGATGTTATGAACGCTTGGCAGTCACGTTGTGATGATTACTCCCTGGTTCAGTGCGGCATGCTCTACAGCTTAGAATCGGGGCTCCAAAAGCGTTTTGAGCACCACGGGGCATATGAAATGTTCCAAGAGCTGAAAATGGTTTTCCAGGCTCATGCCTGAGTTGAGAGATATGATGTCTCCAACGCATTCTACAGCTGTAAGATGGAGGAAAACAGTTCTGTCAGTGAGCACATACTCAAGATTTCTGGGTTGCACAACTGCTTGTCTCAATTGGGAATGTATCTCCCAGACGAAGCGGTCGTTGACAGAATCCTCCAGTCGCTCCCACCTAGCTACAAGAGCTTCGTGTTAAACTTCAATATGCAAGGGATGGAGAAGTCCATTCCCGAGGTGTATTCAATGCTGAAATCAACGGAGGTGGAGATCAAGAAAGAGCATCAAGTGTTGATGGTCAATAAAACCACTAAGTTCAAGAAGGGCAAGGGTAAGAAGAACTTCAAGAAGGACGGCAAGGGAGTTGTCGCGCCCGGTAAGCCAGTTGCCGGGAAGAAGCCAAAGTATGGACCCAAGCCTGAGACTGAGTGCTTTCATTGCAAGGGAACGGGTCACTGGAAGCGGAACTGCCCCAAATACTTAGCGGACAAGAAGGCCAGCAACGTCAAAGGTATATGTGATATACATGTTATTGATGTGTACCTTACCAGCGCTCGTAGTAGCTCCTGGGTATTTGATACCGGTGCAGTTCCTCTTATTTGTAACTCAAAGCAGGAGCTGCGGAATAAGCGGAGACTGGCGAAGGACGAGGTGACGATGCGCGTCGGGAATGGTTCCAAGGTCGATGTGATCGCCGTCGGCATGTTGCCTCTACATATACCCTCGGGATTAGTTTTAAACCTTAATAATTGTTATTTAGTACCAGCTTTGAGCATGAACATTGTATCTGGATCTCGTTTGATGCAATATGGCTACTCATTTAAATCCGAGAATAATGGTTGTTCTATTTATTTGAGAGATATGTTTTATGGTCATGCCCCGCTGGTCAATGGTTTATTTTTGATGAATCTCGATCGTGATGATACACATATTCATAGTGTGAATGCCAAAAGATGTAAAGTTGACAATGATAGTCCCACATTCTTGTGGCATTGCCGCCTTGGTCATATTGGTGTCAAACGTATGAAGAAGCTTCATGCAGATGGACTTCTGGAGTTTCTTGATTATGAATCATTGGACACGTGCGAACCATGCCTCTTGGGCAAGATGACCAAGACTCCGTTCTCCGGAACAATGGAGCGAGCAACCAACTTATTGGAAATCATACATACCGATGTGTGCAGTCCAATGAGTGTTGAGGCTCGCGGAGGCTATCGTTATGTTCTCACCCTCACAGATGACTTGAGTAGATATGGGTATATCTACTTGATGGAGCACAAGTCTGAGACCTTTGAAAAGTTCAAGGAATTTCAGAATGACATTGAGAATCAACGTGACAGAAAAATAAAGTTCTTGCGATCGGATCGTGGGGGTGAATATTTAAGTCATGAATTTGGCACGCACCTTAGGAACTGTGGAATTGTTTCAGAATTGACACCGCCCGGAACGCCTCAGCGTAACGGTGTGTCCGAACGTCGAAATCGTACTCTATTGGACATGGTGCGATCTATGATGTCTCTCACCGACTTACCGCTATCTTTTTGGGGTTATGCTTTAGAGACTGCCGCATTCACTTTAAATAGGGCTCCGTCGAAATCCGTTGAGACGACACCGTATGAACTTTGGTTTGGCAAGAAACCTAAGCTGTCGTTTCTAAAAGTTTGGGGTTGCGATGCTTATGTCAAGAAACATCAACCTAAAAAGCTCGAACCCAAATCGGAAAAATGCGTCTTCATAGGATACCCAAAAGAAACGATTGGGTACACCTTCTACCATAGATCCGAAGGCAAGGTCTTTGTTGCCAAGAATGGATCCTTTCTGGAGAAAGAGTTTCTCTCGAAAGAAGTGAGTGGGAGGAAAGTAGAACTTGATGAGGTGACAGTCACCCCTCCCGAACCGGAAAGTAGCGCAACGCAGGAAATTGTTCCTGAGGTGCCTGCACCGACAAGGGAGGAAGTTAATGATGATGATCATGAAGATACAGATCAAGTTACTACTGAACTTCGAAGGTCCACAAGGACACGTTCCGCACCAGAGTGGTACGGCAACGCTGTCATGGAAATCATGTTGTTAGACAACGGTGAACCTTCGAACTATGAAGGAGCGATGGCGGTCCTGGATTCCAATAAATGGCTTGGAGCCATGAAATCCGAGCTAGAATCCATGTATGAAAACAAAGTATGGACTTTGGTGGACTTGCCCGATGATAGGCACGCCATAGAAAACAAATGGATATTTAAGAAGAAGACAGACGCGGATGGTAATGTGACCATCTATAAGGCTCGGCTTGTCGCTAAGGGTTATCGACAAGTTCAAGGGATTGACTACGATGAGACTTTCTCTCCCGTAGCGATGCTAAAGTCGGTTCGAATCATGTTAGCAATTGCCGCATTCTATGATTATGAAATATGGCAAATGGACGTCAAAACGGCATTCCTTAACGGTTTCCTCAAGGAAGAGTTGTATATGATGCAGCCGGAAGGTTTTGTCGATCGAGAGAATGCTAACAAGGTATGCAAGCTCCAGCGCTCGATCTACGGGTGTAATGCCCAGGATGGGACTATACCTCCTACGTGTCGAGGCACGACTTAAAGGTATAAGCCCATCCTAGAATGATCTCAAGTTTGGTATCTTTGCACGACTCATGTAAAAGAGGGATTAAATTGCAAAAGGAGATAGTTGGCTTACACTCGCCACTTCACACAATACAATACATAAGCAATACATCATTCAAAACATCACAACCCGACTACGGGTGAAGATCCAAAGAAAGATACCAAAACAACATAAAGCCACAGGTCAGGATCGAATCCTAGTAGAAACCACTACTGATCGTCGAAACGTCACAAGCAAACGGCCACTCTCTTCATCGAGCTCCTGGTGAAGTACTGATCCAACTCCTGCATCGAACTCGGCTGAACCTGCATCTGGTGTTGTGAAGTAATTGTGAGCCACAGAGGACTCAGCAATCCCGTTCCCGGGTAACAAGACTATTTAAGCCTTGGGTGAGGATAAGGCTGAAGAAAAGAACAAGAGGTGAAGGAACAACAAGAGTCTGCAGCAGCAACTAGCACTAACTTACGTAATAGAGAGCGAGAAGAGAAGTGCCTCGGTCGAAAGATGATCACGAAGTGATCCTAACTAAAGCCAGTCAAACATAACCCCACCGTGTTCAACTCCCGAATCCCTATTTGGAAATTGACAGTCACGGTACACACGCTTGTAGTGTATTGTAACATTGTGTCAAGTTATCTACAACCGGAATTTACAAGCTCCCATCTGCCACATAACCGCGGGCACGGCTTTCGAAAGTTCAAACCCTGCAGGGGTGTTCCAACTTGACCCATTACAAGCCCACGATCCGCGGAGTCGCAACTCCATAGGTGGGAAGACCCGAGTATCCTCGGAATCCCGTGCTCAAGTTAAACCGAACTAAGGTAAGGCTAATCCAGCAAATCCTCCCGGCGTGTCGACACCCTGATAGTAGCCGTGCGTATCTAAGTCTCAGGACACGACCGGATGGGCGATTCTACAGGTATACCAGATACCTCGGGTTTCCCCAAGGCGGCCCCGCAGACTCCCCGTTTGGGACCAACACCATCGGCACTGGCCCCCCCTGCTATGTAGAATTAAGAATCCTCGGGGACGCGACCCCCTATGCAAATTTAATTAATTAATTAAGTTGTTATTATGAGGCAAATAGTACCAAATGTTGGGACTTGCTGGAAAAGACTTAGCACTTAGCGGTTTATCAAGGGGGTCCCATACACCCCAACCGTGTTAGGAACGCATAATCAAGGAACATAACACCGGTTTATACGGTTCCTAATGGCATGAGTGGAACAAAACACCAAGCAAAAGGCTTAGCCTTCCACCCTGCCAGTATATAGATGATTTCATTTTAAGCATTTATATAGTGTGATATAACCCAACCAAACTTCAACATGAAGCAAGCATCTTCAATCTTCACCTGCAACTAACAAAGCTATAAGAGGGGCTGAGCGAAGCGTACTTAGCCAAGCAACGGTTTGCATAGGTAGGGTGGTTAACAGGTTCATGGTTACAAGTAGGAGGCTGACAAGAAAGACATGGGCATCGAGGCAAAACTATAGAGCGGAGCTACTAGCAATAGGCAAAGATAGTAATGGTATCCGGGTTCGGTCATCTTGCCTGGGATTCCACAAGGGAGAAGAACGGATCCATGAAGTAGACGGAACAACAGACGAGCAAAACCTCACAACTCCGGAACGAAACCGAAGCTATCAAGAGAAGCAACCGGAAAGGAAGAAACAACACGGTAAACACACAAGCATCAACATGGCATACGATGCACATTCAAGTATGATGCATGTCCGGTTTAAATATGCATGGCATGGCAAAGTGCACAAACAATACTACAAGTTAAGTGGAGCTCAATATGCAACGAGTTGCATATTGACGAAACACCACATTTAATTATTTAGTTGACTCTCGTTATTTACAAGACAAGATTAAATGTTTGTTAACATGGCAAGAGATGAGGCATAATAAAACTACACTAACTAGGCAATTTAAATGAGGCCGGAGAATAACAACAACATATCCGGAAAATCCCCATGAGCATGTTTAGTAATTATAAGCAAACAACAATTTAACATATCAATGTTGTTAACATGATGCGGATGACATGAACAAGTTTATGCAATTTATATTATAAGATTAACAAGAAGATGATATGAAGCATCGTCACCGTGGTGGAAAGAAAAAGGTGCCACGGCAACGATCCGAAATGATGCCACGCAACATATCGGTTCCGATAACTCGTTGAGAGACCGGTGCAAAAGAAAGACGGCGTGAGCGAGTCAAACGAGATGATGGGGTGATCCCGTTTCCGGGTTCCCACGAGTCGGTGACGAGGCAACCGAGGAACATGACAAAAGGTGAAACGGCACGACGGCACGGAGCACACAAGGGAGACATTGCATACAACACAAGCAAGCATTCCACGGGTCATCCACGGAGTCGTCTCGTTATACCTTTGAAGCGTGCGTTTCGGGGCGGTTCGAGACGTAGAGGAAGAAGGCGGTCGCGTGTCCGACGAGGAAGAAGTCGTTCCGTAGAGGGAAGTAGGTGTACTCGGGCGACGGTAGATGTACTCGTTCCGTTCGTTCTTGCCGGTTCCACGACGGCGGTAGTTGTTCACGGTCATCGGTAGGGGTACTCGTTCCGTAGTTGTACTTGAGGGTCTTCGGCGACGTAGTCGTTCACGTTTCGTAGCCGTTCGGGTCGTCGTGGTACTTGTCGGGGCCGTAGGGGTACTCGTGGCGACCGTGTAGTCGAACTTGACGGTCATCGTGTGTAGTCGTACTCGGCGAAGGTAGTTGTACATGTAGACGGACTTGACGCAAACGAAGGGGTACTTGACGCGTTGTGTAGTGTCGTCGTGGTACTTGGTGTCTTGAAGAATCCGGAGACGCGGTAGAGGTACTCGTTCTTCACCGAAGATAGCCGTACACGTACGTAGACGTTCTCGTCGTCGTGGCACTTGCTGCTCCATGGGTACTTGAGATACACAAAAACAGCAACAACAAAAGAAAAAAAAAACAGGAAAAGGCTGCGGGGGTGCGGCGCTGCTGGCTCGATCCGGAGGGAAGACGAGGCCTGGCATTGGGGCGCGGAGGGGCGCACGGCCTGGAAGAAGGACGGCGGCTCCTGGAGAAAGAAGACCGCAGCCGCGGCCTTAGCGCTGCCCGGCCGGCGCTGCAGCGACGCACGGGAGGAGAGGAGGGGCGCCCTTGGCGCGGCGGCGGCTGGCAGTGGCTGGGGCTGGCCGGAGGGAGGCCGCAGGCCGCGGCCTTGAGGCAGCAGGGCGAGCCGGCGCCCTGGACGAGCGACGGGAGGGCGGCGTTCGCGCGAGGGAACGGGAACGGGCTCCTGGTCGACCGGCCAGAGGCGAGGTGACTGCGACGGGAAGCGCTGAGCGCTCGAGGGAGAGGCAGAGGGGCTCGAAGGCTGCGGGGGTGTCGGGAGGAGATCGAGTGTGGGGGAGAGATGAGCGAGGGGGGACGAGGGATCTGCGAGGGGGAAAAATGGGAGGATGAGGGGGATGCGATCGAGGGGAAGAGAGGTCTGGCGGCTCGAGATGGGATCGGGGGCGCTGCGGGAGCGGGTCGCATGCTAGGGTTAGGGGAGAGGAACGTGCCGGGTTGGGCCAAAGTGGGCCGGCTGGGCTGGACCTTGAGGCCTAGCAGGGAGGAGGAGGGAAGGCCTGGAAGGAGATGGGCCTGGCTGGAGAGAGGGAAAGAAGGAGGCCTAGAGGCTGGCTGCCTTCTTATTTATTTTCTTTAGCAGAAAATAAAAGAGAAGAAAGAAAAGAGGAGGGGAGTTAGGAAAAAGTTAGCACCTGGAATTATATTTTTCTCGGGCTCATAAAAATAAGCACGACCGGAGAAAAATACAAAAGGCCAGATCGGAATTCAAACATATTTGAATTTAATTCAAATAGTTTGAACTAAGACTTGAATATTGAAGTGTCCAAAAATGTTCCAATTTTCGGAGGAACCTCGAAACAACGGAAAAGAATTATTGGCAAGATTTTTGAAGGAGAAACTCGAAGTGAAAAAGACATGGGGAAATATTGCAAGTATGTTACGGTGATCCCAAACAATTGGAATATTTTAATATAGCTCCCTAACTATTGAGAGGCTTTTATATGTTATAAAGAGAAGACATTCTTCCCTCGATTTAAATGGACCGAAGGTCCACACGATTTATTTAGTTGCAAAAAATAATGAGATGATGGCATGATGACATGATGCAATGCAAAAAAAATAACACAAGCAAAAAAAAACACACGGGCAACCCGGAACATCTGGAATCTTCTGGGATCTTCTGGGACGTCGGTCTCGGGCGTCACAACTCTCCCACACTAACAGAGGATCTCGACCCGAGATCCTAGAGATATCACCGGGTAAAAACGAAAAAGGAAGGGGTAAAACAAAGTTGCTTCTTTGACAAACGAGTGAAACCACGAACCTGAGAGGTTAAACAAGTTGAAAGAAAGAAAGAATGCAACGGAGATGAACGAAGATGAAACACTCCGTTAGAAAAGACGAACAAGGAGCATTACGAGAACCTTGAAGGTTGAAAGACATGAAACAAGAGCTCACGGACCAAAAGAATATGAAACTGCAAGGTATAGCCAAGGAATAAGAATGACAGAATTCGGACAGCACTCCGACTGAAAATGGAAGGAATTGAACAAGAACTTGAGGAGATGGAGTGATACTTGATGAAAACAACAACATATTGCCTCCGAAACAATTAAAAGAATGGCACAAGGGTAAGAAAGATTCAGACAGCACTCCGGTTAAGAGACAGGCAAAATATGAAAAGATGAGGGAACTAGAATTAAGAATACCACACTCCGGATAAATAGATAAACAAAGGAAAAGAACATGATCTTGATAAAAACGAGATGATGGTTAAAGAGAGCAATATCACAAAACCTCCGGAATGAAAGAATAGAGAATATAGTTCAATGAAAGAAATGAACGGAGAAAAGTATGACAACTTCTCTCAAAATTGAATTTGCAAGAACATCTTACGAAGAAGGGTTGAATAGAGTTGTTGGAATTTCAACAACGAGAAGAATAAGCTTGATGTGGGCTTATGGAAAACATCTCAAAATTAAGAGGTGACAACCAGCCACTAACAGAAACGAATTGCTTGGATCGAGATCAACAAGGAGATGAAAAACTTATTTCATCGGAATGATAAATGAAGAACTGGGTCATTTATAAGCACCACAATAGCAACAATCCTTAGGGAAAGCTTTTAAGTGAATTATAACCCAAGATAACTCCAATGAATAAATTGAAGGGTTGAAAAGATCTCCTGAACAAAGAAAATGATGGGTTTAAATATCTCATTCTTGATAACTCGTGAATCATGAAACATGAAGGAATTGTCAAAATGACATAACACCACCTCAAAAGATAAGGGAGAAAGAATTGCACTAGGAAAGCATGATGAAGAAAGCTTGAGCTCCAACAAGAATCTTGATGAAGACTTCGAGGATGAATTAAATGATGATGAACCACCAAGAAGAACTCCGGTAATGAAAACAAGAGAAGTGAAAGATGAAAATAATAAGATTCAAAGGCCTGCGATGAATTAGTTGAAGTTGAAATGATATCATTGAAATAGCTTGGAGCTCCGGAAAACAAGGTGAACAACTTAGAACCAAGGATATGATATGATGAACAAGCTCCGGAAAACAGAGATTAAACCTTCGGGAAATAAGAATAAGATTTATTGTATGCTTATCCTTCATCAAATTAAATTGATGACAAGCAACGGATTTGGCATACTACTTATTCTCGTTGCAAAGAAATAAAGAGAGATCTAGCACAACCTTGGATAAATCTTCAACAAAGCACCGGTAGGATTATGAAAAGAACGAGTGAATTAAAACGATAACAACGGAAGAGAAAACTTGAATGAACCACCATAAAAATAAGGAGACGAACGAAGAGGCATCAATGAAGAATATTTGGAGGACGAAGTTGAAAACTGAGAACGAAGAATCTTCTGAAATGATGACCTTTGGAGGAACACAAAGAAAAGAATTCATGAAATGCTTCGGATGGGTATAAAAAGAATTCCTCATAATCTGAACAATAATTAGAATGGCCTGAAGCTAGAACCACGAATCTTCAAGAGAACGGGCCAAGATTTAAGAGAAACACTTCTCCGATCTTCAAATGTTGAGAATGAAGACGAGAAATGCCATGAAGAATTGTTGAGCACTCCGGAAGAATAAAAAGATGGAAGGTGGAGCTAAAGATGAATATAATTGAAAACAAGCTTGGAGAAGGCATGTGACTGATGGAAATCATTCTTGCGCCACACTTTGAAAAGAATTTAAGTATAACTCCAGAAAAATAGAAGAGTCAGGTAAGATCCTGGGAAAAGACCTGTGGGTTAAGGCCCACTCAAAGAAATCACCGTTGGAAAAGATTGCTTAAGAGTTATAGCATCGGTTGAATTAAATGGCTTGAATAAGAAAGCAATCCTCAAAATAATTGAACGGATTAAGAATGGAATTATGAATCTTCAGCACTCCGGATATGAATAGCAAGAGGAGAATGATTAATTGGTGCACCGGAATAAGAAAGCATAGGGAAAATAGGAAAGGATAAGATCAACACCAAAATCTTGAATTACATCCACCGGCAGAATATGAGAACAAAAGCATGATGAACTTGAAGCTCTTGAGCAACTTCACGATAAAACACCGGATAAGAACATTGAAGGAAAGAATAAAGAAACATCACATGAATAAAATGGATATTTCATCTGAGAATTCTTGGCTCCAAGAAGAAGAAGGGTGGGAGGGTGGGGACAACAAAGACAACTTGGGATGAATGAAACAGACAACCGTCAGATTTCTCAACGACGTCCGTATGGAATAACTTGAAGAGAAGGCACACCGGTTGAAAAGGATTTAACATGACCATCTTGATGATCAAGAAGGACTAGCACTCCCATAAAAATATGAGAACACCGATTAAGAAAGGTATGGAATCAACATTTGACATCGAAGAAACTCGAATACCAGAATCAAAACAAAACAAAGGATAGATGTGTAGTAGCCTAATCTTCACAATATCATTCGAACAGAGACTTGAACGAATGAATTCCGCAGGTACATCAACTTGACGAGAAGCCACTTGGAGAACAAAATGAAAATAAAAAGGAACAAGGAACAGATAGAACAAATACAAGATAGAAGTTTCGTTCGACATCTTCGTGCTGAAAGCTCATGGAACGTGTTACAAAAGGGTTTTGCAATCCCCGGATCAGCATAGCCAAGGATCCTTTAAGATGCAACTCCCGATCAGAACAAGTCCATAAAACCACTTCACTCAATGTAGAACCCCAAACTTCATATCGTGCATCCGTTGGAAGAATGCCTAGAACTACTAGATGAACCCACCTATAGATTTCCGAAAGTTTCCAGTTATGCAATCAGGTGTTGGGGATACACGGGAAGCACCGCGCAATCAACTCTAAACCTACATCCAGGTGTATCCATCCTTCAACACATAACCAGTCTTTCTCGGAAACTGTTTACCTCGGACCTTCGAAAAGCATCCACTATAACAAGCTATGGCAATACTCTCGAACTACCTCCCCAGTACTGGGTGATGTCGGGGTTATCTTGCCACTGGCCGTATAGGAGAGATTTTCGATGTCGGCCGTCTTAAGTATTTAGTACTGCCGCGATATGCTTGTGACGACAATACCCCGAAGCTCAACTCCTCGGGAACAGGAGGCATCGAGAACAATATCCTCGTCACAAGAACATCGAAACAATCCCAGAATACTCGCGGGATCCTAAAAAAAATTTGGTGCAATTTTTGAAAGTAGAAGAGACAAGAATAATCGTCAGGAGTCCTCACCAGAGAGAAAGGGGATGAGAAGCAAAGAAATCCTACTCTCCGATATAATATAGGACTCAAAACATTTTTAGTGTGTGCCCAGACTCAACCGTCAACGATTCGATCAATCAGTGGGGGCTTCTAGGTCGGAGAAGGCTCTGAATACCAACTTGTAATGCCCAGGATGGGACTATACCTCCTACGTGTCGAGGCACAACTTAAAGGTATAAGCCCATCCTAGAATGATCTCAAGTTTGGTATCTTTGCACGACTCATGTAAAAGAGGGATTAAATTGCAAAAGGAGATAGTTGGCTTACACTCGCCACTTCACACAATACAATACATAAGCAATACATCATTCAAAACATCACAACCCGACTACGGGTGAAGATCCAAAGAAAGATACCAAAACAACATAAAGCCACAGGTCAGGATCGAATCCTAGTAGAAACCACTACTGATCGTCGAAACGTCACAAGCAAACGGCCACTCTCTTCATCGAGCTCCTGGTGAAGTACTGATCCAACTCCTGCATCGAACTCGGCTGAACCTGCATCTGGTGTTGTGAAGTAACTGTGAGCCACAGAGGACTCAGCAATCCCGTTCCCGGGTAACAAGACTATTTAAGCCTTGGGTGAGGATAAGGCTGAAGAAAAGAACAAGGGGTGAAGGAACAACAAGAGTCTGCAGCAGCAACTAGCACTAACTTACGTAATAGAGAGCGAGAAGAGAAGTGCCTCGGTCGAAAGATGATCACGAAGTGATCCTAACTAAAGCCAGTCAAACATAACCCCACCGTGTTCAACTCCCGAATCCCTATTCGGAAATTGACAGTCACGGTACACACGCTGGTAGTGTATTGTAACATTGTGTCAAGTTATCTACAACCGGAATTAACAAGCTCCCATCTGCCACATAACCGCGGGCACGGCTTTCGAAAGTTCAAACCCTGCAGGGGTGTTCCAACTTGACCCATTACAAGCCCACGATCCACGGAGTCGCAACTCCATAGGTGGGAAGACCCGAGTATCCTCGGAATCCCGTGCTCAAGTTAAACCGAACTAAGGTAAGGCTAATCCAGCAAATCCTCCCGGCGTGTCGACACCCTGATAGTAGCCGCGCGTATCTAAGTCTCAGGACACGACCGGATGGGCGATTCTACAGGTATACCAGATACCTCGAGTTTCCCCAAGGCGGCCCCGCAGACTCCCCGTTTGGGACCAACACCATCGGCACTGGCCCCCCCTGCTATGTAGAATTAAGAATCCTCGGGGACGCGACCCCCTATGCAAATTTAATTAATTAATTAAGTTGTTATTATGAGGCAAATAGTACCAAATGTTGGGACTTGCTGGAAAAGACTTAGCACTTAGCGGTTTATCAAGGGGGTCCCATACACCCCAACCGTGTTAGGAACGCATAATCAAGGAACATAACACCGGTTTATACGG
Organism: Secale cereale; assembly: GCA_902687465.1. Taxonomy (NCBI): domain Eukaryota; kingdom Viridiplantae; phylum Streptophyta; class Magnoliopsida; order Poales; family Poaceae; genus Secale; species Secale cereale. Next base: position 66,795,470 of record LR738710.1, read on the forward strand.
TTCCTAACGGCATGAGTGGAACAAAACACCAAGAAAAAGACTTAGCCTTCCACCCTGCCAGTATATAGATGATTTCATTTTAAGCATTTATATAGTGTGATATAACCCAACCAAATTTCAACATGAAGCAAGCATCTTCAATCTTCACCTGCAACTAACAAAGCTATAAGAGGGGCTGAGCGAAGCGTACTTAGCCAAGCAACGGTTTGCATAGGTAGGGTGGTTAAGAGGTTCATGGTTACAAGTAGGAGGCTGACAAGAAAGACATGGGCATCGAGGCAAAACTATAGAGCGGAGCTACTAGCAATAGGCAAAGATAGTAATGGTATCCGGGTTTGGTCATCTTGCCTGGGATTCCACAAGGGAGAAGAACGGATCCATGAAGTAGACGGAGCAACAGACGAGCAAAACCTCACAACTCCGGAACGAAACCGAAGCTATCAAGAGAAGCAACCGGAAAGGAAGAAACAACACGGTAAACACACAAGCATCAACATGGCATACGATGCACATTCAAGTATGATGCATGTCCGGTTTAAATATGCATGGCATGGCAAAGTACACAAACAATACTACAAGTTAAGTGGAGCTCAATATGCAACGAGTTGCATATTGACGAAACACCACATTTAATTATTTAGTTGACTCTCGTTATTTACAAGAAAAGATTAAATGTTTGTTAACATGGCAAGAGGTGAGGCATAATAAAACTACACTAACTAGGCAATTTAAATGAGGCCGGAGAATAACAACAACATATCCGGAAAATCCCCATGAGCATGTTTAGTAATTATAAGCAAACAACAATTTAACATATCAATGTTGTTAACATGATGCGGATGACATGAACAAGTTTATGCAATTTATATTATAAGATTAACAAGAAGATGATATGAAGCATCGTCACCGTGGTGGAAAGAAAAAGGTGCCACGGCAACGATCCGAAATGATGCCACGCAACATATCGGTTCCGGTAACTCGTTGAGAGACCGGTGCAAAAGAAAGACGGCGTGAGCGAGTCAAACGAGATGATGGGGTGATCCCGTTTCCGGGTTCCCACGAGTCGGTGACGAGGCAACCGAGGAACATGACAAAAGGTGAAACGGCACGACGGCACGGAGCACACAAGGGAGACATTGCATACAACACAAGCAAGCATTCCACGGGTCATCCACGGAGTCGTCTCGTTATACCTTTGAAGCGTGCGTTTCGGGGCGGTTCGAGACGTAGAGGAAGAAGGCGGTCACGTGTCCGACGAGGAAGAAGTCGTTCCGTAGAGGGAAGTAGTTGTACTCGGGCGACGGTAGATGTACTCGTTCCGTTCGTTCTTGCCGGTTCCACGACGGCGGTAGTTGTTCACGGTCATCGGTAGGGGTACTCGTTCCGTAGTTGTACTTGAGGGTCTTCGGCGACGTAGTCGTTCACGTTTCGTAGCCGTTCGGGTCGTCGTGGTACTTGTCGGGGCCGTAGGGGTACTCGTGGCGACCGTGTAGTCGAACTTGACGGTGATCGTGTGTAGTCGTACTCGGCGAAGGTAGTTGTACATGTAGACGGACTTGACGCAAACGAAGGGGTACTTGACGCGTTGTGTAGTGTCGTCGTGGTACTTGGTGTCTTGACGAATCCGGAGACGCGGTAGAGGTACTCGTTCTTCACCGAAGATAGCCGTACACGTACGCAGACGTTCTCGTCGTCGTGGCACTTGCTGCTCCATGGGTACTTGAGATACACAAAAACAGCAACAACAAAAGAAAAAAAACAGGAAAAGGCTGCGGGGGTGCGGCGCTGCTGGCTCGATCCGGAAGGAAGACGAGGCCTCGCCTTGGGGCGCGGAGGGGCGCACGGCCTGGAAGAAGGACGGCGGCTCCTGGAGAAAGAAGACCGCAGCCGCGGCCTTAGCGCTGCCCGGCCGGCGCTGGAGTGACGCACGGGAGGAGAGGAGGGGCGCCCTTGGCGCGGCGGCGGCTGGCAGTGGCCGGGGCTGGCCGGAGGGAGGCCGCAGGCCGCGGCCTTGAGGCAGCAGGGCGAGCCGGCGCCCTGGACGAGCGACGGGAGGGCGGCGTTCGCGCGAGGGAAGGGGAACGGGCTCCTGGTCGACCGGCCAGAGGCGAGGTGACTGCGACGGGAAGCGTTGAGCGCTCGAGGGAGAGGCAGAGGGGCTCGAAGGCTGCGGGGGTGTCGGGAGGAGATCGAGTGCGGGGGAGAGATGAGCGATGGGGGACGAGGGATCTGCGAGGGGGAAAAACGGGAGGACGAGGGGGATGCGATCGAGGGGAAGAGAGGTCTGGCGGCTCGAGATGGGATCGGGGGCGCTGCGGGAGCGGGTCGCATGCTAGGGTTAGGGGAGAGGAACGGGCCGGGTTGGGCCAAAGTGGGTCGGCTGGGCTGGACCTTGAGGCCTAGCAGGGAGGAGGAGGGAAGGCCTGGAAGGAGATGGGCCTGGCTGGAGAGAGGGAAAGAAGGAGGCCTAGAGGCTGGCTGCCTTCTTATTTATTTTCTTTAGCAGAAAATAAAAGAGAAGAAAGAAAAGAGGAGGGGAGTTAGGAAAAAGTTAGCACCTGGAATTATATTTTTCTCGGGCTCATAAAAATAAGCACGACCGGAGAAAAATACAAAAGGCCAGATCGGAATTCAAACATATTTGAATTTAATTCAAATAGTTTGAACTAAGACTTGAATATTGAAGTGTCCAAAAATGTTCCAATTTTCGGAGGAACCTCGAAACAACGGAAAAGAATTATTGGCAAGATTTTTGAAGGAGAAACTCGAAGTGAAAAAGACATGGGGAAATATTGCAAGTATGTTACGGTGATCCCAAACAATTGGAATATTTTAATATAGCTCCCTAACTATTGAGAGGCTTTTATATGTTATAAAGAGAAGACATTCTTCCCTCGATTTAAATGGACCGAAGGTCCACACGATTTATTTAGTTGCAAAAAATATTGAGATGATGGCATGATGACATGATGCAATGCAAAAATAAATAACACAAGCAAAAAAAACACACGGGCAACCCGGAACATCTGGAATCTTCTGGGATCTTCTGGGACGTCGGTCTCGGGCGTCACAACGGGCTGGTGCAAGCATCTCGGAGTTGGAATATTCGCTTTAATGATGTGATCAAAGCGTTTGGCTTTATACAGACTTGGGGAGAAGCATGTATCTACAAGAAAGTGAGTGGGAGCTCTGTAGCATTTCTCATATTATATGTGGATGACATATTGCTGATGGGAAATGATATAGAATTGTTGGAGAGCATAAAGGCCTACTTGAATAAGAGTTTTTCAATGAAGGACCTTGGAGAAGCTGCTTACATATTGGGCATCAAAATCTATAGAGATAGATCAAGATGCCTCATTGGTCTTTCACAAAGCACATACCTTGACAAGATATTGAAGAAGTTCAATATGGATCAGTCCAAGAAGGGGTTCTTGCCTGTTTTGCAAGGTATGAGATTGAGCAAGGCTCAGTCCCCGACCACCGCAGAAGATAGAGAAAAGATGAGTGTCATTCCCTATGCCTCGGCCATAGGTTATATCATGTATGCCATGCTGTGTACCAGACCTGATGTGAACCTTGCCATAAGTTTGGTAGGGAGGTACCAAAGTGATCCTAGTATGGAACACTGGACAGCGGTCAAGAACATCCTAAAGTACCTGAAGAGGACTAAGGATATGTTTCTCGTTTATGGAGGTGACGAAGAGCTCGTCGTAAAGGGTTACGTCGATGCTAGCTTCGACACAGATCTGGATGACTCTAAGTCACAGACCGGATATGTGTATATTTTGAATGGTGGAGCAGTCAGCTGGTGCAGTTGCAAGCAGAGCGTCGTGGCGCATTCTACATGTAAAGCGGAGTACATAGCTGCTTGCGAAGCAGCGCAAGAAGGAGTCTGGATGAAGGAGTTCATCATCGACCTAGGAGTCATTCCAAGCGCGTCAAGCCCGATGACTCTCTTCTGTGACAACACTGGAGCTATTGCCATTACCAAGGAGCCCAGGTTTCACAAGAAGACCAAGCACATCAAGCGCCGTTTCAACTCCATCCGGAATTATGTTCAAGATGGAGACATAGATATTTGTAAAGTGCATACGGATCTGAATGTCGCAGACCGGTTGACTAAACCTCTTCCACGGGCAAAACATGATGAACACCAGAACTCTATGGGTGTTCGATTCATCACAATGTAACTAGATTATTGACTCTAGTGCAAGTGGGAGACTGTTGGCAATATGCCCTAGAGGCAATAATAAAAGGATTATTATTATATTTCCTTGTTCATGATAATTGTCTGTTATTCATGCTTGAATTGTATTGTACGGAAACAGCGATACATGTGTGAATACATAGACCACAACGTGTCCCTGGTAAGCCTCTAGTTACTAGCTCATTGATCAACAGATGGTCACGGTTTCCTGACCATGGACATAGGATGTCATTGATAATTGGATCACATCATTAGGAGAATGTTGTGATGGACAAGACCCAATCCTAAGCCTAGCACGAGATCGTTTAGTTCGTAATGCTTAAAGGTTTTTCCAGTGTCAAGTATTTATTCCTTAGACCATGAGGTTGTGCAACTCCCGGATACTGTAGGAATACTTTGGGTGTGCCAAACGTCACAATGTAACTAGGTGGCTATTAAGGTACGCAACGGGTATCTCCGAAAGTGTCTGTTGAGTTGGTACGAACCGAGACTGGGATATTGTCACTCCGTATGACGGATAGGTACCTCTGGGCCCTCTCGGTAAGACATCATCATAATGAGCTCAAAGTGACTAAGGAGTTAGTCACGGGATGATGGATTACGGAACGAGTAAAGAGACTTGCCATGACGAGATTGAACAAGGTATCGGGCATACCGACGTTCGAATCTCGGGCAAGTACCGTACCGATAGACAAAGGGAATTACATACGGGATTGAGTGAATCCTTGACACAGTGGTTCATCCGATGATATCATCGAGGAACACGTGGGAACCAACATGGGTATCCAGATCCCGCTGTTGGTTATTGACCGGAGAGTCGTCTCGGTCATGTCTGCGTGTCTCCCGAACCCGTAGGGTCTACACACTTAAGGTTCGGTGACGCTAGGGTTGTAGAGATACATGCACGTGGAAACCCGAATGTTGTTCGGAGTCCCGGATGAGATCCCGGACGTCACGAGGAGTTCCGGAATGGTCCGGAGGTAAAGAATGATATATAGGAAGTCCAGTTTCGGCCATCGGGTGAATTCTGGGGGTCACCGGGAGTGTCCCGCGACCACCGGAGGGGTCCCGGGGGTCCACCGGGTGGGGCCACCCATCCCGGAGGGCCCCGTAGGCCGCAAGGGGAAGGGGGCCAGCCCCTGGTGGGCTGGCGCACCCACATGGGGCCCCGTCCATGCGCCTAGGGTTGAAACCCTAGGGGGAGGGGGCGTCCCCTATGCCTTGGGGGGCAAGTTTTCCCCCTCTGGCCGCCGCCCCCCTAGGAGATTGCATCTCCTAGGGCCGGCGCCCCCCCAACCCCTATATATAGTGGGGGGAGAGGGCAGCCGCACCCCAACCCTCTGGCGCCTCTCCCCCCTCCCGTCACACTTCCTACTCCTCTCGCAGGGCGCCGGCGAAGCCCTGCAGCTTTTCCTGTTGCATCCACCATCACGCTGTTGTGCTGCTGGATCTCCGTCAACCTCTCCCCCCCCCCTTGCTGGATCAAGAAGGAGGAGACATCGCTGTACCGTACGTGTGTTGAACGCGGAGGTGCCGTCCGTTCGGCGCTGGGATCATCGGTGACGAGGATCACGAAGAGTACGACTACTTCATCCACGTTCCTTCGAACGCTTCCGCACGCGATCTACAAAAGGGTATGTAGATGCACTCCATTATGCTCGTTGCTAGATGACTCCTTAGATTGATCTTGGTGAAGCGTAGGAAAATTTTGAATTCTGCTACGTTCCCCAACACCATACACCCACTATATGTCCTTCCTCAAAACAGCCACCATATATCTTCCTCAAAACAACCACCATACCTACCTATCATGGCATTTCCATAGCCATTCCGAGATATATTGCCAAGCAACTTTCCACCATTCCGTTCATATGACACGCTTCATATTGTCATATTGCCATGCATGATCATGTAGTTGACATCGTATTTGTGGCAAAGCCACCATGCATAATTTTTCATACATGTCACTCTTGATTCATTGCACATCCCGGTACACTGCCGGAGGCATTCATATAGGTCATACTTTGTTCTAGTATCGAGTTGTAATTCAATGGAAGTGTTATGATCATCATTATTAGAGCATTGTCCCATGTGAGGAAAGGCTAAATCAAGAAAGCCCCTCCAAAAAAGGAAAGGCCAAAGAAAAAAAGAAAGGCCCAAAAAAAGAAAAGAAAAAGGGACAATTTCTACTATCTTTTTTCCACACTTGTGCTTCAAAGTAGCACCATGTTCTTCATGATAGAGAGTCTCATGTTTAGTCACTTTCATATACTAGTGGGAATTTTCATTATAGAACTTGGCTTGTATATTCCAACGATGGGCTTCCTCAAATGCCCTAGGTCTTCATGAGCAAGCAATTTGGATGCACGCCCACTAGTTTCTTTTGTTGAGCTTTCATACATTTTTAGCTCTAGTGCATCCGTTGCATGGTGATACCTCCAAAACGTATCTATAATTTCTGCTTGCTCCATGCCTCTTTTGGGTGATATTGCTATGATATTTATACACTTCCATACACTTTTGATCATATTTGGACTAACCTATTAACTCAGTGCACCCCAGTGCCAGTTTCTGATTTCGGCTGTTTTTGTATTTCAGGTTTTCCCATTACGAGAACTGCCAGAAAAATCCCGGAAAAATTATATAAAAAATCAGCGTTCCAGAAGCTACCAGGCACCCGAAGCACAGCCGGAGGGGGGCCACCAGGGCCCCAGGCGCCCTGGTGGCGCCCCCCCCC
>LR738710.1:66802538-66829163 GCA_902687465.1 Secale cereale
CCCCCCCCCCCCCCCACCCCCTGGGCCGCGCCGGGGGGGCGCCTGGGCCCCCCGAGGCTCCGCTGATGCCCCCCTTTGGCATATATTTATACCATCTCCCGAAACCCTCGAGACGAGAAATCTTTTTCGCGATCTCATCTCTATTCCGCCGCCGCCGCCGCTTCCAAGATCGGGAGCACCAGGAGAACTCTTCCCGGCACCCTGCCGGAGGGGAGGATCACCACCGGGAGCTTCTCCACCACCATGGACGCCTCCCGGATGAGTTGTGAGTAGTCTCCCTTGGACCATGGGTCAATGACCAGTAGCTATGTGATGTTCTCCTCCCGTTCTTGTGCTTCACTAATTAGTCCTCGTGAGCTGCCCTACATGATCGAGGCACATATGTAATCCTTATGCTGTTGCTATGTTGAGTTTGCTGGGATCCGATGGATTATGAGATTATGTTCAGATTGTGTTTGAGTAATATATTTGATTCACCTCTTTTATATTTATGTTCGTAAGTAATTCTTGCATGTTCTCCGTTGTTATTTATTGCTTTGGCCAAGTAGTAGGTAGTGACTCCAAGAGGGAACGTTATGCTTGATTGTGGGTTCATGCCCCTCGATGACTAGCTTGAGTGACAGAAACATGAGTCTAGGGGATGTGCTGTTGCCACAAGGGGGAAAACAACGGTGCTTGTGCCCGCGGGTGCAAGGATTGTTTACTTTACGCAAAGTTCTTTTAGTTGTTTGTTGCTTTGAGTTTACACTATGGGTGGGACTCGCAACTTAATACCAGCGAGATGTTCTGGATAGATATCTCAAGGTGGATGATTAGTAGTAGATGCAGATGGATTTCGGTCTACTTACCTCGGCGTACCGCCCATGCTTTGAACCTCTACCTTTCTTGTAACATAGTTAGCATTGGTTTGCGCACATAATTCTGTCAATTGCCCAGTTGTAATTCGTTCACCTCACATAGTTGTTTTATCGTCTTTTGGGAAAGAGACATCACTAGTGAACATCATGGGACTCCGGTCCATATTACCATCATTGATCACATCCGCTATTTACTTTCCGCTTTTATTTACTATTGCAGAATTACCTATCACTATTATCACTTGCGTTTGATCCTTTGTAAACTACAAGGCCGGAGAGATTGACAACCTCTCTGTACTCGTTGGGAGCAAAGTTATTTGTATCTGTGTGCAGGTCCACATTGATTGCTAATATATCTAGCGCCGTTAGCAGTTGACACCTTCTTGTTGAAACTGGGAGTCTCAGGGAAATCGATCCTTGGTATTGCCAAGGGAAAACTTCCGCTACACTGCATCTCAAACCTTCCACTTGGGGTAACCAACGAGGGGTGAGAAGCCATCAAGCAAAGTTTTCTGGCGCCGTTGCCGGGGACTCCACTCTTCAGGATAGGGGAGTTGCACGCTATCTTTTACCTTTGCTTTTAGTCTTGTTAGTTTACCTTTCAGTTTTTGCTTTAGTACCTTTTATCGAAAATCACAAAAATAGTTATCTTGCTTGCTTGCTACTATGGGTTCCACCGAGAACACCAAGTTGTGTGACTTCACTAGTCACAACAACGATGACTTTATCTGCACACCTATCACTACACCTGCCACTTCAGCACCTTCATATGAAATTAAACCTGCTTTACTGAACTTAGTTATGAAAGATCAATTCTCCGGTGCTGGAGATGATGCTGCTTTACACTTAAACAACTTTGTTGAACTTTGTGATATGCAAAAGTACCAAGAAATAGATGGTAATATTGTTAATATTAAGCTTTTTCCTTTCTCTTTGAGAGGAGGAGCTAAAATTTGGTTTCAGTCTTTGCCTAGAAATAGCATAGATTCATGGGACAAGTGCAAAGATGCTTTTATTGGAAAATACTATCCACCTGCTAAAATTATCCAACTGAGAAGTAACATAATGAATTTTAAACAATTGGATAATGAACACGTTGCCCAAGCTTGGGAACGTATGAAATCTCTTATCAAGAACTGCCCTACTCATGGTTTGACTACTTGGATGGTTATCCAAACTTTTTATGCAGGCTTGAACTTTACCTCGTGGAACTTGTTAGATTTGGCCGCGGGAGGAACTTTTATGTCAACTACACTTGGTGCTGCCACAAAACTTCTCGATGAGATGATGACCAACTATTCCCAATGGCACACCGAACGCGCTCCAACAGGTAGGAAGGTAAACTCTGTCGAGGAGATTTCCTCCCTAAATGAAAAAGTTGACTTGATCATGTCTCTACTTTCGAAGCAATCTTCTGTTGATCCTCGTGATGTTCCTTTAAATTCTTTGATTGCTCAAGAACAAGTAGATGTGAACTTTATCTCTAGAAACAATTTTAATAACAATGCTTATAGGAGTAATTTTGGTAGCAATCCTAGACCGTTCTCCTCTAATTCTTACGGGAACAACAATGTTTATCCTAGCACCAAGAACTCCACTACTGAACTAGAGATTATGCTTAAAGATTTCATCACTACCCAAAAAGCTTTTAATAATAGTGTAGAAGAAAAACTAAACAAACTAGGTGATCTCTCTTCAAAGGTAGACAATTTAGCCAATGAAGTAGAATTGCTTAAAATTAGAACTTCTCCTCTTGAGGAGAGGAAGGTCACTCCTATGAATGCTATTCAAGTGCAAATTAATGAAAACATTAGGATGATGGCTAAACTTAAAGAGAGATGGGCTATAGAAAGGGAGGAAGAAGATAGAATTAAGAGCCTTCCTACCCACCACACTGTTGCTACTATCCAAGTTGTTGAGGATATTCAAACTCTTCGCACCCAATGTACTCCTGGTCCCAATGGACCTATTAATGGTGATGCTATGACTATAGAAACTACCAAACAAGTGAACCTAAAGGACACCACTACCACCTTACTTGATGGTAGTGACCTTGATTTTGATAATTGCACTCTTACCAAAGTTATTGATTTCCTTCACAAGATGTCTAGAGATCCCCGCACTAGCACGCTTAACCTTGCCTTCACAGAGCATATCACTAATGCTCTTATCAAAGCTAGGGAGGAGAAACTTAGAGTAGAAGCCTCCATACCTAGAAAGCTAGAAGATGGTTGGGATCCTATGATTAAAATTAAGTTGAATAACTTCTCTTGCTATGCTTTATGTGATGTTGGTGCTAGTACCTCTGTTATGCCCAAAAGAATATATGATATGCTTAAATTGAAACCTTTTGATTCTTGTTCTTTTGGTGTTCGTCTCGTTGATTCTTCCATAAAGAAACCTTTGGGGAGGATCGACGATGTTCTTACCATTGTCAATGACAATTATGTTCCCGTTGATTTTACTATTATGGACATTGAATGTGAACCTTCTTGTCCAATTATTTTGGGACGTCCTTTTCTACGCACCGTTGGTGCTATCATTGACATGAAAGAGGGGAATATAAAATTCCAGTTTCCTCTCAAGAAAGGGATGGAACACTTCCCTCGAAAGAAGATTAAGTTACCTTTTGAGTCCGTTGTACGGGCTAGCTATTCTTTTACTCTTGATAAAACTTGATCTCTTTGCATTATGCCTAGCTTAAAGGCATAAAAGAAAGCGCTTTTGGGAGGCAGCCCACATGAATAAATTTTTTATTTTGCTTTTGTTGTGTCTTGATGTTGTTACTACAGTAGCATCATCATTGTATCTTTGCTTTTCAATTTTGTGCTAAGTGTAGCCTCTGATTGCAAGAAAGTTCAAAAGTTGTGACGTGCTGTCCAGGAAACAGATTCTTTCCTTGGATAGACAAATTCGTATGAAATCACCAGATCATCTTTTTGGTCTGAATTGTTTCGACAGCATGCTCTATATAATTTTCTTTCGTGTGTCTGTTCTGAGTTTTTTTATTAGAGTTTCAGAAGTATCCCGAAAAAATCATTTACTACCTGGTGTTCTGTTTTTCACAGATTCTGCCCTGTTTTGCCTTTCCTTCATTTTGCAAACCTAGAGCTTGCTTTTTCTTTGCAAAAACCTTTTGGCAATCTTGAGAAACAGTAGACCTTCAAGAATATCTTTATTTCCAGCAAGGAACAATTATTTTATTATGGATACTAACCTCGCTAATCAGATTATGATGAGTTATGTATGAAGGGAGTTTTCAAGTGTGCGAGGGAAGATGATAAAAAGATCCAGGAGTGTCAAACGCTCAAGCTTGGGGATGCCCCCGTGCACCCCCAAGAAATATTCAAGGAGACTCAAGCGTCTAAGCTTGGGGATGCCCCCGTGCATCCCCTTCTCCATCAACATTATCAGTTCGTCTTTCGTTCCACTATATTTTAATCACTTCATGTGTTATGTGTTATGCTTGGAGCGTCTTGCTTTTAGTTTTCCTTTTTAGTTTTCCTTAGCTTTTCATAACGAGTCGGAACTCAGCTTTCTTTATGTGGGAGAGAAACACGCTCCACTTCTACCTAGAACATAACATAGAATTTTCATGTCTATCCTTGCTGTGTGTGTTCTTTGTCTTTTAATAGCTACTATCGTGCTTAGCTCTTAATTTTCATGCTTATCTTTTTAAAGAGCTTTCGTTTAGTTGGTTGCTTGAACCCTCTTTAGTTATCATGCTTATCTTATTAAGAGAGTTTGCTTCCGTTGCATTGGTTGATATGTCTATGATAAAGATGCTACGTGCATAATGGCGCTTAGTAGTTCATGTTTTCGTATGGTTAGTCTCAAATAGCTGGGGGGTTCCCAATGTGTTATTGGAGTACCAACATAATTTGTTTGCCTATGATGTGGTATGGTTTAGTAATATCTTCCTTCAAGAATTTATTTTGATTGACTTGGCGTATGCTCACGCATATTTAAGACTGTAAAGAAAGTCTGTCAAGCCTTGATGATCTTTTGTTTCTGAGTAGCGATATAACTTCCATGCCTGATTCAATGTTGCTTTGTCGCTCTGCATGATTATGACCGTCATTGCTCTCTTAATTCGTCGCTCCCAGTCTTTTGCTAACCTTCGCCTGTACTTAGCGGACTGACTGCTTGAGCATCCACATTCTTTTAAACCAGTTATGCCATATGAGTCCACCATACCTTCCTACATGGTATTTACCTGCCATTCCTAATGGAGACTTGCATGTACCATCTCGAAATTATTCAAAGAAAAAGCATTCCTATTTTGTGCCTCTGTTGTAAGTTCATGAGGAAGTAGTAGTTAATTCATGATCTTTTTAAGTTGGACAAGCTTCACCCCGGGATTGCATGTATAATGTGCAAACCCATAATACGAGAAGGAACTGGCATTGAGTGCGCCCGGCTCAAAAAGATAATATAACAAACAAACCCTCCTTCACGCTTTGTTCATGAGAAATCAGAAAACTTTGGCAGTGATAAACAAAGGAGATTAAGAGGATGTGATCGTCCTCATTCGGGAGCCGTTCCTCGAAACTTGTCCATCTCAAGAAGTGATTGAGTTGTCTGCTAGCATTCGTTGACGAAACATGCATGATCTAAAAAAATATTATTACCACTGTTTTAAAACCAAGAGCTCTGGTACATGTTTTGTCTTTGTTTCCGACTACGGGTTTTCAACCTTGCCAACAAAAGCCATGGTTCGAGAGTCTCCACCTTCTTTTAAAAGCACCAACTACTGAGAGCATGATTGTCATTCTGAGTGTAATGTGCATTGTCCCAAAGTAGCATTGTCTTTTGCATGATTGTGATATCGTTTATTTTGAAATCATTGTATCTAGTCATCACTTAAACCTTGGAGGTGCCCCTGCATTTATGTTTTGCTCCACTAAAGGGGGCAAGCTAGATATCACTTTATCATATTTGCACACCATGCTCATTGCAAATCTATTTGATATTTCAATATCATATTGTAAAACTTTCAGTTCTTTGTGATTTTCTCATGAGGCAACTTAATTACTATAGATTCATTGTCTCAGTAAGCTTTTGTCATGTGACTATGAAAAAGTCCTATATGGTTAATAGCATGTCACCACAGAAATTATTCTTGTTATCATTTACCTACTTGAGGACGAGCAGGAATAAAGCTTGGGGATGTTGATACGTCCAAAACGTATCTATAATTTCTGCTTGCTCCATGCCTCTTTTGGGTGATATTACTATGATATTTATACACTTCCATACACTTTTGATCATATTTGGACTAACCTATTAACTCAGTGCACCCCAGTGCCAGTTTCTGTTTTCGGCTGTTTTTTGTATTTCAGGTTTTCCCATTACGAGAACTGCCAGAAAAATCCCGGAAAAATTATATAAAAAATCAGCGTTCCAGAAGCTACCAGGCACCCGAAGCACAGCCGGAGCGGGGCGACCAGGGCCCCAGGCGCCCTGGTGGCGCCCCCCCCCCCCTGGGCCGCGCCGGGGGGGCGCCTGGGCCCCCCGAGACTCCGCTGATGCCCCCCTTTGGCATATATTTATACCGTCTCCCGAAACCCTCGAGACGGGAACTCTTTTTCGCGATCTCATCTCTGTTCCACCGCCGCCGCCGCTTCCAAGATCGGGAGCACCAGGAGAACTCTTCCCGGCACCCTGTCGGAGGGGAGGATCACCACCGGGAGCTTCTCCACCACCATGGACGCCTCCCGGATGAGTTGTGAGTAGTCTCCCTTGGACCATGGGTCCATGACCAGTAGCTATGTGATGTTCTCCTCCCGTTCTTGTGCTTCACTAATTAGTCCTCGTGAGCTGCCCTACATGATCGAGGCACATATGTAATCCTTATGCTGTTGCTATGTTGAGTTTGCTGGGATCCGATGGATTATGAGATTATGTTCAGATTGTGTTTGAGTAATATATTTGATTCACCTCTTTTATATTTATGTTCGTAAGTAATTCTTGCATGTTCTCCGTTGTTATTTATTGCTTTGGCCAAGTAGTAGGTAGTGACTCCAAGAGGGAACGTTATGCTTGATTGTGGGTTCATGCCCCTCGATGACTAGCTTGAGTGACAGAAACATGAGTCTAGGGGATGTGCTGTTGCCACAAGGGGGAAAACAACGGTGCTTGTGCCCGCGGGTGCAACGATTGTTTACTTTACGCAAAGTTCTTTCAATGCAGTTGTCTGTTGCTTTGAGTTTACACTATGGGTGGGACTCGCAACTTAATACCAGCGAGATGTTCTGGATAGATATCTCAAGGTGGATGATTAGTAGTAGATGCAGATGGATTTCGGTCTACTTACCTCGGCGTACCGCCCATGCTTTGAACCTCTACCTTTCTTGTAACATAGTTAGCATTGGTTTGCGCACATAATTCTGTCAATTGCCCAGCTGTAATTCGTTCACCTCACATAGCTGTTTTATCGTCTTTTGGGAGAGAGACATCACTAGTGAACATCATGGGACTCCGGTTCATATTACCATCATTGATCACATCCGCTATTTACTTTCCGCTTTTATTTACTATTGCAGCACTACCTATCACTATTATCACTTGCGTTTGATCCTTTGTAAACTACAAGGCTGGAGAGATTGACAACCTCTCTGTACTCGTTGGGAGCAAAGTTATTTGTATCTGTGTGCAGGTCCATATTGATTGCTAATATATCTGGCGCCGTTAGCAGTTGACACCTTCTTGTTGAAACTGGGAGTGTCAGGGAAATCGATCCTTGGTATTGCCAAGGGAAAACTTCCGCTACACTGCATCTCAAACCTTCCACTTGGGGTAACCAACGAGGGGCGAGAAGCCATCACATGGCAATCCCTACTCACTCACATTGATACTTATTGATGGGCATCTCCATAGCCCATTGATATGCCTAGTTGATGTGAGCCTATCTCCCTCCTTTTTGTCTTCTCCACAACCACCTCTCTATTCCACATAGTGCTATGTCCATGGCTCACGCTCATGTATTGCGTGAAAGTTGAAAGGTTTGAAAGAATAGAGTATGAGAACAAGTGCTTGGCTGAAATCGGGGTTGTGCATGATATGAATATTTTCTGTGATGAAGAGGGAGCATAGCCAGACTATATGATTTTGTAGGGATAACTTTCTTTAGCCATAGTATTTTGAGAAGACATGATTGCTTTGTTAGTATGCTTGAAGTATTATTATTTCTTATGTCAATATAGACTTTTGTCTTGAATCTTTCTGATCTGAACATGCATGCCACAATTAAGAGAATTACATTGAAAAACTATGTTGGTTAGCATTCCACATCAAAAATTTTGTTTTTATCATTTGCCTACTCGAGGACGAGCAGGAATTAAGCTTGGGGATGCTTGATACGTCTCCAACGTATCTATAATTTTTTATTGTTCCATGCTATTATTTATGATGTTTTGGATGTTTAATGGGCTTTGTTATACACTTTTATATTATTTTAGGGACTAACCTACTAACCCAAAGGCCCGGTCCAGATTGCTGTTTTTTTGCCTGTTTTAGGGTTTTACAGAAAAGGAATATCAAACGGAGTCCAAATTGAATGAAACATTCGAGAGAGATATTTTTCGAGCAAAATACGCATGGGAGACTTGAGAACCACGGAGTAGGGCTGACGTGGCGTCCACGAGGGTGGGGGGCGTCCCCCCCCCCTATAGGGTGCGCCCCCTGCCTCGTGGGCACCCCGTCTGGCCCCCGGTGCCCTCCTTCCTCCTATATATACCTACGTACCCCGAAACTATCAGAAGAACAGAGGAAACCATAGTTCCACCGCCGCAACCTTCTGTTCACGTGAGATCCCATCTTGGGGCCTGTTCCGGAGCTCCGCCGGAGGGGGGATCTACCAGGGAGTGCTTCTACATCATCGCCTCACCATGAGTTGTGAGTAGTTTACCACAGACCATCGGGTCCATAGTTAGTATCTAGATGGCTTCTTCTCTCTCTTTGGATCTCAATACCAAGTTCTCCTTGGTCTTCGAGGAGATCTATTCGATGCAATCTCTTTTTGCAGTGTGTTTGTCGAGATCCGATGAATTATGGGTTTATGATCAAGATTATCTATGAGA
The DNA here is from genome assembly GCA_902687465.1 of Secale cereale. Classification (NCBI taxonomy): domain Eukaryota; kingdom Viridiplantae; phylum Streptophyta; class Magnoliopsida; order Poales; family Poaceae; genus Secale; species Secale cereale. The sequence goes on from LR738710.1 coordinate 66,811,477, forward strand.
AATATTTGGTTCTTCTCTGAACTCTTTATGTATGATTATAATATCCTTGCAAGTATCTTTGAATTATTGGTTTGGTTTGGCCTACTAGATCTATATTTCTTGCAATGGGAGAAGTGCTTGGCTTTGGGTTCAATCTTGGGGTGTCCTTTCCCAGTGACAGTAGGGGCAGCAAGGCACGTATTGTATTGTTGCCATCGAGGATAAAAAGATAGGGTTTATATCATTATGTTTGAGTTTATCCCTCTACATCATGTCATCTTGCTTAAGGCGTTGCTCCGTTCTTATGAACTTCATACTCTAGATGCATGCTGGATAGCGGTTGATGTGTGGAATAATAGTAGTAGATGCAGAATCGTTTCGGTCTACTTGTCTCGGACGTGATGCCTATATATAATGATCATGCCTAGATAGTCTCATAATTATTCGCTTTTCTATCAATTGCTCGACAGTAATTTGTTTACCCGCCGTAGAATATCGCTATCATGAGAGAAGCTACTAGAGAAAACTAAGGCCCCCGGGTCTATTCTCAACATATCAATCTACAGTCTACTTTACTTTTCCGCTTTTACTTTCTGTTCTTATAATCAAAAATACCAAAAATATCAAACTATCATCTCTATCATATCTCACTTTCGTAAGTGACCGTAAAGGGATTGACAACCCCTTATCACGTTCGTTGCGAAGTTCTTATTTGTTTGTGCAGGTGCGAGGGACTCGCGCGTGGTCTCCTATTGGATTCATACCTTGGTTCTCAAAAACTGAGAGAAATACTTACGCTACTGTGTTGCATCACCCTTTCCTCTTCGAGGGAATACAACGCAAGCACGAGAAGTAGCATAGCACATCATTTAATATGATACGGTATCATGATATGATACTCAGCTCTCTCTTTCTTCATTTAATTCTATAACACCTCATCAAAATTGCCTAGTTGGCATGCATGATACTACCTATGATACTCCGAGGCTGGTTGTAATGGGAAGTATCATATACTAGTATCATGCTTATGATACTAGTGTATTTACCTCCCTAATGCATAGTATCATATATTAGTACCATGTAGTACTTTATTTATTGCTATGCATGACACATAGCAGCATAACAATTATATGCTACGGTGTCATAATATGATACTCAACCATCTTTTTCTTCATTTAATTCTATGACACCTCACCAAAATTGCCTAGTTGGCATGCATGATACTAGCTATGATACTACCATTACGACCAGCCTAATATAGGCGGCTCTTGCAGCGGCACATCATTTAGAGCAAGTACTCTCTTCGCACTAGGATCAAAGGAAGTGAAACAAAAGTTGGAGTGGATGCTAGATTGTCAATTAAAACATGATTACATAGGAAAAAATCCTATAGCATTCTATCCTATGAATCAAATGACCAATGTAGGAAAATTATGAGGGGGGTCTCTCCAACAGTGTTCCTCGGCTCGCACCTAGCATCACGGTGGTCGAACTTGGAGTCTTTCATCTGGTACACGGGACCACATGTCAACGAAACATGGTGTGTAATTTCTCGTGCAAAATGCGATCTGGCCGCGTTGGCCCGAGGTGCCGCATTAGTTATCGACCTTTATTTTTTTTAATGGCGTGTCGTTCAGTTTTAAAGCACGACTAACTGGTATTGTTTGTAGAGAAAATATATAAACTACTCTACCACTACTTCACCTCTAGTACTAGTAGTATAAAAAAGATATATAGGCTGGAGCTTCAGAGCTTTCTTGCTAAGGGCTGCCCACTTGCTTCTCACACTATCACCCTCTCTCCAGATCTAAAAAAGATGGCCTCTCTCTCCCTCCTCACCAGTGGTCACAGATCCGTCGGGGAAGAAAAGGACGTGCAGCATTGACGCACTCGTCGTCGGCGAGCGAGGTCACGCACTTACGATAAGGCCGTCCTCTCAGACCTAGCGCCCGCGTGGGATGGCCTCCGTCCCCAAGCTCGTTGTCGTAGTGCGTGCGGAGGACGACGACCACGAGCGAAGCCACTTCCCACCGACCCTCAGGTATGCTACCTCTTTTCGAACCATACCCTTGTTCTATTGCCCCATCTGCCATGTCGCTGCATGTGGATCTTTTTCCACTCCACCATCTTCCCAATTTGCTATCCTCTGCTCTGCTGGTCACGCAGACGAAAACCTTAATTTGCACTATTAAAGGAAACCCTACTTCATGCAGACTAATCCATGTCTGGGTTGAATAAGAAAAGGAAGGGAGACTGTACTGTCGAAGAGAGTAGGCATCGAACCCGCATCTAGGTTGAAAAGGGGAAAATCAGTAGCTAAGGAACAAGTCTCGTGTCTCTTGGTTGAAGAAGGGTAGAAAGGCATGACAACACAATAGAGAATGACCAGGTCGATCGGTCTGTTGTCCTCACATAGGAAAACAGTGGTTGAGCATAACAAAAATGGGACGTAATCCACATATGTTGCCTCGATATTTGTTGCTCTGGGTAACCATACCTCCCTCACCACTTTATGCGTCCGTGGAGGTACATCGTACTTGTGCGCCCACTGTCCGAATGGGTCTCGCATGCTCTTATTGCCACTTTTTTGTTGTTAGTATAATGCAAGCGGTAAAGTCAACCAATGCTACTGCTAAAGTGATGCCACATTTAACTAATGCCGCACTCAGTCTAATGCCACCGATAAATTTAAGCAATGCCATTTAATGTCTCTGGATTATTTCAGGGTTAGCTGTTGATTGTGGATGTATTAAAGATTTTTCAGCTAAGGCATTCTAATGTTGTTGCACAGCCAGTATACCAACGATGAAACTTGTTACTACCTTCAGATTTTTGCACAGTTAATGCTTATAAATTACATACCTCACTTTCATGAGATAAGTAAATTTTTTTGTATAGTGTCACCAAAATGCCAAGGCGCTGATGTCATTTTATTTTGGTTAAACTGCACACAAAATTATGAAGACAAGAGGAAAGGTCAAGAGTGGGCACCTCCTTATCGTGTTGTTTTCTTTGATTCGGTTGGTCAAGTTTTATGTTTAATCGACTATCAAGATTGGGATAGCAATTTTCAGGTCCTTTGGAGTTCAAAATGATATATACCTTCAAGGTACATGGTTTGCAAAAAAAATATCAGTAGTTCATAATGCTAGTTACCTTCAGACTTTTGTATTTGGTTTAATGTTGTTGCCAGCTAGTATACCAATGCTGAAACTTGTTACCTTTACATTTTGTATTGGTAATGCTTATAAAAATCTTCAAGTGCTAGCTTATGGAGATCAGTTCAGCAAAACCATTATACTCTACCCCGTAATAAAAAAATTACTCCACTGTTCCACTAGCCAGTTGATTAGTGTATATATGTTCTATTTGAATGGTGTTGCATTAGCGTATCGACATATATAAGGTGTGCTGCTTCTTCAATCTCTGCTCTTCCTGCTCCAGCCGCTCAAACAAGCGCCAGCGAGACTGCCTGCTCTCTCCTCCCCGCGACAGGCTGTGCTGCTGCGCAGGCCTCACCGCCCCACCGTACTCCCATCGCTGGCCTAGCCATCCCTCTACTCACCCACACCTGCTGTTTTCTCCGGGGACTGCAGACGAACTAGTAAACCCTCGTACTCCTCCGCGTGGAAAACGACTGTCGAGTCTTCCTTGGCTCCGTGTCGTTCCCTTCCTAGGCATCGCCGTCGTCCACCGACCTGGTGCTCTCGGCGCGGCCTGGTCAACGTGGTCAATGAACGACATCCATCGGAAGTGGACTGTACGTGGAGAGACTGATAGCTGGGTCCATGGCCGCACGCAAGGAAATGCCTCCTTATTACGCGCAAAATAATGATTCCTTCACCTGACAGCTAGGAGCCACGGGAAGGGCTTCTGTATTTCGCGAAAAATTGCCCCCCTCCCCCCCACTGACAGGTTGGACCCGCCAGCTATATCTTCACACGCAAGTAAGTGCCTCCTTATGACGCACAAAAAAATGAATACCCCCCTGCTAGCTGGGAACCACCATAGTGGGTGGCTGACTTGTGGGCCTACTAAGTTGACGGGGACAAAGGGCTTTGTCAAGTTAGTCAATATGAACGATTCTAGCTCCAGTGACCGTACGATGTCCATCCAACGGCCATAGTGCTTCTTCAACCTCTGGTCTTCTTGCTCCAGCCGCCCAAACCAGCGCCGGTTGTGCCGCTTGCTCCTGCCTCCCGTGGCCAGTTGTGCTGCCGCGGAGGCCTCACCGCCCCCATACTACTCCCACCACTGGCCAGGCCATCCCTCCACTCACCCACACCCCCTGTTATTCTGCGGCGACGGCAGCCTGATGACCCACAACCGTAAGGGATCTATTGCAGCGTTTTCGATAAGTAAGAGTGTCGAACCCAACGAGGAGCAGAAGGTATTGATAAGTGGTTCTGAGCAAGGAATAACTGCAAGCACTGAAAGATAACTTTTTAGGGGTTTTCTTGATATAAGCAATGGGAAGGTAAAAGCGAGCAAAGTAAAAGGCAATGGAGAGTAACAAGTGGCCCAATCCTTTCTGAGCAAAGGAGAGGCCTAGCAACTGAACTTATAAAGGCTAAAGTGTTCTTGAGGACACACGGGAGGGGTAGTCATGTGCTTTCGCCATATTCCGTATCGGTACTATGTTATGTGTTGATAAGTGCTGAGTGGGTGGATCTATGCTAGTACACTCTCTAGGCTAAGATGAGTGCACTCTTATGATTAAACACCTTGCAAGCATCCGCAAATACAAGATAGTATTTAAGGCAATAGCCTAACCATTGCAATACGATCGATGATCCATTGTTCCCTTGTGCAAAAGCGTGCGAACTGGGGTTCAGGTTTCTGTCACTCCGGCAACCCACCGTACGCATTCTTTGTACACAATGTATTCCCCTAGGTCCTTAATAAGGCGAAGTGTTGAGTGTTCGACTCACACAACACCACTAGGACACAACTTAAGTATCAAACAACACATATTACTTCAACATCATATGACTACTAACAACAAGACTTTTCCCATGTCCTCAAGAACTAAAATAACTACTCACAAGACATAAAAGAGATCATGATCAGTGGAGATAAATGGATGATAAACAATCTGGACATAATGATATTTCTCCAACAAAACTCAATTGCATTCACCACAAAGTAGTAATCAACACCGATAGAGTAGAGAGGATAGATAGTACGGATTACAACACAAGTTGCAATGGTGAGATGAGATTGGATGAAGATGGAGATGGTGCTGATGTTGGGGATGATGTTGATGATGATCTCGATGATGCCCGTGACGATGGTGATGACGATGGCGATGATCTCCCCTTCCGGGAAGTGATTTCCCCAGTGGAATCTGCCCGCCGGAGATGGCTTTTTCTTCTCTGTAGGTTTCCGCCACGGAGCGGCGGCGGAACTCCGTCTAAACTCTCCTTTTTAGGGTTTTTGGATGACGAGGAGTATATAGGCAAAAGGGGGCAGCCGGAAGTGGGCCAGGGGCTCCAGGCGCCCCCCCCCCCCCCGGCGCGGCCAGGGTGGGGGCCGCGCCAGGTGGCCGCCTGGGCGTCCTGTGGCCCCCCTCTGGTTGCTCTTTTGTGTGCCTTCGTGATCCGTCTGTAAAATACCCTCCGTCGATTTTCAGGTAATTTGGAGGTATTCTTCTTCAGCAACTCAGCGTCCACTTTTTACCGCTGAATCCTGCGTCTGCTGCTTCGGCACCGGAAAGTTGCAAACTGTGTAAAATAGGCCAAAACAACATAAGAACATCATCGTAATGTCTAATATATCAATGAATAAGGATGAATTACGATATAAAATAGTGATGCATTTTGGATGTATCAACACCCCCAAGCTTAGACCTCGCTTGTCCCCAAGCGAATACTGAGCTCGGTAAACCTGTCCACAAGTTTAGAGAGTGAAGTGTCGATAAATAGAATACGGACAAGAAGCATCACAGTTTCTTCACCAATCTCAAATATCCTCAACAGCAATCTTCAACTCATAAGGCCCTTATAAAAGAGTGATAACACTTATAATCGAAAGTAGGGCTAAGGAAACTCATCAAATCATGGAAAACATGTCCTTTGGTCAAAGAACAACTAATAGATTTTACTTTTGCTCTTTCTCTTTATGTTTTGATGAGATTGATTGAAGCTTTTGAAAGAACATGTTATTAGGCAAGAACTGAAAGTTTTAACACAAAGGAAGATGTTTGCTTTAGCTGGGCTTGACAAACAACTTACTTATCAAATGATAATGTCAACAAGGATATGATATGACAAATCTTAATGCAACTTTATATGAATGAATCCTCGTCAACATCAAATGTCTGCTCTCTTTAAGAATAGAAGGAAGTGGGAATAACTGACTCATCCTAGAATTAAGAGATAGCCCCTGCTCTAGGGAAGTAGGGAAAACTCATGTGCTATCCTTAAATCAAACAGAATGAAAACAAGTTTTGAGAGGTGCATGACTCATCAACGAATGCTAATAGATAACTCAATTACTTCTCGAGGTGGACATGTTTCGAGGAACGGCTCCCGTACGGGGACGATCACATCCCCTTAATCTCCTTTGTTTATCGCTGTTAAAAGTTTTCTGATTTCTCAGGAACAAAGCGTGAAGGAGGGTTTGTTTGTTGTATTATCTTTTATGAGCCGGGCGCACTCATGCCAGTTCCTTCTCGTATTAGGGGTTTGCAGATTAGACATGCAATCCCAGGGTAAAACTTGTCCAACTTAAAAATATCATGAATTAACTATTACTTCCTCATGAGCTAAAACAGGGGCACAAAATAGAAGATTTTGAACATTTAAGGATAACACACAAATTCTATACTTTAGGAGGTGGTAGTGGAATACCACGAATAGGAAGGTATGGTGGACTCATATGGAAGGTATTGGTTTTAAGGGTATGGATGCACAAGCAGAATTCCGCTTAGTACAGAGTTTAGGCTAGCAAAGGCTTTGAGAGAACAGACAATTGATGATGACTAAGATGCAAAGCAATATAAAGCATAAACATTAAAATAAGCATAATACATCAAGTTGTCTTCCTTGTCAGCATAACACTTCAAGCATAATAACATAAAGGTTTTGGCTATGTCGCTACTTTAAGAAAATCATGCTTGTTGTTATGACCAAAGCTATGTTTGCCAAGATTAAATAAAGTTTCAAAGCCATACCTGATATAAGGTCAATACTCCCCATAAGAATCATCATATAAGGTCGATTGCGTGAAGAGAATACCGAGTGCAGCAAAGGAACCAATAGACTTCTCATTAATATTCCATCATAGACGACTCCACACTCACGGATACAATCTCTCCACAGAAGGAGTGATAGACCTCAATGCACACACCTATTTCATATAATAACCTTCCTAAACATGATACGACTCTACTGGACTCTAAAAGACAAAAGATAAAGATAAAGATACCGGGCACTCCCCCAAGCTTGGAACAAGCCAAGGGGATGCCATTACCCAAGGAGATTTCACTCCTCATTCTTGTTGACGTTAATCACATAGTCCTCGGCGAAGCGCTTCCATGGAAGGGGTTCTCCAGTCTCATATGAGAAGTTTGTCTCCTGAATCCTGCATGCAGCACCCATACCCATGCGCATAAACCTTAGTTCATACTCACAGTTCTGGTGATGTAGATCATAAATTTGCCCTTGGAGCTCTTCAATTCTTTCTTCAGATGCGGTGATGCTTTTCCACATCTCCTTCATCTCCTTCAGGAAGTAGGTCTTCAGCTCATTGATGATGTCAAAGTTAGCTTCAACACCACGCTCGATCATCTTCTTGTACTTGAAGACTTCTTGCTCCACTTCTTCTAGCCTGGCCTGGATGCTCCCCTCCTTGATAGGTCCCTTCAGATCTTCTTGATGGAGGACACCGTCCTCCATCCGAACAACCTGAGGGTGCTTCTTCACCTCGGCAAGGTAAGGGTTGATGACGTTGACGACGAACTTGTCCTTGGGGGAACTTGGAGAAGCCATGGCACCTAGGTCCAGCTGAAAGATTCCCTGGCAGAAAAAGATCGAAAAGAAAACACACGAAATCGCGAGATACGTTGCCGGAACAATCCGGGCAAATATATAGCAAAAATTTATGCACAGAAAGGAAGGTAACAAGCTAAAACGGGGTCGGAGACGGACTCCTGGGTGCCCAGGAGGCCTCCCGGCGCGGCCAGGAGGTAGGGCGCGCCAGGGGGGTGCCTGGGCCCCCTGGAGCTTGTCTCCGGTTCCACTTAGGCTTAGAATTTTACTAATTTTGCAAAAACTCATAATATGGAACTTTTATGGTGGTTCGCGATGTTTCCTTACCGTAATACATACCTTTTCTTATTCTGCTTCTGCTGGTGTCTGAAACAGGGCTGCAACATGTTCTTCGTGAGTTGTTGTGTATATCGTATTCACATCAACATTGACAGGGTCTCCTGCTATGTAATGCTTAAGTCTTTGCCCATTCACAACTTGAGGTTTGGTGCCTTCAAAATTGTTAATCTTGATTGCACCAGACCGATAGACTTCTTCAATATGAAATGGCCCTTCCCACCTGGAAAGTAGTTTGCCTGGAGAAAACCTGAAACGGGATCTAAACAACAAAACTTTATCACCAACATTAAATTCACGTTTCAGAATCCTCCTATCATGCCACTTCTTTACTTTTTCCTTGAACATTTTAGCGCTCTCATAAGCTTCACTTCTCCACTCATCTAGAGAAGTCAAGTTCATGAGACGCTTCTCACCAGCTAACTTTGGGTCAGCATTAAGCTCTCTAACAGCCCAGAAAGCTTTGTGCTCTAATTCTAACGGCAAATGGCAAGCCTTACCATAAACCATCTTATAGGGGGACATGCCCATGGGGTTTTTGTAAGCAGTTCTATACGCCCACAAAGCATCTCCTAACTTATTTGACCAGTCCTTTCTATTTCTATTAACTGTCTTCTGTAAGATCAACTTGATCTCTCTATTGGTGAGCTCAACTTTCCCACTAGTTTGAGGATGGTACGGTGAAGCAATTCTATGATTAACATCGTACTTGGCTAAAGCTTTTCTAAAAGCTCCATGCGTGAAGTGTGATCCTCCATCAGTCATGAGATACCTAGGTACACCAAACCTAGGGAAAATCACATCTTTGAGCATTTTCAAAGATGTCTTGTGATCAGCACTTTCAGTGGGGATCGCTTCAACCCACTTGGTCACATAATCAACAGCTACTAAAATGTGAGTGTACTTGTGCGAAGAAGGAAAAGGACCAATAAAATCAAAACCCCAGCAATCAAAAGGTTCAATCACTAGTGAGTAATTCATAGGCATCTCATTCCTTCTACTAATATTACCAACTCTCTGACATTTATCACAAGCTAAAACATAATTTCTAGCATCCTTAAAGAGAGTAGGCCAATAAAAACCTGATTGAAGAACCTTATGTGCGGTCCTCTCACCGGCATGATGCCCTCCATAGGGACTATCATGACACTGTCTGAGAATGTCCTTCTGCTCATGTTCCGGTATGCATCTTCTCACGATCCCGTCTGTACCTTCTTTGAAAAGATGTGGGTCATCCCAAAAGTAGTGCCTCAAATCATGAAAGAACTTCTTCCTTTGCTGAAACGTTAAACCTGGAGGCAAATACTTCGCAACGATAAAATTAGCATAATCTGCAAACCAAGGATCGGAAAGAGATTGTACTTTTACGACGGCAAGTTGCTCGTCTGGAAAACTGTCGTTGATTGGGATGGGATCATGCGGTATATCTTCCATCCTTGAAAGATTGTCCGCCACCGGATTGTCTTCTCCTTTCCTATCAACAATCTGCAAATCAAATTCTTGAAGAAGGAGTACCCATCTAATAAGCCTTGGCTTGGCATCCTTCTTTGTCATAAGGTACTTAATGGCAGCATGGTCAGTATGAATAATAACTTTGGAATCAACAATATACTGCCTAAACTTATCACAAGCAAACACTACAGCTAAGAATTCCTTCTCAGTAGTAGCATAATTCTTTTGAGCACTATCAAGGGTTTTACTAGCATAATGTATAACATTCAATTTCTTATCAACCCTTTGCCCTAAAACAGCTCCAACAGCAAAATCACTAGCATCACACATAATCTCAAAAGGTAAATTCCAGTCAGGTGGTTGTACTATAGGAGCGGTTATTAAAGCTTTCTTGAGAACTTCAAAAGCCTCCTTACAATCTTCATCAAATACAAAAGGAACGTCCTTCTGGAGAAGATTAGTGAGGGGTCTCGAAGTCTTAGAAAAGTCTTTAATAAATCTTCTATAGAAACCAGCATGGCCGAGAAAACTGTGAATACCTTTGATGTCCCTTGGATAGGGCATCCTCTCAATTGCTTCGATCTTGGCCTTGTCCACCTCAATTCCCCTTTCGGAAATCTTGTGACCAAGAACAATTCCTTCGTTAACCATGAAGTGACACTTCTCCCAATTGAGTACCAGATTTGTCTCCTCACATCTTGCAAAACTTTATTAAGGTTGTGGAGACAATGGTCAAAGGAAGTTCCATAGACGGAGAAATCGTCCATGAAGACTTCCACAATCTCCTCACAGAAACCATGAAAGATAGCAGACATACACCTTTGAAAAGTAGCAGGGGCATTACATAAACCAAAAGGCATACGCCTGTAAGCATAAGTACCAAAGGGACAAGTAAAAGTGGTCTTCTCTTGATCAGCAGTGTTAACATGAATTTGAGAGAAGCCAGAATAACCATCGAGGTAACAAAAGTGGGTATTTTTGGATAACCTTTCAAGCATTTGGTCGATGAACGGCAACGGGTAGTGATCCTTCCTGGTTGCCTTGTTCAGCTTCCTGTAATCAATACACATTCTATATCCAATAATAATTCTCTGAGGTATTAGTTCATTCTTATCATTAGGAACCACAGTTGTACCTCCTTTCTTAGGAACACAATGTACTGGGCTTACCCACTTACTATCAGCTATAGGGTAGATAATACCTGCAGCTAGAAGGTTGAGAATCTCAGTTCTTACAACATCCATCATCTTCGGGTTCAACCGTCGTTGATGATCAACAACTGGTTTAGCATCGGGCTCAAGGTTGATAGTATGTTGACAAATAGATGGACTAATCCCCTTAAGGTCATCAAGGATATAGCCAATTGCACCTCGGTGTTTACGAAGTACTTCCAATAGTCGCTCTTCTTCATATCCTGAAAGGTTACAGTTGATAATAACAGGATATACTTTCTTTTCATCTAAATATGCATACTTGAGCGTATCGGGAAGAGGTTTAAAATCGAACACCGGGTCTTCTTTTGGTTTTGATAAAATTCCCAAAGGTTCAACAGGAAGGTTGTGCTTAAGGATAGCAGGTTGTCTCAAGAATATTTCATCTAGTTCATTTCTTTCCTGCATATGCAATTCATTCTCGTGGTCCTCCATATATTGCTGCAAAGGATCATTAGGGGGAATAGCAATAGAAGCAATACTTTCAATAATTTTATCATCACTAGGTAAATCGGTACCACGAGGCTACTTAGAGAACTTAGAAAAATTAAATTCATATGGCTCACCATTGAATTCAACAGAAACTTTACCTTTCTTGCAATATATTATAGCTCCACAAGTTCTAAGAAAAGGTCTACCAAAAATAATAGGACAAAAATTGTCCCTCACTGAACCAAGTACTAGAAAGTCGGTAGGGTATTTTACCTTTCCACATAGGACTTCAACGTCTCTCACAATTCCGATAGGAGAGATAGTTGCTCTGTTTGCAAGATGAATGGTAACATCAACTTCTTCAAGTTCACAAGGTGAAATCTCACCGATGATCTCTTGATAAAGTGAATAGGGGATAGCACTAGCACTCGATCCCAAATCGCATAGCCCATAATAATTGTGATCTCCTATTTTAACAGATACTACTGGTGTACCTGAAATCGGGCCTTTATTCTTGGCTGTGACAAGGTTAGTGGAAACAGCACAAAAATTTACATTGGAATCCAAAACATCATTAGTAACAAGGTCTTTAACCAATGCAACTTGAGGGTCGACCTTGATCTGGTCCTCAGGCTCATCAATTCTTCTCTCACTTTTATTTATTATGCCTGTCACAAGAGAGTGCTCCCTTATCCTTGCGGGAAAAGGAGGCTTTTCATATATAACTGCAGGCAAAATAGGGTCAGCAACATGAATATCAACAGGTAACTCTTTGAAAGGTTCATGATGCTGATCTCTCTTCTTTTTTAAAGAATCAACGTGAGAGGCAAAATCCTTACAGAAATCAATCATTAGATGGGAATCAAGACCAATCTTAGAGCAAAAGGTATTGAAGTAATCAGTTTTCACATAGCTCTCAATATAATCATGCTCATAATTTATAGCGGGTTCAATACCTTTATCGATTTCCCAATCTTCGGTATTCCTCTGGATCCTTTCAAGGAGATCCCACCTTTCTTCAACACTCTTCGTCTGAAATACCCCACTAGAGGAGGCATCCAGCATCTCCTTATCCTGACGAGAAAGCCTGGCATAAAAATTTGTAAGTATAATTTTCTTGGGGAGCTCATGAATAGGACATTTGAGCATTAGGGACTTCAATCTCCCCCAAGCTTGAGCAATGCTTTCTCCGTCACGAGACCTAAAGTTATAGATATAGTTCCTGTCTCGATGAATTTCATGAAGAGGATAAAACTTGGTATAAAAGAGAGACATAAGCTCTTGCCAATCAAGCAAGTGTGAGTTATCGAGAAGCTTATACCAATCTGAAGCTTTATCTATAAGCGATACGGAGAACAATTTCCTCATGACAAACTCCATTGATACACCTGCAAGCTTAAATAATGAACATAGTTGTGACAGATATAGCAAGTGTTCACCGGGATGTCTGTCTCCTGCATAACGATTAGCCAAAACATAATCGATAATACCAGCTGGTATTTTATAGGGCACAATTTCAGTAGGGGGAGGAGCAGCCACCACAGATGTGGGGCGTCTTCCCTCGAGCAACGATCCAATAGCAAGGTTGTCCATAAGGACAAAGAGCAGCAACAGCAAAATAAAAATAGAAATATAAAAACTTCCTTACCAGTTAACTTTACCAATAGCGCTACACTCCCCGGCAACGGCGCCAGAAAACGGTACTTGATGACCCACAACCGTAAGGGATCTAATGCAGCGTTTTCGATAAGTAAGAGTGTCGAACCCAACGAGGAGCAAAAGGTATTGATAAGTGGTTCTAAGCATGGAATAACTGCAAGCACTGAAAGATAACTTTTTAGGGGTTTTCTTGATATAAGCAACAGGAAGGTAAAAGCGAGCAAAGTAAAAGGCAATGGAGAGTAACAAGTGGCCCAATCCTTTCTGAGCAAAGGAGAGGCCTAGCAACTGAACTTATAAAGGCTAAAGTGTTCTTGAGGACACACGGGAGAGGTAGTCATGTGCTTTCGCCATATTCCGTATCGGTACTATGTTATGTGTTGATAAGTGCTGAGTGGGTGGATCTATGCTAGTACACTCTCTAGGCTAAGATGAGTGCACTCTTATGATTAAACACCTTGCAAGCATCCGCAAATACAAGATAGTATTTAAGGCAATAGCCTAACCATAGCAATACGATCGATGATCCATTGTTCCCTTGTGCAAAAGCGTGCGAACTGGGGTTCAGGTTTCTGTCACTCCGGCAACCCACCGTAAGCATTCTTTGTACACAATGTATTCCCCTAGGTCCTTAATAAGGCGAAGTGTTGAGTGTTCGACTCACACAACACCACTAGGAAAATAACAACACAACTTAAGTATCAAACAACACATATTACTTCAACATCATATGACTACTAACAACAAGACTTTTCCCATGTCCTCAAGAACTAAAGTAACTACTCACAAGACATAAAAGAGATCATGATCAGTGGAGATAAATGGATGATAAACAATCTGGACATAATGATATTTCTCCAACAAAACTCAATAGCATTCACCACAAAGTAGTAATCAACACCGATAGAGTAGAGAGGATAGATAGTACGGATTACAACACAAGTTGCAATGGTGAGATGAGATTGGATGAAGATGGAGATGGTGTTGATGTTGGGGATGATGTTGATGATGATCTCGATGATGCACGTGACGATGGCGATGATCTCCCCTTCCGGGAGGTGATTTCCCCGGCGGAATCTGCCCGCCGGAGATGGCTTTTTCTTCTCTATAGGTTTCCGCCATGGAGCGGCGGTGGAACTCCGTCTAAACTCTCTTTTTTAGGGTTTTTGGATGACGAGGAGTATATAGGCAAAAGGGGGCAGCCGGAAGTGGGCCAGGGGCTCCAGGCGCCCCCCCCCCCCCCCGGCGCGGCCAGGGTGGGGGCCGCGCCAGGTGGCCGCCTGGGCGCCCTGTGGCCCCCCTCTGGTTGCTCTTTTGCGTGCCTTCGTGATCCGTCTGGAAAATACCCTCCGTCGATTTTCAGGTAATTTGGAGGTATTCTTCTTCAGCAACTCAGTGTCCACTTTTTACCGCTGAATCCTGCGTCTGCTGCTTCGGCACCGGAAAGTTGCAAACTGTGTAAAATAGGCCAAAACAATATAAGAACATCATCGTAATGTGAAATATATCAATGAATAAGGATGAATTACGATATAAAATAGTGATGCATTTTGGACGTATCACAGCCTCACACCATAGCCGAACCAGTGAACCCTCGTACTCCTCTCCGCGTGGTCAACGACCGACTTCCATCGGAAGAGTACTGTACATGGAGAGGCTGACAGCTGGGTCCACGGCCACAGCCCAGTTTTTTGTGATTTTCCAAGTAAGTCGCTTTGTCGGGCCTGTTGGGCTGCAAATCTTTCAAGACGAGGAGAGCTTCATTGGGCTGGCCGAGAAAATGGCCTATCAGTAATGAGAAATGGGCTGTACATTTTTAAAACACATCAAACCAGCAATTAGTTTTAAATTTCTTTTTTTCATTTCGAGATTTTAAATTCTATTGATTTTTATGTGTGGACAATTTGCTGGATTTTATATTGATATAGATTTATTTTTAAAATCAGTTTGAATGTGACTCAAAATTTCGGGATTAAAAATAGTTCGGACCGCACCGAAATATGCAAAATTTTGTATAATTTTTTAAACGTGTCCACAATATGGGTTGTAATGCTAACAAAAAGAATATGGGCTCCAAGAAAAACCTTAAGAATTAGCAAACGGGCTGTAAATTATTATTAATAATGGAAGATGGGATGTATGATGTTTTCCAAAGATTTGAGGTTTTCTTACTAGAAAGGTTGACGCACAAGCAGTGACTGTTGGATGTCCATCCAACGGCCGTCGTGCTTCTTCAATCTCTGCTCTTCCTGCTCCAGCCGCTCAAAATGCGCCGGCAGAACTGCGTGCTCTCTCCTCCTCGCGGCCGGCTATGCTGCCGCGCAGGCCTCACCGCCCCACCGTACTCCCATCGCTGGCCTAGCCATCCCTCTACTCACCCACACCTGTTTTTTTCTTCGGAGACGGCAGACAAACCAATAAACCCTCGTACTCGCGTGGGAACAACTGCCGAGTCTTTCCTGGCTCCATGTCGTTCCCTTCCTAGGACTCGCCGTCGTCCACCGCCCTGGTGCTCTTGGCGCGGCCTGGTCAACGTGGTCAACGACCGACATGCATCTGAAGTGGAATGTACGTGGAGAGGCTGACAGCTGGGTCCATGGCCGCACGCAAGGAAATGCCTCCTTATTACGCCCAAAATAATGATTCCTCCACCTGACAACTGGGACCCACCGAAAGGGCCTCTGTATTTCGTGAAAAAAACGTTACCGCCGCTGACAGCTCGGACCCACCAGCTATATCTTCGCACGCAAGGAAGTGCCTCCTTATTACGCACACAAAAATGAATACTCCCCCTGTTAGCTGGGACCCAGTATAGTGGCAGGCTGACTTGTGGGCCTACTAAGTTGACGGGGACGGAGGGCTTTGTCAACTTAGTCAATATGCACGGTTCTAGCTCCAGTGACCATACAATGTCCATCCAACGGCCGTAGTGCTTCTTCAACCTCTGGTCTTCTTGCTCCAGCCGCCCAAACCAGCTAGCAAACCAGCGCCGGTCGTGCCTCGTGCTTCTGTCTCCCGTGGCTGGTTGTGCTGCCGCGGAGGCCTCACCGCCCCCTACTACTCCCACCGCTGGCCAGGCCATCCCTCCACTCACCCACACCCCATGTTATTCTGCGGCGACGGCAGCCTCACACCACAGCCGAACCAGTGAACCCTCGTACTCCTCTCCGCGTGGGCTTCCACTGCCGCGTCTTCCCCGGCTCCGCGTCGTCCCCTTCCTAGGCCTCGCCGTCGTTCACCGCCCTGGTGCTCTCGGCGCGGCGTGGTCGACATGGTCAAGGAACGGCTTCCATCGGAAGGGTATTGTACGTGGAGAGGCTGACAGCTGGGTCCATGGCCGCAGCATGGTAGTGCCTCCTTATTACGCGCAAAATAATTATTCCTCCACCTGATAGCGGGGACCCACCGGACGGGCCACAGTATTTCGCGAAAAAAATGTTTCCCCCTGACTGCTAGGACCCACCAGCTACATATTCGCACGCAAGGAAGTGCGTCCAGGCAAAAAAACGATTCGCCCTCCTGACTGCTGGGACCCACCAGCTACATCTTCGCACGCAAGGAAGTGCCTGATAGTCGGGACCCACCTGGTCGAAGCGTACATAGCGTTGTCATTCTGGTCGTGAACGTGTACGTACCTACTGGTCGATGTAGAGGCGCGCACGTGTCGTAGTAGAGGCGTGCACGTAGAATGTACACGTACATACAGCGGCCAATGTGCAAGAAAGAAAATACGGCCACGTACGTACATACGGGTAGGGTCTCGAACGCCTACTCGCGCATACGTACGGCCAGGGCTCGTGTACATGGCTGGGTCGGAATGGAGAAACAGCGTCGTCATCGTGTTCATGGGGAGCCAACCGGCTGGGTCGGAACAGAATGCGTCGTCGTGTTCATCGGGAGGGCTTGGACGGAACAGCCGATAGAAACGAGGCATTGCGTACTGCAGAACGGAGGAAACGGCCTTGTGTTTGACCGGTCACGGTTGAAACGGGATCCTGTTCATCGGGAGGGGTCTGGCGTACCGCAAAACGGAGGAAACGGACCTCCTACGGTCGAAACGGGGGTCCTGTTGATCGGGAGGGGTCTGGAGTACCGCAAAACGGAGGAAACGGACCTCCTACGGTCGAAACGAGGGTCCTGTTCATCGAGAGGGGTGTGAAGTACTGCAAAATGGACGAAACGGACTTGTGTTGGAGCGCTACGGTCGAAACGGGGGTCCTGTTCATCGGGAGGGGTGTGGCGTTCCGCAAAACAGGACTCCACGGGATACTGTTCATCACCATCGTCGACCCCCTCCAGCCTCCACAGGCAACTATTCATCCACCGCCGACCTCCTCCAGCCTCCACCTACGACTATTCAGCCTCCACTGCGCGCTACTCCACCGGCTACTGTTAAACCAGCCCTCTCCACGGGCTCCTGTTCAACCACCCCTCCACGGGCTACTGTTCATCCAGCCCTCCACCGTCTACTATTCATGCAGCCCTCCACGGGGTGGTCCTGTTCATTCGGCCCTCCACGGGGTCATGTTCATGCAGCCCCAACTGGCTCGATCGAACGTGGTCCTGTTCATGCAGAGGCAACACCACGGGGTCCTGTTCAGCCACCCCCACCGGGAACTGTTCATCC
>LR738710.1:66829309-66885762 GCA_902687465.1 Secale cereale
CATCAACGATCACTGTTCATGCAGAGGCAACATCGATCGGCTTCAGTTAGCTGCAGTAGCGAAGGAATCGCTCGATCGGGTTCAGTTAACAGCCATCGATCAATCGCTCGGGTTCAGTAACGCGTAGCCTGCAATGCAATCGCTCGGGTTCAGCTAGAGCCCAACGCCTCGCTCGGGTTCAGTTAGAGCCCAACGCCTCGCACCCACACGCATGTGTGTACGATAGAAATGCGCATTGCTCGGCCCCGACCACCCACCGTAACCGGGAACACCCCAATATTTTCCTCGCCCTCGCTTCTACCATGGTTTTATCTGTCATGGACGACCCAAAGAATTGTTGGAGATATGCCCTAGAGGCAATAATAAAAGCATTATTATTATATCTCCTTGTTCATGATAATTGTCTGTTATTCATGCTTGAATTGTATTGTAAGGAAACAGCGATACATGTGTGAATACATAGACCACAATGAGTCCCTGGTAAGCCTCTAGTAGCCAGCTCGTTGATCAACAGATGGTCACGGTTTCCTGACCATGGACATAGGATGTCAGTGATAACGGGATCACATCATTAGAAGAATGATGTGATGGACAAGACCCAAACTTGAGCATAACACGAGATCGTATAGTTTGTAATGCATAAGCTTTTCGGTGTCAAGTATTTATTCCTTAGACCATGAAGTTGTACAACTCCCGGATATCGTAGGAGTACTTTGGGTGTGCCAACCGTCACAACGTAACTGGGTGGCTATAAAGGTACGCATCGGGTATCTCCGAAAGTGTCTGTTGAGTTGGTACGAACCGAGACTGGGATGTTGTCACTCCGTATGACGGAGAGGTACCTCTGGGCCCACTCGGTAAGACATCATCATAATGAGCTCAATGTGACTAAGTAGTTAGTCACGGGATGATGGATTACGGATCGAGTAAAGAGACTTGCCATAACGAGATTGAACAAGGTATCGGGAATACCGACGATCGAATCTCGGGCAAGTACCGTACCGATGGACAAAGGGAATAACATACGGGATTGAGTGAATCCTTCACGCGGTGGTTCATCCGATGAAGATCATCGAGGAACACGTGGGAACCAACATGGGTATCCAGATCCCGCTATTGGTTATTGACCGGAGAGTCGTCTCGGTCATGTCTACGTGTCTCCCGAACCCGTAGGGTCAACACACTTAAGGTTCGGTAACGCTAGGGTCGTAGAGATAAATGCACGTGGAAACCCGAAAGTTGTTCGGAGTCCCAGATGAGATCCCGGACGTCACGAGGAGTTCCGGAATGGTCCGGAGGTAAAGATTGATATATAGGAAGTCCAGTTTCGGCCAACGGGTGATCTTCGGGGGTCACCGGGAGCGTCCCGGGACCACCGGAGGGGCCCCGGGGGTCCACCGGGTGGGGCCACCCATCCCGGTGGGGCCCCTAGGTGTCGGTGTACTAAGGTAGGGGTACCTCAGTACCCCAACTTGTGCACGGGCAGTTGCAGCTTCCCGCGGCAAGGTTTACTGCGTGCTCGCCGGAGACCTTCCTGCTCCCTATTAAACCATTCAAAAACAAAGTATACAGGACACGAGATCGAGACCCCGGCAAGAGGAGCTTGCCGGGAAGGCCGTACCAGGCTCAAGACTGTTCCGCTAACACAAGACCCTGGCAAGAGGAGCTTGCCAGGAAGACTAGAAGACAACGCCTCGGCGCTATATGCGCCCCGGCAAGGGGCCCGGGGAGCGGCAAGCTCCCGGGCCCGGCAAGATCGAGGCCCCGGCAAGGTGCTTGCCGGGAAGGCTGCGCTGTGTGCCCACGCTCCAGCTCATCGGCCCACGCGTCGCCCTGGGGCCTATCCGGAGACGCGTGGCAGATGGCTGTGCAGCCTGGGGTACACGGTGGCACTCCACGGTGATGGATCCATCGCCGTGGCGGACGGAGACGCTAAGGCGGGAGCTTTTGGGGTCGACGGCGACGGGCATTAAATGCCCTTGTCCCCCACTGTTAGAGTAGGTATAGACCACTGTTCTGTACTGTAGCTCCACTGTTCCCGCACTGTTACAACTACCACCTCTTTTACTTTTTTACCCCTTTCTCCTACGTTGACACCTGTCGGTGACCCCTTGCACTATAAAAGGAGGCCCATGCACAACGTGGAAGGGGTTCGGAACCTAGATCACTTTCGCGCTTGGGGTAGCTGCTTCTTCAAGCTCCCGAGCGCTCAAACCCAATACACAACTAAGCAGGAGTAGGGTTTTACGCGTCTACCGCGGCCCGAACCTGGGTAAAACTGCCCGCGTGCTCGCTTCGATCTGCTCTTTGTGCTCCCTCCGCCCTCGTACCGCACAGACAAGGGGCTCCGGTCCCATAGGTGTTCGTGGCGGACAGTTTCCCCCGACATCTTTGGCGCGCCAGGTAGGGGGCGTCGAGGTTGTGCGAACCTGATCCGGCGTTCGCGCGGGCGCATTCTTCATCAACCTCTCCAGCTTCATCAGCAACTTCATCAGCGACAACTCCATGGCCCCGAAGAAGAAGGCTTCGGAGGTCGGAGGCCCGTCTGCGTCTCACCCGCCGCCACCAGAGCCAACGGTGGGCGGGGGAGATGCCGTCGGAAGGGTGGTTGCCGGTGAGGACACTCACGGCGCCACCAGATCCAAGAACAGGACGGACGACCGAACCTCGGTCTCCGTGGACGCGCCGCGTCCATCGCAGCACACGACGACCCAGCAGCGCCATACCACGGGAGGTGGTATCCGCTTGCTGGGGCAAGGCCAAACCGGAGGCTCGCGGGACGCCCCGGACCCCCGTCCGGGCACAAGCAAAGCGAAGGCGCCGGCGCGGGACCCCGCTCCTTCTAACGTTGTTAGAAGTCCGAGCGTATCCCGCTCCTCGCACCGCTCACCCGCGTTCCCCTCTACTCCAGCAGAAGCGCTCGCAAGGGCGCAGCTGCTCCTTGACTTTCCTCCAGCGGCCGACAAGGCCGAGGAATGGAGGGCCACTATCCGGAGCCTGATAGACTTCGCCAACAACGATTCTCCACAGCAGCCGTCGACCTCACGGCCGCGGCAAGCTGAGAAGACGAAGGCTATCGGCGACAAGACTGCCGGGGGCGCGACAAGCGTGCACTCCCCGCCGCAGAAGCAGAAGACGCCGCCCCGCCGGAACAACCCCGACGACGGCTCCACAGCCTCGTCGGACCCGCGGGCCCGTCGGGACCAGCGCCAAGTCCTCGACGACCGGCGAGATGAAGACGCTCGGACCACGATCGAGCGCCGCCGAGAAGCTCGGCGACAATCCGACAAGAGAGCTGGGAACACCGTCGACGCGCACGCGCCCGGTGAACCAGGCGACTTGCCGTACGCGGCAGGTTGCCCTGCGTTCACCCGCGAGCTGCGGCGCGTCCAGTGGCCCAGCATGAAGAATTTCAAGCCCGACGTACCGGAGAAGTACGACGGCAAGACGCACCCCTCGGAGTTTCTCAGCGTCTACACTATCGCAGTGCAAGCTTCCGGGGGGCGCGACGAGAAGATCTTGGCGAATTACTTCCCGCTCGTGCTAAAGCCGAACGTCCGTTCGTGGCTCATGCACTTGCCGGAAGGTTCCATTTCTTCTTGGGCCGACCTCTGCCACCAATTTGTTGGCGCCTTCACCGGCGGCCACAAACCTCACGGCCAGGAGAGCGATCTCCACATACTGGCCCAGAAGGAAGGCGAAACCCTGCGCAAATACATCCAACGCTTCAGCCGGGTGCAGCACAACATCCCTGACGTTCACCCTGCCGCGGTTATCAGCGCGTTCCATCAGAACGTGCGTAACCGCCGCATGCGTGAGGAGATGGCGATGACGAAGATCCGGGACGTCAGCGAGCTCTACGCTCTTGCTGACAAGTGCGCACGCGCAGAAGAGGGGAGAAGACTCCCCGGGGAGGATACTGGCGCAGGGGGAAGCGACAGCGACGACGCCGCCCCGGCAAAGAAGAGCCGGCGGCGGAACAACCGAAAGAAGGGCAAGAAGGAGGTGCTTGCCGTCGAGAAGTCCGGCAAGGAGGCCCCCGCCAAGCAAGCGCAGGCTGGCGGCTCCGGCAAGGAGCCTGCCCCTGCGGCGGCGGCCGACAAGCCGGGTAGCTCCGACAAGCAATACTGTAAGATCCACCGCACCAAGGGTCATGATCTCTCCAACTGCAAGCGCGTCGAGTATCTCGTCGAGCAGCAGAAAGCTGAGTACGAGAGGCGCGACAAGGAGAAGGCCCAAGGTGGCGGGGAAGAGCCCAGCAAGAAGCGGCCGTTCAACGGCCGGGGAGGACGCCGCGGCAAGGCTAAGCAGCGGCAAGGAGATCGACCTCCCCGGGGCCGCGACAACGACGAAGAAGACGACGATGAAGACATGGAGGACGATGAGAACAGCGAGCAGGAGTTCCAGAAGGCCACGGAGGTCCTGTGCGTCGACGGTGGCGCCTCCCTGCACACCTCCCACCGCCAGCTAAAGCAGTGGGTGCGTGAGGTAAACGCAGCGGAGCCGCCCGTGGAGTCGCGCAGGCTCCTCAAATGGTCCAGCACGCCCATCGTTTTTGACCTTGAGGATCACCCTGACCGCACCACGGCGGTCGGGTGCTTGCCGATGCTGGTTTCCCCCACCATCCGCAACCTCAAGGTCACCAAAATGTTGGTTGACGGCGGGGCCGGGCTGAACTTGATCTCCTCTGCTGTGATCAAGAAGCTCCAGATTCAAGATGGCGAGCTCGAAGAAACCGGTTCATTCCAAGGAATCAACCCGGGAAGGAGCAAGCCCAAGGGAAAGATCACTTTGCCGGTGACCTTTGGCGGGGAGCTCAACTTCAGGACTGAGCGCATCACCTTTGACGTCGCTGATATTCCATTGCCCTACAATGGAATACTTGGCCGTCCTGCCCTCGCCAAGTTCATGGCAGCTTCCCACTATGCCTACAACGTGCTGAAGATGCCGGGGCCGATAAGCGTCATCACTGTCCATAGCGACAAGAAGGATGCGCTTATTTGCGCCGACAAGATTTACCGGGATGCAGCAGCTGCGGCCGAGAAGGATACTCTTGCCGCTGAAGCTCCCGGGGGGAAGAAGACGAAGACCAAGTCCGGCAAGTGCTCTGGGACCCACTCCGGCAACCGCACCTCTTCGGAGTGCTGCGCTGCCGTCGAGGACGTTCCATCGAGCTCCACCGGCAAGAGTAAGAAAGGAATGGCTGCTCCTCCGGCAACCAAGAAAGTGTCCGCAAAGGAGGATGGCACTGGTGGTACTTTTACCATCAGTGCAACCCTTGACAGCAAATAGGAAAGCGCGCTCGTTGCCTTCCTGCGGGCGAATGTCGATGTGTTTGCCTGGCAACCATCCGACATCCCCGGTGTTCCCAGGAAGGTAATTGAGCACAAGCTTGCTGTCTGTCCTCATGCGCGGCCCATCAAGCAGAAAGTGAGGAAGCAAGCCGTGGAGCGCCAAGAGTTCATCAACGAGGAAATCAAGAAGCTAGAAGCAGCAGGCCTAGTTAGAGGTGTGATCCATCCGACGTGGTTGGCAAATCCAGTCGTCGTGCGCAAGGCCAACGGGAAGTGGAGACTCTGTATAGACTTCACCGATGTGAATAAAGCATGTCCCAAGGATCCATTCCCTTTGCCGCGCATTGACCAGATCGTTGACTCCACTGCCGGATGTGAGCTACTCTGTTTTCTTGATGCATACTCAGGCTATCATCAGATTTTCATGGCCAAGGAGGATGAAGAGAAGACCGCATTTATCACTCCATGTGGCACTTATTGCTTTATCCGCATGCCATTTGGATTGAAGAATGCGGGCTCAACCTTTGCAAGGGTAGTGTACACTGCTTTTGAGCCACAGATCCACAGAAATGTAGAAGCTTACATGGATGACATCGTGGTGAAGAGCAAGAGCAAGGAAACCCTGATTCAAGACTTGGAAGAAACGTTTCAGAACCTGCGCAGGATACAGCTCAAGTTGAACCCCGAGAAGTGCGTCTTTGGAGTCCCCTCCGGCAAGCTTCTCGGGTTCTTTGTGTCACAGAGGGGGATTGAAGCCAACCCCGACAAGATTAAAGCCATTGAGCAGATAGAGGCCCCGAAGCGCGTCAAGGATGTCAGAAGGCTTGCAGGTTGTGTTGCTGCCCTCAGTAGGTTCATTTCAAAGTCTGCGGAACGCGCCCTACCTTTCTTCAAAATCCTGAAGAAGGCAGGTCCAATGAAGTGGACTCCGGAAGCGGAGGCGGCGCTGCAGGATTTGAAACGGTACTTGTCCTCCACTCCTATACTTGTCGCACCTAAACCACAGGAAAAGTTGTTGCTATACTTAGCAGCAACCAACCAGGTGGTTAGTGCTGCGTTAGTAGCGGAGAGGGAGTCCGGCGAGGAGTCAGCACCACCGGCAAGTGAATCCAGCGACAAGCAGGGGGCTGCTCCGACAAGCTCTGGCCCCGACAAGGAAGACTCTGCGCAGGAACAAGGAGAGGTGCGGAAGAAGATGGTGCAGCGCCCAGTGTATTTTGTAAGTTCCCTTCTCCAGGGGGCTAGATCAAGATACTCTGGTGTGCAAAAATTGCTTTTCGGCCTCCTCATGGCCTCGAGAAAGCTGCGCCATTACTTCCAAGCCCATGAGATAACAGTGGTCACTCGCTTTCCGTTGAAGAGGATATTGCACAATCCAGAAGCAACAGGCAGGATCGTTGAGTGGGCACTGGAGCTGTCGAGCTTTGGACTCAAGTTTTAAAGTACTTCAACCATACAGAGCCGAGCTTTGGCAGAATTCATAGCTGAGTGGACCCCAACACCAGAAGAAGAAGTTCAAGAAACAAGTGCACCCGTACAAGAAGCGACAAGTGAATGGGTAATGTATTTTGACGGTGCCTTCTCGCTGCAAGGCGCCGGTGCTGGCGTGGTACTCATCGCGCCCACCGGAGAGCACCTCAAATATGTTATCCAGATGCACTTTCCCAGGGAGCAAGCGACAAACAACACTGCAGAATATGAAGGCTTGCTTGCCGGCCTCAGGATTGCGGCCGAACTTGGGATCAGAAAGCTGATTGTGCGGGGCGATTCTCAGTTGGTGGTCCGACAAGTTAACAAGAGCTATCAGAGCCCTTTGATGGAAGCATATGTCGACGAAGTGAGAAAGCTTGAAGAGCACTTTGAAGGTTTGCAGATGGAGCACGTCCCGAGAGCTCAAAATGAAATTGCAGATGGCCTTTCAAAGTGCGCCGCGATGAAGTTACCTGTGGAACCAGGGACCTTCTTACTCAAGCTGACTCAGCCATCCGTTACACCATCAATTGGGCAGTCCAAGAAGAGAAAGTTGGTCTCCGGCGACTACTTGCCGGCGGATCTTCCCGAAACCGCCGCCAAGGTCCCCAAGATCAACAACCAGAACGCTGAGGAACAGTTTGCTCCTGCAAGTCCTCGGGCTTGTACAGTTGAAGCAAACGTTCCCGGCAAGCCTCGCCCCGGCGAGCTTGCCGGGGGACCGTCAGCTCCGGCAGAACCAGAGGTCCTTGCCGTAGAAGCTGAGGTTCCCGCAGCGGCCCTCGAGCCTTTAGTCCTTGCCGTCGAGCCTCGGGCTCCGGCATGGGCGCAGCAGATCGTCCGTTTTCTGCAAACTGGAGAACTTCCCGACGACCCTCAAGAGATAGAGAAAATAACAAGGCAGTCAAGTATGTACCAGTTCGTGGATAACGAGCTGTACAGAAGAAGACTCAATGGTGTCAGGTTGAAGTGCATCTCCAGAGAAGATGGACAGAAGCTGTTGGCAGAAATACACGGAGGCATATGCGGCCACCACATTGGCGCAAGGGCGCTTGCCGGGAAAGCTTTCCGGCAAGGGTTCTTTTGGCAAGAAGCCCTCCAAGATGCAACTGCACTAGTAACCAAGTGTGAAGCGTGCCAGTTCCATGCGAAGCAAATCCATCAGCCAGCTCAAGCTCTCCAAACAATCCCTTTGTCATGGCCCTTCTCGGTCTGGGGGCTCGACATCCTCGGCCCTTTCCCTCGTGCTGTCGGGGGCTTTGAGTACTTGTACGTCGCAATCGACAAGTTCACAAAGTGGCCAGAAGTGGAACCAGTGAGGAAGGTGACAGCACAATCAGCAGTCAGGTTCTTCAAGTCGATTGTTTGCCGTTTCGGAATCCCTAACAGGATCATCACCGACAACGGTACGCAATTCACTAGTCGCACCTTCATGCAGTACGTCCAAGACCTTGGCGCCAAGGTCTGTTTCGCTTCTGTTGCTCACCCGAGGAGCAACGGTCAAGCGGAGAGGGCAAATGCTGAAGTGCTGCGCGGACTCAAGACAAGGACCTTTGACAGGCTGCGCAAGCGCGGAAGAAATTGGATAGAGGAGCTCCCGGCGGCTCTTTGGTCAATCAGAACGACACCAAGTCGAGCCACCGGACAGACACCCTTTGCTCTAGTCTACGGAGCAGAGGCAGTTCTCCCCACGGAACTCGTATACGGATCTCCTCGAGTGCTCGCTTATGATGAGCTCGAGCAAGAGCAGCTGCGACAAGATGACGCATTGCTCCTTGAGGAGGGACGTCTCCAGGCTGCTGTACGAGCTGCTCGATACCAGCAAGCTTTGCGCCGCTATCATAGCCGCAAAGTCAAGGCCAGGAGTCTCGAGGAAGGCGACCTTGTTTCTTCGGCGTGTTCAGTCCGCCAAGAATTCCAACAAGTTGACGCCGAAGTGGGAAGGCCCTTATCGGGTGAGACAAGTTACGAGGCCCGGCGCTGTCCGCCTCGAGACCGAAGAAGGCTTACCGGTGAGCAACTCCTGGAACATAGAGCATCTTCGCAAGTTTCACCCCTAAGGCGCGGTTGCCGTGATCCGCTCCGGCAACCACCTTTTGTACAAGCTTTGCCGCTGTTGCATGTAACCCTTTGTACAAAGCCGGGCGCAGACCCCGTGCATCAGTAAAGCTTCTGTGTTTCTCGCATCGATTGCCTTTTGCATGCTTCTCTTTGCTATTTGCATGTTCTGTTTGGCATTTGGTGCAACACTCAAGTATACGGTAAGCATTAGCACGCCGGAAGGCCATATACTTGTTTCCCTCTCCTTTTCTCTTTCCTCTTAAGCAGAAGGAACGTTCCTCGCGCACAAGTTTGCCGGGGGGGAAGGAGGTAGAGGACGAACCAAGTACTGTTCAAGAAAGAAAAGCCTTACCGGAAAGCGAGCAGCATATGAGAGATAAGTTGTTAGAATTTGACCAGTTCAAATTTCAAATTTTAGTTGTCTTCCTTGAACAGTCACACTTTGTATGGAAAACCTGTGCGCGGAGGAACCTACCCGTAGCTTGCCGCACCCTTATCTTGTTTTCGAGTTCACTCAACGATTTAAGTGAGCTGCGACAAGTGTCGCGCCCTTGCTTCGTTTCCGAGTACGCTCAGCAAGCTAAGTGCGTTGCGACTAGCTGCGGCAAGGTTGCTTGCCGGCGAAGACCTTGGCCAGCAGGCTGCTCAGAGTCCAGCACTCAGCGCTCGCGGCAAAGGCCCCTTGCCGGCAAGCTCCCCGGGAGCGTAGGGTGAAAAACATACAAAGTCAAGGATTAAGACAAGGAAGATAACATTGCACTGATTGATCAAAATAGAGTAAATATCTTACAGAGGATAACTTGTCGCGATGGACTAATGAGTTCATGACATAATGTGCAGCAACAAAAAGATAAAGATAATGGAGCCCTAGTCTACGCGGTCGCCCTCCTTCCTGCCAAGCTTTGCCACCTTGGCGATGATGTGGGCAACCTGCTCCTTCAGGGCCTCCGTATCTGCATCAGCCGGCAAGCTGCGAAGAACGTTCGTGAGATTGATTCCCGGGTTGCGGTACACGATCTTCGTCAGCACCCGCTCCAGAGTTCCCGCGCAGAGCAGGCGCGACTCCTCGGCCAGCTGCGCGGGGATGCGGTTCCGGAGACCTGCAAGGGCCGGCGCGATCCCTCTGAAGAAGAGGCTGAGCCTGGCGCTGTGCGGGAGATCCGGATCCGGCGAGTAGATGAGATGTTCGACCTTCAACGCCAGCAGCTCCTGGTCAATATTGGACGCAGAAGAAACTAGGTCTTCGGTCCACACTTCAATGGTCTGCCGGAAGAGCTCGGACGCCTTGTTGACGTTCTCCACCAAGGTCCGCTCCTTGCGGAGCTCATCCTTCAACTTGGTCTCTTGAGCCCGGGCAGCGTCGAGCGATTCCTTCAGAGTGGTGACCTTCAGTTCCAAGTCCTCGATGGAGTCCTTGGCGGCCTTCAACTCGTCGCCCCTCTTGGAGAGACTCACCTGAAGCTCGGAGTTCGTGTGAGCGTCCTTCTCGCGCTCCAAGGTGAGCGCGGCAACCTTCTCTGCGCTCACCTTCAGCGCCTTCTCCAACTGTTCAACCTTGGCGGCAAGCTCTTTCTTGGCGTCTTCCGCGGCAACCGCGGCGGCTTTCGCCTCCTTCAGCTCCCCGCCAAGGGCAGCCTCGCGGGCGGCAAGGTCCTCCTCATGGGAGTCCAGCTCAACCTTCCGCTGCGCGAGCTCTCCCTCTCGCCGGGACATCTCCACCCCGGCGAGACGCTGCTGTTCATCGGCTTCAGCCTTCTCGAGCACCCATTCCTGGTACTCGCCGGCGAGACGCTCCCGCTCCTCCGCCACCTCGCGGACGGCTGCCTGATTGGCGGCGCTGAGCTCCGCCGCACGCTTCTCCATTTCCGCCGCGGCCTTGGCGGCAAGGGCCTCCCGGGAGGCCAGCTTCGCCTGCCTGGCCCGGTAAAGGGCCAGGAGCTGGTGGAGCAACCTCTCCTCCTCGGGCCCCTCACTCCCGCCGGGCGCTTCGACGATCTTCAGGCCTGCGGAGGCGAGGACTTCTCCGTCGAACGCCTCGCCCTCCGCAGGAGCTCGCGAAGAAGACCCCCAAGGCATCTGGATGAAGACGCCATTGGGGGCCTCAAGATAGTACCTCTGCTCCCCGCCGGCGGAGGGGCCGGTGGCCGGTGCAGCATCTGATGCTCCCGCCACCTCCGGGTTGGCGGTGCGGTCACCGTCCCTCTCCCCGGCTGCTGCGTCTGCAGCCGGAGCAGTCTCCTGCACGGCCGGCTCGGCGGCCTCGGCCATCTCCTCGACGACGGGAGCGTCGCCGCCGCCGCCATGCGCATCCTCCTCCTCGAGGTTGATAACCTCCGTCTCCATAGGCTCAGGAGGAGGAAGATCTGAAAAGAAGAAGAAGAAAAAGAAGTTCAAGACTCAAGCAAATATCCAAAAAGAGGCAAGGCCAAGAAAGCAAATCACAAAACTTACCTTGGTGGACGTCTTCAGCGGCGGGCTCCCTCGCCGGGGAGCTCGGCCTTGTCGGAGTAGTCACCCTCGCCGGGGAGCTCGGCCTTGGCGGGGTGGCCGCCCTCGCCGGGCTGCTCGCCCTTGGCGGGGTACTCTGCCTCGGCGGAGTACCCGCCCTTGGCGGAGCACTCTCCCTTGCCGGAGAGTTCTGCCTTGGCGGGGACGGCGGGGCCTGCGGCTCCTCAACGGCAGTCTCCGGGCGCTCTTCCCGCTGTGGCTCCACCTCTGCACAGAACAAGACAAGAAACGTCAAGACATGAAGACAAAACCAAATCCTCAGGCGTACCCCGACGAGCGAAAAGAGAAAACCCCAGACTTACGCTGGGGGCTGCGCTGCGGGCTGCGCTGGGGGCTGCTCCTCGGGGCAGCGCTCGGGTCCGGCAGGCTCGGCTCCGGCACACCCCCTGTTGCCGCAGCTGCCGAGTCTTCCGCGACCTCGACCTCGGGCGCTTTGGCCTTCTTCGCCGCACGATGGGCCAGGGTCCTGAAATCAGAGCGGTGAACAGAGTCAACACCAACAAAAAAATCAAGACAAAAAACAAGAAGATACAAAGTCTTGGATTCTTACTCCTGGTCCTCCTCGTCGTCCTCGCTCAGGGCGGAGAAGTCATACTCCACCGTGGGCGCGTCGGCGCGAGGAGCGGAAGACGAAGACTCCCTCGCGCGCTTGGTGTTCACCGGGGCTGGGGGCTGCGAAGACCCAGCCCCTGTGGCTGCCGGCGCCCGAGGGGCGGGCGGAGCCGTTGCTCCGCTCCGAGAAGACCCCTGCCGGCTCGCCGCCGGCCTGCGAGACGCCTCCGTCGTGGTCCACGCACGGGCCGCCTCCGTTGCGGCAGGTGCGCCGGACGGCCTTGGCGCGGCTTGACTCCCCCGGGGAGCCGCCCGGCGAGGTGGCTGTTGCCGGGGCGCCTGCGCCCTCTCCCCCGTCGCCGCCTTGCGGAGGCGCTTTGCCGGGGACTGCTTCGGGCTTGCCGGGGGCGGGGAGCTCTCCGACGAGGAGAGGTCGTCGGCGTACAACTCCGTGGATCCGCCGGAGTCCTCGGCCTCCTCCTCCTCCTCCTCTGCCCCGGCCGGCTCACTGGGCCCAGCGTCCTGCGCCGCGGCCCCCTTTCCCTTGGCGCCTCCGCCCCTCGCGGCGCCTCTGCTCCCTCCGGCGGTGCCCTCCATTGCCGCGGCCTCCGCCGCGATCCCGTGGATCCCGGAGTGCCTCAGCGAGGGGACCCCGGCGAGCGCGTCGGGTGGAAGATTCAGCAACCTGCGGATCTCCGCCTCCTCCGCCTGGGTGGACGCGTCCTCAGCCTCCGCCTCCTCCGGCGAGAACCCGAAAACTCCTGCCGCCGCGGCTGCGGCGGCCTCCTCAGCCCGAGAAGCTATGTAGGCGATCTCCTGGTCGGTGGTGTCCCGCGTGTGCAGCTTGAGGTCCTCCTTGTTCTTCGCCACCTCGGCGAGGTTGTCGTAGAAGTTGAGGACGTCGATGGGCTTCGGGGCGATCCACGTGCGGTCCAAGCCATGCGAGTCACACATGGGCATCATGGCGAGGATCCGGTCCCTGACGGCGTTGTTGCAGAGCGGCACCACTTCCCGGGGAGTCCTGAACCACTCGGGGTGCGTCGGGTCGTACTTGAAGAGTTCCCGTACCATTCCCCGCAGCTCCAGAGTGGTGAAGTTGAAATTGAGCCCGGGGCGCAGCCTCATGATGTCTGTCGGGCCGCCGTACTCCCAGGCCGGCCTCTTCCGGTCTTGGAGAGGGGCGATGCGCCGGCGGAGGAAATCTGCGCCCACCTCAGCAACTGACAGATTGGCCAACCGAAGACGAAGAATCCGGACGAGGGCGATGTTGAGCTTGACGTCGTCCGAGTCCAGCTCACTCCAGTCCCTGCCGCGCACGATGGGCGTTGTGCGCGGCGCGGTGAAGGCTTGCGGCTGGTCTTCTACGATCCAGCACCACTCCGCTCGCCATTCCTCCCACTTGCCGCGGAGCTCCCCCGGCAAGTACGCCCCTTTCTTATTCAGACGAAAGACCCAAGAAATTCCTCCGGAGAGGGGGGCATCGGCCTCGGCTCTAGGAGTGAAGAAGTGTCTAAAGAGGGCTACATTGGGGTGGACTCCTATGAAGTTTTCGCACATGTGTGCGAAAACAGCCATGGTGAGAATGGCGTTGGGGGTGAAGTCAAGCAGATGGAGGCCATATGTGTTCATGACGTCGCAGAAGAAGTTTGAGAAAGGAGGACAGAGACCACAGTGAAAAAAGGCAGCAAAGAAGTAGTACCCGCCGGGATAGCTGTCCTTGGCGGCGGCCGGGTATGCTCGCGTGCGGGGATGCACGTCGGTTCCCTTGGACCAGAACAAGTAATACTTGTTCCAGAGCTCCCGCACGCCGAGCTTCGGCGGGAAGACGACGTGCCGCTTCCGGTACGCGATGAGCTTGGCCGCTTGCTCCGATTTCTCCCGCTTGGCCTTCTCCGCTTTCGCCTTGTCGGTCTTCGGGGCCATGGCGGACGCGGTGGAAGGAGGGGGACGAAGAGCTCGGCGGCGGCGGAGATGTGGAAGCAGGGCGCAAGAGGGAATCTTTGGAGGAGGAAGACGATGTAATGAGAGCGCAAGGAGGGGAACCGCGCCCGCTCCCTCTGCTTTTATGGGGGAGTGGGGGGTGTTTCGCCCTTTCCATTAAGAGATCGTGGGCACGTCCCATCCCACGGCGCCGCGATCGACGCGTGCCGTTACCGTGGGATGCGGCGGATATGGAAGTGGATTCGGCGCGCCGCGGGCCGCGGGTGCCCGTGCACTGTTTTGGGCCTGGCCCAACAGCGCTCGGCACCGTGTGTGGCCCAGGCCCGGGGGCTCCTGTCGGTGTACTAAGGTAGGGGTACCTCAGTACCCCAACTTGTGCACGGGCAGTTGCAGCTTCCCGCGGCAAGGTTTACTGCGTGCTCGCCGGAGACCTTCCTGCTCCCTATTAAACCATTCAAAAACAAAGTATACAGGACACGAGATCGAGACCCCGGCAAGAGGAGCTTGCCGGGAAGGCCGTACCAGGCTCAAGACTGTTCCGCTAACACAAGACCCTGGCAAGAGGAGCTTGCCAGGAAGACTAGAAGACAACGCCTCGGCGCTATATGCGCCCCGGCAAGGGGCCCGGGGAGCGGCAAGCTCCCGGGCCCGGCAAGATCGAGGCCCCGGCAAGGTGCTTGCCGGGAAGGCTGCGCTGTGTGCCCACGCTCCAGCTCATCGGCCCACGCGTCGCCCTGGGGCCTATCCGGAGACGCGTGGCAGATGGCTGTGCAGCCTGGGGTACACGGTGGCACTCCACGGTG
Source organism: Secale cereale (assembly GCA_902687465.1). Classification (NCBI taxonomy): domain Eukaryota; kingdom Viridiplantae; phylum Streptophyta; class Magnoliopsida; order Poales; family Poaceae; genus Secale; species Secale cereale. Next base: position 66,843,939 of record LR738710.1, read on the forward strand.
ATGGATCCATCGCCGTGGCGGACGGAGACGCTAAGGCGGGAGCTTTTGGGGTCGACGGCGACGGGCATTAAATGCCCTTGTCCCCCACTGTTAGAGTAGGTATAGACCACTGTTCTGTACTGTAGCTCCACTGTTCCCGCACTGTTACAACTACCACCTCTTTTACTTTTTTACCCCTTTCTCCTACGTTGACACCTGTCGGTGACCCCTTGCACTATAAAAGGAGGCCCATGCACAACGTGGAAGGGGTTCGGAACCTAGATCACTTTCGCGCTTGGGGTAGCTGCTTCTTCAAGCTCCCGAGCGCTCAAACCCAATACACAACTAAGCAGGAGTAGGGTTTTACGCGTCTACCGCGGCCCGAACCTGGGTAAAACTGCCCGCGTGCTCGCTTCGATCTACTCTTTGTGCTCCCTCCGCCCTCGTACCGCACAGACAAGGGGCTCCGGTCCCATAGGTGTTCGTGGCGGACAGTTTCCCCCGACACTAGGCCGCGAGGGGAAGTGTCCAACCCTCTGGGCTGGCGCACCACTAAGGGGCCCACCTCCCCATGCGCCTAGGGTTAAAACCCTAAGGGGAGGGGGGCCACCACTTGCCTTGGGGGGCAAGGACTCCCCCCTGGCCGCCCCCCCCCCCCCTTGCAGATTGGATCTGCAGGGGGTTGGCGCCCCCCCTGGCCCCCTATATATATGTGGGGGGAGAGAGGGCAGCCGCACCCAAGCCCTGGCGCCTCTCCCCCTCCCGTCACACCTCCATACTCCCAACGCAGGGCGCCCGGCGAAGCCCTGCTGCGATCTCCACTACATCCGTCATCACGCCGTCGTGCTGCCGGATCTCTGACGACTTCTCCTCCCCCCTTGCTGGATCAAGAAGGAGGTGACGTTGCTGCACCGTACGTGTGTTGAACGCGGAGGTGCCGTCCATTCGGCGCTAGATCATCGGTGACGAAGAACGCGAAGAGTACGACTACTTCATCCACGCTTCTTCGAAAGCTTCCGCTCGCAATCTCCATAACGGTATGTAGATGCACTCTTACTTGCTCGTTGCTAGATGTCTCCATAGTTGGATCTTGATGAAGGCGTAGAAAATTTTGAATTATGCTACGTTACCCAACAGTGGCATCTGAGCCTAGGTTTTATGCGTAGCATCTTGCACGAGTAGAACACAAAGTAGTTGTGGACGTTTGAGTTTGTTCAACTTTCTTACCGTTACTAGTCAATCTTGATTCGGCGGTATTGTGGGATGAAGCGGCCCGGACCGACTTTACACGTACGCTTACGTGAGACTGGTTCCACCGACAGACATGCACTAGATGCATAAGGTGGCTGGCGGGTGTCTGTCTCTCCTACTTTAGTCGGATCGGATTCGATGAAAAGGGTCCTTATGAAGGGTAAATAGAAGTTGACAAATCACGTTGTGGTTTTGGCGTAGGTAAGAAACGTTCTTGCTAGAAATCCTATAGAAGCCACGTAAAACTTGCAACAACAATTAGAGGACGTCTAACTTGTTTTTGCAGCATGTGCTATGTGACGTGGTATGGCCAAAACGAAGATGTGATGAATGATATATGTGATGTATGAGATTGATCATGTTTTTGTAATAGGGAATCACGACTTGCATGTCGATGAACTTGACAACCGGCAGGAGCCATAGGAGTTGTCTTAATTATTGTATGACCTGCGTGTCACTGAATAACGCCATGTAATTACTTTACTTCATTGCTAAACGTTAGCTATAGTAGTAGAAGTAATAGTTGGCGTGACGACTTCTTCAAGACACGATGATGGAGATCATGATGATGAAGATCATGGTGTCGAGCCGGTGACAAGATGATCATGGTGCCCCGAAGATGGAGATCCAAGGAGCAAGATGATATTGGCCATATCATGTCACTTTAAATTGATTGCATGTGATGTTTATCATGTTTATGCATCTTGTTTACTTAGAACGACGGTAGTAAATAAGATGAACTCTCACTAAAATTTCAAGTATTGTGTTTCCCCTAACTGTGCACCGTTGCTAAAGTGCGTTGCTCCGAAGCACCACGTGATGATCGGGTGTGATAGGTTTTAACGTTCGCATACAACGGGTGTAAGACAGATTTACACACGCGATACACTTAGGGTTCACTTGACGAGCCTAGCATGTACAGACATGGCCTCGGAACACGGAAGACCGAAAGGTCGAACACGAGTCGTATAGAAGATACGATCAACATGAAGATGTTCACCGTTGATGACTAGTCCGTCTCACGTGATGATCGGACACGGACTACTCGATTCGGATCGTGTATCACTTAGATGACTAGAGAGATGTCATTCTGAGTGGGAGTTCATTAAAATTTCATTAAGATGAACTTAATTATCATGAACTTAGTCTAAATTCTTTACAATATCTCTTGTAGATCAAATGGCCCACGCTCCAGTTTCCCTCAACTTCAATGCGTTCCTAGAGAAAACCAAGCTGAAAGACGATGGTAGCAACTATACGGATTGGGTCCGTGACCTGAGGATTATCCTCATAGCTGCCAAGAGATCATATGTCCTAGAAGCACCGCTAGGTGATGCACCTGCTCCCGATGCGGCCCAAGACGTTTTGAACGTCTGGCAGTCGCGTAGTGATGATTACTCCCTGGTTCAGTGCGGCATGCTTTACAGCTTAGAGTCGGGGCTCCAAAAACGTTTTGAGCACCACGGAGCATATGAGATGTTCGAAGAGCTGAAAATGGTTTTCCAAGCTCATGCCCGAGTCGAGAGATATGATGTCTCCGACGCATTCTATAGCTGTAAGATGGAGGAGAACAGTTCTGTCAGTGAGCACATCCTCAAGATTTCAGGATTGCACAATCGCTTGTCTCAGCTGGGAATGAATCTCCCAGATGAAGCGGTCGTTGACAGAATCCTCCAGTCGCTCCCACCAAGCTTCAAGAGCTTCGTGTTGAACTTCAATATGCAGGGGATGGAGAAGTCCATTCCCGAGGTGTATTCGATGCTGAAATCAGCGGAGGTAGACATCAAGAAAGAACATCAAGTGTTGATGGTCAATAAAACCACTAAGTTCAAGAAAGGCAAGGGTAAGAAGAACTTCAAGAAGGAAGGCAAGGGAGTTGCCGCGCCTGGCAAGCCTGTTGCTGGGAAGAAGCCAAAGTATGGACCCAAGCCTGAAACAGAGTGTTTTTATTGCAAGGGAACGGGTCACTGGAAGCGGAACTGCCCCAAATACTTAGCAGACAAGAAGGCCGGCAACGTCAAAGGTATATATGATATACATGTTATTGATGTGTACCTTACCAGCACTCGTAGTAGCTCCTGGGTATTCGATACCGGTGCAGTTGCTCATATTTGTAACTCAAAACAGGAGCTGCGGAATAAACGGAGACTGGCAAAGGATGAGGTGACGATGCGTGTCGGGAATGGTTCCAAGGTCGATGTGATCGCCGTCGGCACGCTACCTCTACATCTACCCTCAGGATTAGTTTTAAACCTCAATAATTGTTATTTAGTACCAGCTTTGAGCATGAACATTGTTTCTGGATCTCGTCTTATGCGAGATGGCTACTCTTTCAATCGGAGAATAATGGTTGTTCTATTTATTTGAGAGATATGTTTTATGGTCATGCCCCGCTGGTCAATGGTTTATTTTTGATGGATCTCGAACGTAGTAATACACATATTCATAGTGTAGATGCCAAAAGATGTAAAGCTGATAATGATAGTCCCACATACTTGTGGCATTGCCGCCTTGGTCATATTGGTGTCAAACGTATGAAGAAGCTCCATTCAGATGGACTTCTAGAGTCTCTTGATTATGAATCATTTGACACGTGCGAACCATGCCTCTTGGGCAAGATGACCAAGACTCCGTTCTCCGGAACAATGGAGCGAGCAACCAACTTGTTGGAAATCATACATACCGATGTTTGCGGTCCAATGAGTGTTGAGGCTCGCGGAGGCTATCGTTATGTTCTCACCCTCACAGATGACTTGAGTAGATACGGGTATATCTATTTGATGAAACACACGTCTGAGACCTTTGAAAAGTTCAAGGAATTTCAGAATGAGGTTGAGAATCAACGTGACAGAAAAATAAAGTTCTTGCGATCAGATCGTGGGGGTGAATATTTAAGTCATGAATTTTGCACACACCTTAGGAGCTGTGGAATTGTTTCACAATTGACACCGCCCGGAACACCTCAACGTAACGGTGTGTCCGAACGTCGAAATCGTACTTTGTTGGACATGGTGCGATCTATGATGTCCCTCACCGATTTACCGCTATCTTTTTGGGGTTATGCTTTAGAGACTGCCGCATTCACTTTAAATAGGGCTCCGTCGAAATCCGTTGAAACGACTCCGTATGAACTTTGGTTTGGCAAGAAACCGAAGCTGTCGTTTCTGAAAGTTTGGGGTTGCGATGCTTATGTCAAGAAACTTCAACCTGAAAAGCTCGAACCCAAATCGGAAAAATGCGTCTTCATAGGATACCCAAAGGAAACGATTGGGTACACCTTCTACCACAGATCCGAAGGCAAAGTCTTTGTTGCCAAGAATGGATGCTTTCTGGAGAAAGAGTTTCTCTCGAAAGAAGTGAGTGGGAGGAAAGTAGAACTTGATGAGGTGACAGTCACCACTCCTGTACCGGAAAGTAGCGCAGCGCAGGAAACTGTTCCTGAGGTCCCTGCACCGACAAGGGAGGAAGTTAATGATAATGATCATGAAGAAACTGATCAAGTTACAGCTGAACTTCGAAGGTCCACAAGGGCACGTTCCGCACCAGAGTGGTACGGCAACCCTGTCCTGGAAATCATGTTGTTAGACAACGGTGAACCTTCGAACTATGAAGAAGCGATGGCGGGCCCAGATTCCAATAAATGGCTTGGAGCCATGAAATCCGAGATAGAATCCATGTATGAAAACAAAGTATGGACTTTGGTGGACTTGCCTGATGATAGGCACGCCATAGAAAACAAATGGATATTTAAGAAGAAGACAGACGCGGATGGTAATGTGACCATCTATAAGGCTCGGCTTGTCGCTAAGGGTTATCGACAAGTTCAAGGGATTGACTACGACGAGACTTTCTCTCCCGTAGCGATGCTAAAGTCAGTCAGAATCATTTTAGCTATTTCCACATTCTATGATTATGAGATATGGCAAATGGACGTCAAAACAGCATTCCTTAATGGCTTCCTCAAGGAAGAGTTGTATATGATGCAACCGGAAGGTTTTGTCGATCCAGAGAACGCTAACAAGGTATGCAAGCTCCAGCGCTCGATCTACGGGCTGGTGCAAGCATCTCGGAGTTGGAATATTCGCTTTGATGAAGTGATCAAAGCGTTTGGCTTTATACAGACTTATGGAGAAGCCTGTATTTACAAGAAAGTGAGTGGGAGCTCTGTGGCATTTCTCATATTATATGTGGATGACATATTGCTGATGGGAAATGATATAGAATTCTTGGAAAATGTAAAGGCCTACTTGAATAAAAGTTTTTCAATGAAGGACCTTGGAGAAGCTGATTACATATTAGGCATCAAAATCTATAGAGATAGATCGAGACGCCTCATTGGTCTTTCACAAAGTACATACCTTGACAAAATATTGAAGAAGTTCAATATGGATCAGTCAAAGAAAGGATTCTTGCCTGTTTTGCAAGGTATGAGATTGAGCAAGGCTCAGTCGCCGACCACGGCAGAAGATAGAGAAAAGATGAGTGTCATTCCCTATGCCTCGGCCATAGTTCTATCATGTATGCCATGCTGTGTACCAGACCTGATGTGAACCTTGCCATAAGTTTGGTAATGAGGTACCAAAGTGATCCCGGTACGGAACACTGGACAGCGGTCAAGAACATCCTGAAGTACCTGAAAAGGACTAAGGATATGTTTCTCGTTTATGGAGGTGACGAAGAGCTCGTCGTAAAGGGTTATGTCGATGCTAGCTTCGACACAGATCTAGATGACTCTAAGTCTCAAACCGGATACGTGTATATTTTGAATGGAGGGGCAGTCAGCTGGTGCAGTTGCAAGCAAAGCGTGGTGGCAGCATCTACATGTGAAGCGGAGTACATAGCTGCTTCTGAAGCAGCGCAGGAAGGAGTCTGGATGAAGGAGTTCATCACCGACCTAGGAGTCATTCCAAGCACGTCAAGCCCGATGACTCTCTTTTGTGACAACACTGGTGCTATTGCTATTACCAAGGAGCCCAGGTTTCACAAGAAGACCAAGCACATCAAGCGCCGTTTCAACTCCATCCGGAATTATGTTCAGGATGGAGACATAGATATTTGTAAAGTACATACGGATCTGAATGTCGCAGACCCATTGACTAAACCTCTTTCACGAGCAAAACATGATCAACACCAGAACTCTATGGGTGTTCGATTCATCACAATGTAACTAGATTATTGACTCTAGTGCAAGTGGGAGACTGTTGGAGATATGCCCTAGAGGCAATAATAAAAGCATTATTATTATATCTCCTTGTTCATGATAATTGTATGTTATTCATGCTTGAATTGTATTGTAAGGAAACAGCGATACATGTGTGAATACATAGACCACAATGAGTCCCTGGTAAGCCTCTAGTAGCCAGCTCGTTGATCAACAGATGGTCACGTTTTCCTGACCATGGACATAGGATGTCAGTGATAACGGGATCACATCATTAGGAGAATGATGTGATGGAAAAGACTCAAACTTGAGCATAACACGAGATCGTATAGTTCGTAATGCATAAGCTTTTCGGTGTCAAGTATTTATTCCTTAGACCATGAAGTTGTACAACTCCCGGATACCGTAGGAGTACTTTGGGTGTGCCAACCGTCACAACGTAACTGGGTGGCTATAAAGGTACGCATCAGGTATCTCCGAAAGTGTCTGTTGAGTTGGTACGAACCGAGACTGGGATGTTGTCACTCCGTATGAGGGAGAGGTACCTCTGGGCCCACTCGGTAAGACATCATCATAATGAGCTCAATGTGACTAAGTAGTTAGTCACGGGATGATGGATTACGGATCGAGTAGAGAGACTTGCCATAACAAGATTGAACAAGGTATCGGGAATACCGACGATCGAATCTCGGGCAAGTACCGTACCGATGGACAAAGGGAATAACATACGGGATTGAGTGAATCCTTGACGCGGTGGTTCATCCGATGAAGATCATCGAGGAACACGTGGGAACCAACATGGGTATCCAGATCCCGCTATTGGTTATTGACCGGAGAGTCGTCTCGGTCATGTCTACGTGTCTCCCGAACCCATAGGGTCTACACACTTAAGGTTCGGTAACGCTAGGGTCGTAGAGATAAATGCACGTGGAAACCCGAAAGTTGTTCGGAGTCCGGATGAGATCCCGGACGTCACGAGGAGTTCCGGAATGGTCCGGAGGTAAAGATTTATATATAGGAAGTCCAGTTTCGGCCAACGGGTGATCTCCGGGGGTCACCGGGAGCGTCACGGGACCACCGGAGGGGCCCCGGGGGTCCATCGGGTGGTGCCACCCATCCCGGTGGGGCCCCTAGGCCGCGAGGGGAAGTGTCCAGCCCTCTGGGCTGGCGCACCACTAAGGGGCCCACCTCCCCATGCGCCTAGGGTTAAAACCCTAAGGGGAGGGGGGCCACCACTTGCCTTGGGGGGCAAGGACTCCCCCCTGGCCGCCGCCCCCCCTTGCGGATTGGATCTGCAGGGGGCTGGCGCCCCCCTGGCCCCCTATATATATGTGGGGGGAGAGAGGGCAGCCGCACCCAAGCCCTGGCGCCTCTCCCCCTCCCGTCACACCTCCATACTCCCAACGCAGGGCGCCCGGCGAAGCCCTGCTACGATCTCCACTGCATCTGTCATCACGCCGTCGTGTTGCCGGATCTCTGACGACTTCTCCTCCCCCCTTGCTGGATCAAGAAGGAGGTGACGTTGCTGCACCGTACGTGTGTTGAACGCGGAGGTGCCGTCCGTTCGGCGCTAGATCATCGGTGACAAAGAACACGAAGAGTACGACTACTTCATCCACGCTTCTTCGAAAGCTTCCGCTCGCAATCTCCATAACGGTATGTAGATGCACTCTTACTTGCTCGTTGCTAGATGTCTCCATAGTTGGATCTTGGTGAAGGCGTAGAAAATTTTGAATTATGCTACGTTACCCAACAAGAATGTCATGCAGCTGCGTCTCCGGCCCGCCTAGGACGAAAATCCCATTTTCTATCATGATTTTTTGTCATAGAAGTAGGACCCCACCACATCTATGATGATACCGTGTTTTGACACAATTATTGTCATAGAAGTGTCATAAGTATGACAGAAAAAAGTTTCGTTCGGCCCAAAATGTCACGGATGTGTCTTTTTTTTTGTAGTGCTAGTTGGTGTGAGACTTTCTCCCTTTTTTGTCAACTACCACCTTCTATTCCACTCATAGTGTTGTGTCCATGGCTCACACTCATATGTATTACGTGAAGAGTTGAAAAGGTTTGAGAATGTAAAAGTATGAATACGATTGCTTGGCTAACACAGGGGTGGGCATGATTTATACTTTGTGTTGAGAAGAGGGAGCATAACAAGACTATATAATTTGTAGGGATAGCTTTCTTTAGCCATGTTATTTTTGAAGTTTCATGATTTTTCTTTCTAGTATGCTCGAAGTATTATTGTTTTTGTGTCAATATTAAACTTTTGTTTTGAATCATATGGATCTGAACATTCATGCCATTATAAGAAATATTACATGATAGTGTGAAGAAAATGCATTGTTTAAACTATCATATGTGAATAGCTTGCTACTTGATCATGAGAAGTTTTTCGAGATGAGCTACTATTTATGATATATATTGATGCTAGAGAAGGTGTTTGGAATTATCATTGGTCAAACTTATACGCTATGCTAGCATTCACACTTCATAAGTTATTTCTTTTATCATTTACCTACTCGAGACGAGCGGGAATTAAGCTTCGGGGTGTTGATACGTCTCCAACGTATCTATAATTTATGAAGTATTCATGCATTGTTTGCAACAATTTTATATGGTTTTGGTATGATTTTATTAGAACTAACCTGGACAGACACTGTTTTTAGCACAACTACCATGATGTCATTTTTTATGCAGAAATAAAAGTTCTCGTAATGATCTAAAAATCTATGGAGAATATTTTTGGAAAATATAAAAAAATATTGGAGCAAAAAGATACCAGAGGGGGGGGCCACCCAGAGGCCACAAGCCCAGGGGGGCCTAGGGCGCGCCCCTAGCTTGTGGACTCCTTAGAAACCCCCTGACGTGAGACCAATGCCAAAAACTCCTATAAATCTCGTAATCCCGAGAAAGAACCCTAGATGAGAAGTTCCGCTGTCGTAAGCCTCTGAGTCCTCGAAAAACCAATCTAAGCCCGTTCGGGCACCCTGCCGGAGGGGGAAATCATCACCGTAGTCCATCTTCATCATCTCGGAGGCCACCATGATGAGGAGGGAGTAGTTCACCCTCGAGGCTGAGGGTATGTACCAGTAGCTATGTGTTTGATCTCTCTCTCTCTCTCTCTCTCTCTCTCTCTCTCTCTCTCTCTCTCTCTTGTGTTCTTGATTTGGCACGATCTTGATGTACTGCGAGCTTTTTTATTATAATTGAATCGTATGTGTCCTCCCCTCTCTACCTCGTGATGAGTTGAATCTTTTCCTTTGAGGTTTTGTTATGTTGGATTGAATCTATGGATGTGAGAGCACTTGATGTATGTCTTGCGATGGGATATCCGTGGTGACAATGGAATGTTCTATTGATTCACTTGGTGTATGTTTTTGTTATCAACTTGTGGATTCCAGCGGTGATATTGGGGTAATTTATGCATAGGGGTTGATACGCGTTTTCATATTCATTTTTTCCGATAGAAATCTTGCGTACTCTTTGAAGTTCTTTGTGTTGGATTGAATATTATGAATCTGAAATCGTGTGATGCACATCGTATGATTAGCCCACGGATACTTGTGGTGACATTGGAGTATCTAGGTGACATTAGGGTTGATTGATGAGTGTCATGTGGTGTTATTTTAGTACAAACTCTAGGGATGTCTGTGACACTTATAGGAATAGCCCAATAGATCAATCAGAAAGAATAACATTGAGGTGGTTTCATACCCTTCGAGCAATTTCATCTTATGTTCTCCGCGATAGGAATTTGGAGTGATTCTTTGTTGCACGATGAGGGGTTGTTATATGATCCAATTATGTTATCATTGTTGAGAGAACTTGCACTATTGAAAATATGAAGCCTAGGCCTTGTTTCCAAGCATTTCAATACTAGTTTTGCTCACTTTTATCACTTGTTACCTTGCTGTTTTTATTTATTCAGATTACAAAAACCTATGTCTTCTATCCATATTACACTTGTATCACCATCTCTTCGCCGAACTAGTGCACCTATACAATTTACCATTGTATTGAGTGTGTTGGGGACACAAGAGACTCTTTGTTATTTGGTTGCAGGGTTGTTTGAGAGAGACCATCTTCATCCTACGCCTCCTGCGGATTGATAAACCTTAGGTCATCCACTTGAGGGAAATTTTCTATTGTCCTACAAAACTCTACGCTTGGAGGCCCAACACGAGTCTACAAGAAGAAAGGTTGCGTAGTAGACAATAGTCATGCGATGTGATATTCGTGGTGACAATGGGATATTCTATTGATCCACTTGATGTATGTGTTGGTTATCAACTTGCGGATTCCCGTGTGGCATTGGGGTAATCTATGCATAGGAGTTGGTACGCATTTTCATATTTCTTTCTCCGATAGAAACCTTGGGGTACTCTTCGAAGTTCTTTGTGTTGGATTGAATATTATAAATCTGAAATTGTGTGATGCGCGTCATATAATTATCCCACGGATACTTGTGGTGACATTGGAGTATCTAGGTGACATTAGGGTTGATTGATGTGTGACATGTGGTGTTATTTTAGCACGAATTCTCGGGCTGTTTGTGACACTTATAGAATAGCCCAATAGATCGATTAGAAAGAATAACTTAGAGGTGGTTTCGTACCCTACAAGCAATTTCATCTTATGTTCTCCGTGATAGGAACTTTGGAGTAATTCTTTGTTGCACGTTGAGGGATTGTTATATGATCCAATTATGTTATCATTGTTGAGAAATTTTGCGCTAGCGAAAGTATGAACCCTAGGCTTTTTTTTCAAGCATTGCAATACCGTTTTTGCTCACTTTTACTACTTGCTACCTTGATGTTTTTATATTTTCAGATTACAAAAACCTATATCTACTATCCATATTACACTTGTATCACCATCTATTCACAGAACTAGTGCACCTATACAATTTACCGGGTGTGTTGGGGACACAAGAGACTCTTTGTTATTTGGTTTCATGGTTGTTTGAGAGAGACCATCTTCTGATGGAAATATGCCCTAGAGGCAACAATAAAGTTATTATTACTTTATATTTCCTTATTCATGATAAAGGTTTATTTTTCCTGCTAGAATTGTATTGACCGGAAACTTAAATACATATGTGAACACATAAATAAATACCGTGTCCCTAGTAAGCCTATACTAGACTAGCTCGTCGATCAAAGATGGTTAAGGTTTCCTAACCATAGACATGAGTTGTCATTTGATAATGGGATCACATCATTAGGAGAATGATGTGATGGACAAAACCCATCCATTTTCTTAGCATTTGGTGTACAGTTTATTGCTATTACTTTCTTAATGTCAAATACATATTCCTTCGACTATGAGATCATGCAACTCTCGGATACCGGAGGAATACCTTGTGTGCTATCAAGCATCACAACATAACTTGGCGATCATAAAGATGCTCTCCAGGTATCTCTGAAGGTGTCTGTTGAGTTGGCATGGATCAAGATTAGGATTTGTCACTCCGTGTTTCAGAGAGGTATCTCTGGGCCCTCTCGGTAATACACATCACAAGAAGCTTGCAAGAAAGTGACTAAAGAGTTAGTTATGAGATGGTGTATTACAGAATAGTAAAGAGACTTGATGTTAACGAGATTGAACTAAGTATGGAGATACCGACGACCAAATCTCGGGCAAGTAACATACCGACGGACAAAGCAAATTACCTATGTTGTCATAACAGTTCGACCGATAAAGATCTTTGTAGAATATGTAGGAACCAATATGGGCATCCAGGTTCCGCTATTGGTTATTGATCGGATAAGTATCTCAGCCATGTCTGCATAGTTCTCGAACCCGTAGGGTCCGCACGCTTAATGTTCGATGACGATATAGTGTTATATGAGTTATGTGATTTGGTGACCGAATATTGTTCGGAATCCCGGATGAGATCACGGACATGACGAGGCACTCTGGAATGGTCTAGAGGTAAAGATTGATATATAGGACGATGATGTTTGGACACCGTAAGAGTTTCAGAGGTACCGAGTAGTCATCGGATCATTGGAAGGGGTTCCGGGAGGTCTATGGGCCTAATGGGCTAAGGGGAGGGGCACACACCAGCCCGCAAGGGGGCTGGTGCGCCCTCTCCTTGGCCGTCGACCCTAGAAGAAGGAAAGGGGGGTGCCACCTCCTCCGACCTTTCTCTCCTTGTGGGAGAAAGGAAAGGGGGGGCGCCACCTCCTCCTTCCTTTCCCTTGGCGCCAAAAGAAGGAAGGGGGTGGCCTAGGGCAGGAGCCCAAGTAGGATTCGGCCTACTTGGGGCGCACCCTGGCTGCCTCCCTCTCCCCTCCACCTATATATAAGGGAGGAGCACCACACATAGCTCAGAACATTGTCTTAGTCGTGCGTGGCGCCCCTCTCCACAGTTTTGCCCCTCGGTCATATTTTCGTAGTGCTTAGGTCCCTGTGGAGATAGCATCATCATCACCGTCACCACGCCGTCGTACTGCCGGAACTCGTCTACTACTTTGCCTATCTTGCTGGATCAATAAGGCGAGGAGATGCACGTGTGCTGAACGCGGAGGTGTCGTACATTTGGTACTTGATCGGCTGGATCACGAAGAAGTTTGACTACATCAACCGTGTTGATAAGCGCTTTCGCTTACAATCTACATGGTACGTAGACACACTCTCCCCTCTCGTTGCTATGCATATCCTTGGATAGATCTTGTGTCTGCATAGAAATATTTTGTTTTCCATGCAACGTTTCACGGCATCTTCATCCTACGCCTCCCACGGATTGATAAACCTTAGGTCACCCACATGAGGGAAATTTTCTACTGTCATACAAAACTCTATGCTTGGAGGCCCAATACGAGTCTACAAGAAGAAGATTATGTAGTAGACATCAGTGGGCCAGAAGATCAGTAGTTAAGCTATAGCGCCAACCTCAAGGCTTTCGGGGAGACTCATCGAGTGGGTCGGCTTATGGCCCAACACTTGAGGCGGGGGCTCATCGTCAGAGGGGCGCCATAGTTCTTTATTTAGGAAACTGATTAAGTCACGGGTCGTAATATGACCTGGACTGTGTTGTAAGCCCAGGGTCTCCACTTGTATATAAAGGGGAGCCCCTGAGGCAGAAAGGACCAAGTTACAAACTCTCGAGTACTAGGTTAGCCAAGTCGCATCTTGTAATCGAAATCGTCATCATCAATACCAATCAAGCAATAAGTAGGCTATTACCTCCATCGAGAGGGGCAGAACCTGGGTAAACCCTTGTCTTTCGATTCGGCCTAACCCCGTTCAAGCTACTATCTAGCGACGACGGCCTCACAACTAAGTCCTTTCACGAGGACATATGCCGTAAGAAAACCATGACAGTTGGCACCCACCGTGGGGTTATCGCTGGATGGTATTGAGTTCTTGGAGGGAGTGATGGCCCACAAGTGTAGGGGATCTATCATAGTCCTTTCGATAAGTAAGAGTGTCGAACCCAATGAGGAGCAGAAGGAAATGATAGGCAGATTTTAGTAAGGTATTTTCTGCAAGCACTGAAATTATAGGTACCAGATAGTTTTGTGATAAGGTAATTGGTAGCAAGTGGCAAAAGGTAAAAGTAAATAAGGTGCAGCAAGGTGGCCCAATCCTTTTTGTAGCAAAGGACAAGCCTGGACAAACTCTTATATAAAGGAAAGCACTCCCGAGGACACATGGGAGTTATCGTCAAGCTAGTTTTCATCACGATCATCTGATTCGCGTTCGGTACTTTGATAATTTGGTATGTGGGTGGACCGGTGCTTGGGTGCTGTCCTTACTTGGACAAGCCTCCCACTTATGATTAACCTCTAATGCAAGCATCCGCAACTACAAAAGAAGTATTAAGGTAAACCTAACCATAGCCTGAAACATATGGATCCAAATCAGCCCCTTACGAAGCAACGCATAAACTAGGGTTTAAGCTTATGTCACTCTAGCAACCCATCATCTACTTATTACTTTCCAATGCCTTCCTCTAGGCCCAAATAATGGTGAAGTGTCATGTAGTCGACGTTCACATGACACCACTAGAGGAGAGACAACATGCATCTCATCAAAATATCGAACGAAGACCAAATTCACATGACTACTAATAGCAAGACTTCTCCCATGTCCTCAGGAACAAAAGTAACTACTCACAAGACATAATATTGTTCATGATCAGAGGGGTATTAATATTCATAATGGATCTGAACATATGATCTTCCACCAAATAAACCAACTAGCATAAACTACAAGGAGTAATCAACACTACTAGCAACCCATAGGTACCAATTTAAGGTTTGGGTACAAAGATTGGATACAAGAGATGGACTAGGGTTTGATGGAGATGGTGTTGGTGAAGATGTTGATAAATATAGCCCTCCCTGAGATGGGAGAGTTGTTGGTGATGACGACGGTGACGATTTCCCCCTCCCGGAGGGAAGCATCCCCGGCAGAACAGCTCTACCGGAGCCCTAGATTGGTTTCCGCCTCGATACGGCGGCATCTGGTCCCGAAAGCCTCCTTATGATTTTTTTTAGGTCAAAACACCTCATATAGGAGAAGATGGGCATCGGGGGGCCTTCGGGGGGGGGCACGAGACAGGGGGCTTGCCTTGAGAGGGGGGGCGCACCCCCACCCTCGTGGACAGCAGGTGGCCCCCCTCGTAAACTTCTTTCGCCATATATTTTTTATATTTTTTGAAGTAGAGTTCTGTGGAGTTTCGGGGCTTTTGGAGTTGTGCAGAATAGGTTTCCAGAGTTTGCCCGTTTTCCAGCCCAGAATTCCAGCTGCCGGCATTCTCCCTCTTCATGTAAACCTTATAAAATAAGGGAGAAAAGGCATAAGTATTGTGACATAATGTGTAATAACAGCCCATAATGCAATAAATATCAACATATAAGCATGATGCAAAATGGATGTATCAACTCCCCCAAGCTTAGACCTCGCTTGTCCTCAAGCGAAAGCCGATATCGAAAAATATGTCCACATGTTTAGAGATAGAGGTGTCGATAAAAATAAAATACGGACATGAGGGCATCATGATCATTCTCATAACATCAACATATATATAATGTCATATGATTCTTATGCTAAAGTAACAATTTATCCACAATATCAAGCATGAATCATAAACTTCATTGGAAACTAACAAACTTTGATCTCGGTCATTGAAGCAATTGCAATTTATCGTAACATAGGAAAGAGTCATATAAGAGCTTTTCGGCAAGCCTACATACTCAACTATCATATAATCTTTCACAATTTCTCACACTCATGCAATACTTATGGTTATGGAGTTTTAATCGGACACAGAGAAAGATAGGGGCTTATGGTGTTGCATCCCAACCTTTTACCTCAAGGGTAATGTCAACAGTAGTAGATCATGAAAAGTTACATCCAAGTGGGTATATATGTCAGGATCTTTCCAACACAATGTGCTTGCTAAAGGATAAAATGTAAAAAAGGAAAGGTGAATTTCACCTTGACTCTTATAAGGCAAGAATAATAGATAGGCCCTTCGCAGAGGGAAGCAGAGGTTGCCATGATTTTTTATGGTTGGATGCACAAAGTCTTAGCACAGAAGAACGTCACTTTATATTGCCACTTGTGATAAGGACCTTTATTATGCAGTCCGTTGCTTTTATTACTTCCATATCACAAGATCGTATAAAGCTAATTTCCTCCATGCTAATAAATCATACATATTTTAGCGAGTTTGCAACATGACAACTTACTTGGAAGGATCTTTCTCAATCCATACGTAGGTATGGCGGACTCTCATGGCAAAACTGGGTTTAAGGATGTGTGGAAACACAAGTAGTATTTCTACTTAGTGCGAGGAGTTTTGGCTAGCATGAGGGGGAAAGGCAAGCTCAACATGTTGGATGATCCATGACAATATACTTTATTTCGGATATAAGAAGACATAACCCATTATGTTGTCTTCCTTGTCCAACATCAACTCTTTAGCATGTCATACTTTAATGAGTGCTCACAATCATAAAAGATGTCCAAGATAGTATATTTGCATGTGAAGCCTCTCTTCTTTTATTACTTCCTATTAATTGCAATGATGACCAAAATTATGTTTGTCAACTCCCAACAACCTTTATTTATAATACTCTTATATGTGAAGTCATTACTTCCCACAAGATGGATATGATCTCTTGGATACTCTTTATGTTTTCTTTCTTTTTATCATGACCCAGGTGAGGAAATCAAGCCCTTGACTCAACACTAATATTTATTATATAGCTCACGGACTCGATTACAAAGGATAAAGATCATAAGGCAAAAGCTCACAACTAGATCATGCTAACTTTATTCTACTAGATTAAGATACTACCAAAAGGATCGAACTAAGTAAAACGGTAAAGATAGGAGTGATGGTGATACGATACCGGGGTCACTCCCCCAAGCTTGGCAGTTTCCAAGGAGAGTGCCCATACCCATATGATTATGTCTCCTTCTTCGGGGGTGGTGGGGTAGGAGTTGTTGACGATGCAGGCCTGTCGTCCACCTTCCAAGGCATGGGTTCACCATCGTAGAAGGATGATCGAGTCTCCGGGATACTCAAATCTGCAGCCAAACTCATCTTCTTGAATCTATATTCATACTCACAGTTTTGGTTTTGCGGGTCATAGATCTGGGCTTGGAGGTGTTCGATTTTCTCTTGGAGGTTGGAGATGGCTTCCTCGAATATCCTTGAGTCCAGCTTGAGGTTGTTGGCGAGCTCCGTGATCATCATGTGGTTGGCGTTGAGACCTCGTTCCACCATACCTTGGCACTTGAAAACTTGCTGCTCCATTGCTTCGAGTCTTGTCTCCACGCTTCCGGTCCTCCTTGGCCCCTCAACATCGCAGATGTGCAGCACCCCCTCATGCAACTCTATGGTTTTAGGGTGATGCAGCACCTCTGCGAGGTAGGGGTAGATGACCTTCTCAAAGAACTTGTCCTTGGGGATGTTGGAGGACGCCATGATGATCTAGATCTGTCAAAAACAGCAGCTCGAAATGAAAACAGCGGATTTTTGCGTGATACAGAGGTCAAAACCTTTGGGAGTATATATAATGAATTTTTACCGACCAAAAGGAGTAACCCACAAGAAAACGGAGTCCGAGAGGCACACGGGGTGCCCACGAGGCAGGGGGCGCGCCCTCCACCCTCGTGGACGCCTCGTGTCTCTTCCGGACTGCTACTCATTTTTCTATTTTTCTAAATATTCCAAAACGGAGAAAAAATGCCTTTAGAAGTGTTTTGGAGTCGGTTTACTTACCGTATCACATACCTCTTCCTTTTCGGAGACTGAATCGTTCTGGAAAGTGTCCCTTATGTATTCCTCCGGGGTTACGGTTTCAATAACATTGGTTTCAACATTAATAGGATTACCTGAGATATAATGTTTGATTCTTTGACCGTTCACCACCTTCGGATTTGTGCCTTCGAAGTTGTTGATTTTTATGGCACCGGAACGATAGACCTCCTTGATAACGTAAGGTCCTTCCCACTTGGAGAGAAGTTTTCTGCAAAAAATCTTAAACGAGAGTTGTATAGCAAGACATAATCACCTACGTTAAACTCACGCTTTTGTATCCTTTTGCCATGCCATCTTTTACCTTTCTCTTTAAACAGTTTGGCATTCTCATAGGCCTAGGTTCTCCATTCAACAAGGCAGCTAATGTCAAATAACCTCTTTTCACCGGCAAGTTTGAAATCATAATTGAGCTCTTTAATAGCCCAATATGCCTTATGTTCTAGCTCGAGAGGTAAGTGACAAGCTTTTCCATATACCATCTTATATGGAGAAATACCCATAGGATTTTTGTATGCAGTTCTATAGGCCCATACTGCATCATTAAGTTTCTTGGAACATTTTTTTCTAGACCTATTAACTGTCTTTTGCAAAATTAATTTCAACTCTCTATTACTTAGTTCTACTTGACCACTAGTCTGTGGGTGATACGGGGATGCAATTCTATGGTTGGCATCATACTTTGCAAGCATCTTACGGAAAGCACCATGAATAAAGTGTGAACCACCATCAGTCATTAGGTATCTAGGGACTCCAGACCTCGGAAAAATAACTTCTTTAAGCATCTTAATAGAGGTGTTATGATCAGCCCTACTAGTTGGAATAGCTTCTACCCACTTAGTAACGTAATCAACAGCAACTAAAATATGTGTGTACCCATTAGAGGCAGGAAACGGTCCCATATAATCAAAACCCCAAACATCAAATGGTTCAATAACAAGTGAATAATTCATAGGAATTCCCTGACGTCTACTGTATTACAAATTCTTTGACATTCATCACAAGATAAGACAAACTTACGGGCATCCTTGAAGAGAGTAGGCCAATAAAAACCAGATTGCAATACCTTGTGTGCAGTTCTATCTCCCGCATGGTGTCCTCCATAAGCTTTGGAGTGGCACTTGCGTAGGATCTATTCCTGTTCATGCTCAGGTACAAAACGTCTAATAATACCATCTACTCCTTCTTTATAAAGATGTGGGTCATCCTAGAAGTAATGTCTCAAATCATATAAGAACTTTTTCTTTTGCTGGTATGTGAAGCTAGGAGGTATAAACTTAGCAACAATATAATTAGCATAATCAGCATACCATGGAGCAGTACGAGATGTATTTATGAAAGCTAATTGTTCATCAGGAAAGCTATCATCAATAGGTTGTGGGTCATCAAGCACATTTTCTAACCTAGACAAGCTGTCTGCAACGGGGTTCTTAGCTCCCTTTCTATCAATAATATGCAAGTCAAATTCTTGCAGCAAGAGAACCCATCTAATAAGTCTAGGTTTAGCATCTTTCTTTTCCATAAGGTATTTGATAGCAGCATGATCAGTGTGAATAGTTACTTTAGAATCAACAATATAGGGTCTAAACTTATCACAAGCAAATACAACTGCTAAAAATTCTTTCTCAGTGGTAGCATAATTTCTCTGGGCACTATCTAGAGTTTTACTAGCATATTGGATAACATTTAATTCCTTATCAACTCTTTGCCCTAGAACAGCACCTACAGCATAATCGCTAGCATCGCACATAATCTCAGAGGGTAAATTCCAGTCAGGAGGCTGGACAATAGGTGCAGAGATCAATGCTTTTTTAAGTATTTCAAATGCTTCTAGACAATCATCATCAAAGACAAAAGGAATATCTTTTTGTAAGAGATTAGTCAGAGGCCTGGAGATTTTGGAGAAGTCCTTTATGAACTCCTATAAAACCCGGCATGACCAAGGAAACTTCGTATACCTTTGATGTCCTTAGGGCATGGCATCTTTTCAATAGCATCAACTTTAGCTTTGTCAACTTCAATACCTCTTTCAGAAATTTTATGTCCCAAGACAATGCCTTCATTAACCATAAAGTGGCACTTCTCCCAATTCAAGACAAAATTAGTGTCTTCACATCTCTGCAAAACTCGATCAAGGTTGCTTAAGCAATCATCAAAAGAAGTTCCGTAAACGGAGAAATCATCCATGAAAACCTCAACAATCTTTTCACAAAAATCAGACAATATAGCCATCATGCATCTTTGAAAGGTAGCAAGTGCATTACATAAACCAAAAGGCATACGTCTATTAGCAAAGGTACCGAAAGGACAAGTAAAAGTGGTCTTCTCTTGATCCCCTTTTGACACATGTATTTGAGAGAAACCAGAATAACCATCTAGAAAGCAAAAATGAGTATGTTTAGATAACCTTTCTAGCATTTGATCAATAAATGGCAGGGGGTAATGATCTTTCTTAGTAGCTTTATTTAACTTACGGAAATCAATTACCATCCTATAACCTATAACTATTCTTTGCGGGATCAATTCATCTTTATCATTAGGAATGACAGTCATACCTCCTTTCTTAGGGACACAATGGACAGGACTTACCCACTGGCTATCAGCAACTGGATACATAATACCTGCCTCTAGAAGCTTTAGTATTTCCTTCCTTGCCACTTCCTTCATCTTAGGATTTAACCGTCGCTGATGATCAATAACCGGTTTAGCATTTTCTTCCAATTTTATATTGTGTTGGCATATAGTGGGACTAATGCCATTTAGATCATCCAGAGTATATCCAATAGCAGCACGGTGCTTCTTCGGAGTTTTCAATATTTTTTCTTCTTCCTGCTCTGAAAGGTTAGCACTAATAATAACAGGATATATCTTCTTTTCATCAAGATAAACATACTTAAAATTATCAGGTAAGGGTTTAAGTTCAAACATGGGATCACCCTTGGGTGGAGGAGGATCCCCTAGAATTTCAATAGGCAAGTTGTTTTTCAATACGGGTCCCTGTTTAAAGAATATTTCGTCTATTTCCCTTCTCTCATTCATATGCATATCATTTTCATGGTCTAGCAAGTATTGTTCTAAAGGATCATTAGGAGGCACAACAATAGAAGCAAGACCAATAATTTCATCATTACTACATAATTCTTTATCAAGGGGTTGTCTACGGAATTTAGCAAAGTTAAAGTCATGAGACATATCCCCTAATCCAACAGTAACAATATATTTCACGCAGTCTATCTTAGCATTAACGGTATTCAAGAAGGGTCTACCAAATATAATGGGACAGAATTCATCTTGTGGGGAACTAAGAACAAGAAAATCGGCATGGTATTTAACCTTCCCACACAAAACTTCAACATCTCTAACAATCCCAACTAGTGAAATAGTGTCTCTTTTAGCTAGCTTAATAGTAACATCAATCTCGTCTAGCTCAACAGGTGCAATGTCATGCATAATTTCTTGATATAAGGTATGAGGGATAATACTCGCACTAGCACCCACGTCACATAAACCATGATAACAATGATCTCCTATCTTGACAGAGATAACAGGCAAGCCTACAATAGGTCTATGTTTATTCCTAGCATTGGGTTTGGCTATTCTAGCAGACTCTTCCTGGAGGTAAATAACATGTCCATCTAAATCTTCTACCAACAGATCTTTAACCATAGCAACACTAGGTTCAACTTTAATTTGATCAGAGGGCGTAGGTGTTCTAGTATTACTCTTACAAACTACAGTTGAAGCTTGAGCATGATCCTTTATCCTAACAGGGAAAGGTGGTTTCTCAATGTAAGCAGTAGGAACAATAGGATCAACATTATAAGTGATAGTCTTTTCTTCAACTTTAACAGGTTCAAATACTTTTACTTCAATAGGGGGGTGATATTTAAACCACTTCTCCTTGGGGAGATCAACATGAGTAGCAAAAGATTCACAGAAAGAAGCTACTATCTCAGAGTCAAGTCCATATTTAGTGCTAAACTCACGGAAAACATCGGTATCCATAAAAGCTTTAACACAATCAAACTTAGGGGTCATACCTAACTCCTTACTTTTGTCGAGATCCCAATCTTTGGAGTTGCGTTCAATTCTTTCCAATAAATACCATTTGAATTCAACAGTCTTCATCATAAAAGAGCCAGAACAAGAATTATCGAGCATGGTGCGATTATTGAGAGAAAGCCGAGCATAAAAATTTTGAATGATCATTTTTCTTGAGAGCTCATGATTGGGGCATGAATATAACGTTGACTTAAGCCTCCCCCAAGCTTGAGTGATGCTTTCTCCTTCCCGAGGCCAGAAATTATAAATATAACTACGATCACGATGAACCTGGTGCATAGGGTAGAACTTCTGATGAAATTCCAACTTCAGACGATTATAGTTCCATGATCCAATATCATCACATAGCCTAAACCATGTCAATGCATCTCCCTTCAAAGATAAAGGGAAGACATTCTTCTTGATAACATCCTCGGGCATACCTGCAAGCTTAAATAATCCACAAACTTCATCCACATAGATTAGGTGTAAGTCGGGATGCAGTGTTCCGTCTCTTGTCAAAGGATTTTCAAGCAGTTTCTCTATCATGCCCGAAGAAATCTCAAAGCAAACATTTTCAGTAGGTGCAGTAGGTTGAGGAGCAAATCTTTGCTCTTCTGGTCGGGGTGAAGATACCCCGAACAAGCCCCTCAAAGAATTTTGAGCCATAGTAACAAGTGACAATAAATTTCAGCACACTATATAAATTTGACCTTACCAAATTCCACTTACCAAAGGCGCTTCACTCCCCGGCAACGGCGCCAGAAAAGAGTCTTGATGACCCACAAGTGTAGGGGATCTATCGTAGTCCTTTCGATAAGTAAGAGTGTCGAACCCAACGAGGAGCAGAAGGAAATGATAGGCAGTTTTCAGTAAGGTATTTTCTGCAGCGGGCCCAGCAGCCGCCGGAGAAGGCGTTTATGCCAGCCACAGCCGTCAGAGAAGTTTCGATTCGGCGATGGCCGGAAGTGAATCAGAGGATGCGGGCCGGCGAGGCAGGCGGCGATGGATGGGGGGCGAAGTCGTGATGGGCCCGACAGCCGTCGGGCGGGGGCGGCGGCATCGATTTTGTGCGGGTGGCGGCTAATCACGCGAAAGGAAAAGGGATGACAGTTGGGCAGTTGGCGGGCAGTTGCGTTTTTAAATCTTCTCTAGGTGGAGTTGCAAATTTGCACCGTAAGGTGTTGTGGTTTACATCTTCGAGAGACGGAGATGTATTTTTTTTCATCTATACCATCTGTTGGAGAGGTATTTTTGAGTCTCGGAGATGCAAAAGATATTTATTTTTGAATCTATGTCTTTTTGTTAGTAGAATCCGAAAATCAGAAGCTAAAGTCCAAACAAAGGCCACCTTAATAGTTTAGCCATAGCCACGGACAGCACCATCAGCCTCCCATGCACACACACATACACACACAAACAAAGCTCAGCACCATCAGCCTCCCATGCACACACACATACACACAAAAAACAAAGCTCAGCACCATCAGCCTCCCATGCACACACACATACACACACGAAACAAAGCTCGGCGCTTACTCTCTGTACTACTAGGTAGGAAGTGTGGTTTGTCGCACCCGGCAATAATGATGTCGTCTACAGTCGAAGTCAATCCGGTAAAACACGCCCTGGCGCATGATGCCTACTCATCACATTGTCCCAACACTTGACATAATATTTTGTGTTGCCAAAAGAAATTAAAGTGATTGCTTAGGATGGATTAGTCCAATACAGTAAAATTACATCAGAAAAAGGGCACTGGCATTGCTCGGGACCTCTGTTTGCAGCCGAGAATTTTGTCAACGGAATGCCAAAGGGTAAGGCAACATATGTAAGCAGAGCAACAAGTGCTTGTGGGGGACGGCAATTTATAGTCTAGGACAACCCGAAATGAATTGTCATAAATACCCTTCTCTTATTCGTCCGTTGTCAGGATAAGGTTTCACTCGACAACTGGCCCGTGGCGTAGCAACGGTCGGAATTTCAACTCTCAAATTCAACGGGGCACTCAATTTCCTCACGGTGGGCAGATCAGACTGGTGAACTCCTAACTCCTCGGCCTCATCAAATTCGTTAGCGACCAGATGAACTTCGTCACTGTCGCTAGCAAATGCGTTAGCTGTTCTGAAGATTTCCAAAGGCTTCACTCGAAGCGGGTTGTGTATGTATAGGTTTTAGCATCACTTTGGAAATGCGGAATATGCTTCACCTAAACCCCCTTTAACAATACAGTTTTTCCTATGACTCAATAAGAAAAAAAAAACAAAAAAAAAGTTTTCAAACTTCAAAGTCTTCACGTCAATTTCTTCAAAGATCGTACCAATTTCATACCAAATACTTCTATCGAAAAAAATCCATTTTTAGGCGTCGTCTTCCATGTGTTAAAACAAAACTTCAGGGACTCTTTCTCATGTGCATACTCACAAACACATTAGTTTTTCAACCTATTTGTTTTCGATACTTCAAAACCACTAATAGAGCACTTGATGCACTTACACAAAAAATATCCAGTGTGTGTGAAAAACAAATGTTGAAAAAATGTGAAAGAAAATCAAAGAAAAATGTTTTACGAACCGTCCGTCCATATACCGAACCTTTTTCACCATTGGATTTCTCACGTCTAGTTCTATAGAACTAGATCTTGCGTTAATTGAATCCGACGAACTTTTTAAATGAAAAAACAGGGAAATCAGAAACAAGAAAAAACCAGAAACAAAAAAAAACTGACAAAAAATGTTGTCGTTGCGGAGCGCGCCGCTGGTTAGTTGCTCTCAATAAACAATAAAGTTCGTAAAAAATAAATGCGCCCTAAGGGGCCACTCGTATGTGCCGCCCATTGGCAGCATATAGTTGATGCTTCGCTGCAGCGCGCTTCTAGACGGACCAGCCTTTTCGGCTGTTTCTTCAATGTTTCCCTTTTCTTTTTCTTTTATGTGTGTAGTTTTTTTTTTTGTATCTTTCGAGATCTTTGCTTTCCTTCTATCTTCTTTCTTTTATTTTTGCAAGAAAAATCAACATTGGTTTTGCAATATACTATGATTTGTTCTTCAATATACGGTGCACTTTTTTCAAATACATTCTGAATTTTTTAAGTATACAATGAACATTTTTCATATACACACTGAACATTTTTTATTAAAATAAAATATTCGATGAACTTTGTAGATTATACGATGAATCATTTTTTCATATATGGTAAATTTTTATAGTAAATATTGAAAGAAAATTCTAAAATATATTTTCGAATATTAATATTTTTAAAATATCTAGCACCTAAACAACTATAGCTGGGTTTTTTTAGTGAAAAACCCGACTAAAAACCAAAGAAGAAAATAAAATATAAAACAGCTTGTGTGGCAAAGTGGGCCGGACCACTCGGCTTGCCTTCAGCGAAGGCACCACTAGTTAACGCACACAAGCGCCAACTAGGAGGTCTCCTCTAAAGGTGTCTTCACCAAGTTGATGCTCCGGTCCTGATGCTTTTTGTGTAGTGATGTATGATCTGTTTTCTGTTACTGATCTCTGAGAAACTTGTAGTAATAAGGTAGATAGTTCGCTGTTAAAGAACCTAATGATTGGATAGTCCCCTAATGGAGTGGTTTGTAATCTTGAACGACGTTGTCTAGTCGAATTTTTTGAAATGAAAATTCGGGCAGAAAGCTCCACGATTTGGAAAGAAAGAACAAGAATTTGAAATGTGCTAAGCAACAAGTACTAGCACATTTCTAAGGACTTTTACCAGCACAACTGTTCTAACCAGACAACCAGAGTCCAACACCAAAATTCCCAAGAAAAACGTGTACTCGCTAAAAGAGAAGATGAACATTTGCATCACGCCGATGTGCTCC
Organism: Secale cereale; assembly: GCA_902687465.1. Classification (NCBI taxonomy): domain Eukaryota; kingdom Viridiplantae; phylum Streptophyta; class Magnoliopsida; order Poales; family Poaceae; genus Secale; species Secale cereale. The sequence goes on from LR738710.1 coordinate 66,869,509, forward strand.
CAGGTTACATCAATCAAATGGGGCAGTCCTTTTCTTTTGAATTCAGCGGCAGTTTCAGTCACGTGGCCGACAAACCGAGGCTACCATATACAGTCTGCGGGGAACCGCCAGCGAAGCGCGTCAAGGGCGACCGAGGTTCTGCAGCAGCTGCCAAGATCGAGCTGCCCGCGTCGCTGAGAATCTATAGGCAAAGTTGCAGTGGTATGTTTCAAAAGATGAAAGCTGCAGCGACATTTTTAAATTGGCAAAAATTGTAATGGGATCTGTCCAGTCAACCCCAGGACAAAACAAAAGCATAAAACAAGAAAGTTTGAGTAAGGGCTGTTATGACCCTCAGCTCCTGGTTTATGCAATCAGAACTGGATGCTGTGTTGTGACAAGAAAAATACATGTACGCTTTTGCCGAGATCTGTATGCGGGCAACAAAATTTCTGCAGCCATGAGTCTCGTTGACTTGCGCAACTCTGAATCTGGAACAGACCAGCAGCACTGCATTTGATAGATCTCTTCAAATAACACATTGGAAGACATGGATCTGATAGCACCGCATGGGTAAACGGTGTTTCAGTGACATAATAGAGCATCATGGCAAAACAGGTACGCTGAGATATTTGTCAGTCCATGTGAGCAAACATTACTTGACCACTACCTCCTGATGAAGTCAAACCTGGGCCAGAGAGGCATTGCAACGCCTGCAACATGCAACATTGGAACAAGCAAGTATAAGGCTATGCACATAAATATCTATTACTTTGACTTTCCTGTGTTTTGCGAGTATATTGTCAGTTTCTAAGCAATACTGTACCATATTACTCCCTCCGTTCGGAATTACTTGTCGCACAAATGGATGTATCTAGACGTATTTTAGTTCTAGATACATCCATTTCCGAGACAAGTAATTCCGAACGGAGGGAGTACATGCTATCAGATAAAGAGATGGCAGAAGGAAGGAATGTTATGCAATTACAATACGCTCAAGCCAGAGTTTTCCTTCTGAACAACACTTCTATGTTGTTTTGCATTTTGCTGTACAATCTTTCGATGCCTAGGATTTGCATTTTGCTGTAAGATCTTTCGATGCCCACGAATCCTTGCCTGAACAAATCCTTGGCTTCTGATGTGGAAGAAAGGAAAAGGAGCATTAGACTGAACTCACACGCTTTACTTAACTCACCATGATATTGCCTGTACCCCATAAAGAACATACCTGCTGACAGATTCAACACCATGGTGAATGTATTCATCAACAATATGAGCATCAATGCAGGCTCCTTGTGTTGTTTTGTTTTTGCATCCAAATTATTTTGCAAAGCATGCATAGCACTCATGGTTACATAAGCCAGAACCTATTGCGCCCTTCCTTTTGAATTTCTGGAAGAGCTGTTTAAGAATTGATTGGTAGCTGCACAAGAAATTAGTAGATTTGTCATTTTTTTACTTGTCAATATAACTAAATCTGCAGCAAGTTGTGATTTGTTTAAAGAGGACGACGAGTATACCGAATTACTAGCTACTCAAAAAGAACATCACATAATTTCGCTACATAAAAGAGTCATATCCAGCAACAACTGTTCCAGCCAAAGAACCCAACAACGGAATTCTCAACAAATTCGTACTCGACAACGGAACTCCCAGTCAGATCGCAGCAATCAAACAGGGGAGTCCTCTTTTTTTCTAGATTCATGTGGGTTTTTTACTTACACTGAACCCACATAATCAGACAATCACGCATAACATCTAGCCGTAAAAAAATGTAGAACAAACCAGAGATTTAGCATAAAAGATGCGTGATTCCATTTATCAAACCAGAGATTTGAACATTTGATGGCATCCATTGGACATACAAGCAGGGCAGACAACTACAGAGTCATAAACATCTAGCAGGAACAGACAGAGGGCGCATACAGAGCCTAAGCGCGCTCCCCGCGAATGCGGCGGGCGAGCTGGATGTCCTTGGGCATGATGGTGACGCGCTTGGCGTGGATGGCGCAGAGGTTGGTGTCCTCGAACAGCCCGACGAGGTACGCCTCGGCGGCCTCCTGGAGCGCGGAGACGGCGGAGGACTGGAAGCGGAGGTCGGTCTTGAAGTCCTGCGCGATCTCCCGGACGAGGCGCTGGAAGGGGAGCTTGCGGATGAGCAGCTCCGTGCTCTTCTGGTACTTGCGGATCTCGCGGAGGGCGACGGTGCCGGGGCGGAAACGATGGGGCTTCTTCACGCCGCCGGTGGCCGGAGCGGACTTGCGCGCCGCCTTGGTGGCGAGCTGCTTCCTGGGCGCCTTGCCGCCGGTGGACTTGCGGGCCGTCTGCTTGGTGCGGGCCATCGGAGCTGCGGCGGTTTGGAGATTGGTTGCTGCTGCTGCGGTTTGGAGATTGGGATTTTTTTGCGGTGGTGGGTTGCTGGAGAATGGGGGGATTTAAATAGGATTGAGGATGGGTTTGGTGCTCTGTGCGCGATGATTTTGGGGTTTGGATTTCGACCGGGCGGGGAGCGGGTGGCGGAGGGTGGCACGGGCGCCGTTGGATCGAATGCAGATGGATGGTGGGGATTCGGGTTTGCAGCCGTCACGCGGATCGCGATCCGTGTGCCTCATGATCGGTACGTAGTACTGGCACTGGTAGACTTTTGTACGAGGCGTCGAGGCATTTCGGTGTTTTTTTTTCTCAGTACAGGCGGTGTTCTTCCATGACACTCTGATGGTGGTACTACAGATTTCTGAAGAATTAGATCAATTGATGAAAATGTTAGTAAATGGATCGTGCTATGGTCGATGATTTTTACCACAGTCGCATTGATCTCTCCCGTGTCAATCTTGCTTATCATGTTCTTATTTTTCAAGACCGAGATGTATCAGAGCCTTTCCGAATTCTGCCTGATTTTGCTTTAAAATTGTACCATTAGGCCGATAAAAAGATCACCAGAACGCTTAACATATGTCTCAACAAATCCTTCTATCCCTAGGTGTGCTAATTAAACTAGCTTCTTCCTTGTTTGTCGCACTTTAGACAGGGCCGCCCTTTCGTTGTTGATGTTGTTAGAAGGGAGAGAGGGATTTGGTGGAATAGTTTTGTGTATTGCTTGAGCCTCGTGGGCATATATACAGGACTACAATGATCAACTTGGAGTGCAAGACAAGCCATAACTAATCTTAGTCTATCTCGTCTTTCCTAATAATCAATATACTCCCCGCAGTCACAACGGTAGCGACGCAGACGATGAGACTGGAGAAAAATCCGAAGGCAAGCCGACAAACACCCCCATAGTCGTAACGGACGACGCATCACGGAAGTCGTGGCTGGAGTGGAAACCGACGAGGTTGCTCAAGCAAGGCGGTAGCCCTTTGTGCCGATGTCGATGTAGCCGAGAGCGTAGGATGGTGTAGTCGTGGTCAAGGTAGCCATGCGAAGAACGCCATGGTCGATGTCGAGTCGGGTAGCCTGTGTCGAGGAAGTCGCCGAGGAGCCGCGGGCGCAAGGAGGCGCTGAGTCAGTCATGGGCGCAGTGGTGCCGAAGTAGTGGTGCACCGGGAAGAAGACGTTGTTGACGACGCATCGTGTCGGGTTTGTCAAACCCGGGGACACATCCTAAACGAAGGCACGCGGCGGTGTTGCCAGCACCGGATATGCGTAGACGGACGAAGACGAAGTTGAAGAAGCGCCGACCAGGCTTGCCAGGCTCGGGGACACGTCGTGGATGAAGGCACGCATCGGTGTTGCCAGCACCGGGCATGCGTAGACGAGGGACCTGCACGAGCTGCACGCCATGTTGGAGAAGTCGGAGAGGCCAGCAAAGAAGGACTCGACGACGGTTGGAGCGCCAATCGACGCGGGGCCAATGTCGCCGACGATGGTCGAAGTAGACGAAGTGATCGACGAAGAAGATGGTGACGCTGACGACGGGCTGGTACTTGACGAAGACGAAGGGGGTTGGATGGGTGGCGGTTGAAGAAGAGCAACGGTGGCGGTCTGTTGGCGACGGTGGCTAGGTTAGGAGCGCGGCGGCCGTGCTCGAAGTAGACGACGAAGAACCTGTTGATGAATATATGTGTCTGATGGGGGCTTTGGAAGATTGCCTCGTGAATGGCTTTGCGGCGGGCATGCCAAATTGACCATGTCGTGACCGCCAGACGGACAAACTTATCATGCGACATGTTTTCCATCAAAGTAAACAACCAGTTTTTAGCATTGGGCTCAGTGGTGGCTATGATTTTATGTGTCAGCTCCTCGTCACCCAGCGCCCAAACATTCCGCGACGCGGTGCATTCCAGCAACGAGTGTCGCCATGAATCCTGTACCCCGCAAAAACCACATTGGCTAGAATCTGTCATATGGCGATGCTCCCTTACGTCATTCGTCGGCAGCGACTGCTTGGATAACCTCCATAAAAACATCCTAACCTTGCCTGGTACTTCAGTGTTCCACAAATATTTTCATGCACCGTTCTCCGCCCTAGCACTCGACAGGCCTGCCGTTCCTTCCAGCCAAGCCTCTCTGCGTTGCCTGGTTGCAATAATCATTTTATAAGCGTACTTAACGGAGAAAATACCGTGTTTTTCATAATGACAGGCCCAAAAGTCTGACATGTTCCGAGTGCATAATGGGATTCCCAGTATAGTCTCTGCATCCATCGACAGGAAAGTGGATTGCACCATTTGCCTATTCCATGATGTCGTAGCAAGAGTTATGAGTTCAGAGACCAATGTGGGGCGGTTTTGTGTCAGACACCCATTCGTCCCTTGGCAACCAGTTATGTGCCCATATGTTGGTAGTAGCTCCATTCCCAATGCGTCTAATCAGCCATTGCTTCAAAATATCCCTACCCTCCACAATTGCTCTTCATACTTGACTAGGTCGGCCTACTAGTTCAGCATTAAGAATGTCGGAGGAAGGATAGTAGATGCTCTTTAGAACCCAGGCACATAGTGTGTCCGGATTTTGCAGCAGTCGCCACGCTTGTCTTGCCAACATGGCAAGGTTGAAAAGCTCGAAGCCTTTAAACCCCAACCCCCCATGTCTTTCGGTTGTGTCATGGATTTCCAGGAGATCCAGTGCGGCTTCCGTTTTTCCTCCTTGCTACCCCACCAGAATTTTCTAATGAGCATGTTTAGGTGTTCACACAACCCTCTCGGTAGCTTGAAACATGACATAAAAAAAACGGCACTGCTTGAGCAACAGACTTAACTAACACTTCCTTTCATGCTGATGATGTGGTGCTCTCTATCCACCCCGGAACCTTACTCCACAAACGGTCCTTGAGGTATTTAAAAGCACCATTCTTTGAGCTACCAACATCTGAGGGCATTCCCAAATACTTCTCATTCAGAGTTTCATTCGGGACATTGAGTGTTTCCTATCCAACAAGACTTGACATTGACAACAGTCGCGCCCCCTCGTGTTATTTTCTTGGCTTCGTCACTGCTGGTGGCGGAGGCACGGACGGGTGCAGAAAGAAGAAGGCTTTGTATAACCCTTGGATGACATTCGAACTTCGAAGGTTGAGAGCAAAGTGATTGAAACTTGAAAAAAAAAATCAGTTGACTGATCTATAAGCGGTTCTAATAGGAGGAGTATGAACTATCAAAGCTTTATTAAGACGTGTGCATGTCAGCTTACATGATCAGCAACAAGTGCTGGACGGTAGTCATATTAAAGCATGTGCACCATTACGATTGCAGGGCTAGTTTAGCTAGTGCATGGGCGGCGCTGCATGTTTGCATCTCCCCAGCATGCCTGAACCTCAAGCTTCGAAAACCAGGTGCGCATTTCAAACTTCGGGTCTTCAAGCACCACAGCACGCACCGAGTAGCCCATGAGTTGCTACTCGGGACTTATTCATTGACGTGTCGTGCTGGCGAGCTGCCGCTGGACGTGTACGTCAGTCACGAGTTCACCTTGGAGCAGCTGAGCCTGATCTGGCCCTGCGCCCCGGTGAGCGGCGCGATGTTGCCCATCTTGATCATGGCCGTCGTGAAGGCGCTGGTGAACGCCGCCGGGTTGGACGCGAAGTCGCGGACCGTGTTGTCGGTGGTGTCGCCGTTGAAGAGCACCTGGTCCGAGTGCATGAGCCCCTTCTGGGACAGGAGGTCCGTGTAGTATGCGTTGTCGAAGGTGTTGGGCGTCGTCGCGTCCAGCGGCGCCAGGTTTCCGTTGCCGCCGGCCTGGGGGCAGTTGGCCCGGAGCGACGCCGCGTAGGCCGCGTTGATGTTGGCGTCGCCGCCGTAGATCCGAGAGCGGAAGGAGCTGCACTGCGCCTGCCCGATGGTGTGCGCGCCGGAGAGGGCCACCATGTCGACCGTGTCCAGGCCCTTGTTGAGGAACGCGGCCTCGAGCTGCGCCCGGCTGGAGCCCGGGCCTGGGAGGTCGCTGTTTGCCAGCCCCGCGTTTGCGGTCGTGGAATCCCTTCTTCCCAGAGGAACTGTCCATGACGGCCCTCCGAGCTGCACGCTCGCGAATGATTCAAAACCAACAGTTAACGATGGTGCAAGAGAATGATCCTACGGCGACCATCCAAGTGATCATGCATGTAAGTGCTTGTAAGATTACGATCTTACGGCGACGACGGAGTCACGGGCGGCGACGGCGAGGATGTCGGCGCAGGAGACGGTCTTCCTGCACACGGCCTCGACCTGGGCCTTGATGCCGTCGATGACGCCGAAGCCCCTAAGCGACCCCGCGTTCGGGCCCGCGTTCTGCTCGTTGCCAGACAGCAGAACAGAGGCGTCGCAGCCCTGCAGCCCACAAATAATTGGTCAATCCCGGCTGTTCCTCGATCAAGCAAATTAGTTATGCGAAACTTGCCTGGACAAAGCAGTCGTGGAAGTGCAACCTGAGCAGCGACGCGCCCATGCGGGGGTCGCTGCTCACGGCGGCCGTCACGCCGCTCTTGATGGCGGCCAGCGCCCCGGGGCACGACGCGCTGTAGAACGTCGGGGACAGCTGCGCAGACGCCGCCGTGGCCAGAGCCACGAGCACCACCAGAGAAATGCAAGAGGCAGAGGCGGCCATGGTTATTAGCTAGCTAGCTGCCTGCACCCACTATCTGGTGGTGGCTTAGTGTGGCTTGTGCAAGAGAGCATGCATATTTATAGCCAAAGATTCAGCTGAGGTGCACCTGCAAATCGGTCCCTGTCCCCAACTAGGGAGAGAGCATCCAAAATCTAGTTCCGCTTGGTCCAGCGTTAGCCTCTCGAAGGACGGACCCTTCCATCCAAGGGACAGCTAGCCGGTCGATCGGGTAAGGAAGGAATATGGCGGCCGGTCTGCTACGTACATGGTATCGACAAACTTGGCCGCATATTTGGAAGCTTCACGCATGTATCCAAAGGCCTAGCTTAGGATGCGGCAGCTTCAACTTTCCTTGCAAGTGGATAGGGCTAACTTGAGCGATCTATGCTGGAGTTTGCCACGCAAAAATTTGCAACATTAATTACCTTATAGAACAGGAAATATAGGAAGCGGCTACAGATCAATCGACTGACTCAACAAAGTGATCGGTCGATTTGTTAAACAAAGGAAAAAGATTGCAACCTAAAAGAAGTCAACCTAATAGAAAGAAAGGCTCAGTACTCTTTGTTTCTTTCTTCCGCTCTCTCTTTAGCCCAGAAAGAAAACGGGCCTGAACCGAGAAGTGCATGGATGAACCCATGGGCATATGCATCCATTTTGAAAAACACATTTCTAAATTCTAAAAAAATCTGAAAAAATTACACGGGTACATCTTCATGTTCTATGTGCGTGCGTAAAGTTTCACGAAAAAATAACTTTTATTGTGGCCTGTGCAAAAAAGACAAAAAATTATGTCGTGGAACACTATTTTGAAGCACTGAAATTTGTCTTTTTTGCGGAGGCAAAACAAAAAGACATTTTTTCATAAAAGTTTGTGCCGCGTACACACATTTGCGAACATGTATGCGTGATATTTTATTTTGAATTTTTTGACATTTTAAAACGTGCTTCAAATTCATTTTTTGAAAAGTGGGTGCATATGCCCATGGGTTATGGTGCCGTCTCGGCCTGAACCCACTAAGCTAAAGATCCAGTTAACGTACAGCTCACTAGGTCTTCCCCCTTGCGTCCTCTTCTTTCTTTCTCGACACCCACACAGCCGCCACCATGGGAGGAGAAAAAAAACTCAGATCTCATGTTGCCTTCGATGTTTCTGACCAACTTCTCCAGGCGATTCTTGCTGGCAACTACCTTGTCCTTCAACCCACCAAACCAACGGCAGCAGATCTGCTAGAAAAATGGATAATCCTCAATTTCATACCCAGATCACAGATTGCATATTCTTTTTTATCTATGAAAAAAACAGGGAGAAATGCATATTCATGCAATGGGGAAAAATAAGAAAGGATGCTCACTCCCTGAAGAACAAGATGGACAACAAAATTTGCACTTCCATCACACTAAATTTACACTTCCATAGAAAATTTGCACTTCCATCATACTAAATTTCTGCACATTTTACAACAGCAAGACTGATATTAACCTTTTTGATAACGTAATTTAGTGTTTACTGGAGGTAGATACATTCATTTGTAGAAAAGGCATTTAACTTACATGGATTACAGGGTAGCTGATTGAATTCATAATCTTTTACCTTCATAAAACTTGCACCCTCAAAATACTAGACTTGCACACACTTTATAAAGAGCGAAAAATGATATACAATCTAAAAACTAAACTTGCATGCTTAAAATTCTAAAATTGCACATTCATCACAGTAAATTTGCGCAAAAAAAAAATTGCGCACATTTTACAACAGCAAGACTGATATTGCATGACGTATATACATGGATCTATCAACACTCAATTCACAAAAAATATAACTACAAAAAAGAAAACTAATCCACACAAAAAAAATCAAATTTTACAAAAAAAAAGGAACTTGCATCATCATCATACTATACTTGCGCACACTTTATCAGAGCGAAAGATTCAAAAAACCCTTGAAACAAAAATGATAATACGAAAAATGGAAACTACTGTAAGAAAGAATCCAATACTAAATTTAGATGTGTACAAAATGATACCCTAGTTTGAGATTAATTGCATGTATAAACATTGATATCCTAGTTTGAGGTGAACTGCAAATTTCATAAACCCCTTAATTATACCCTGTCTTACTAGAAACATATCATAAAAATGGATACAAAAAATGATATCTACTGAATTTACAGAGTAACTCAATCAAACTAAGAATTATAACTAAGTCACAATCCTAAACCACAAAAAAATAAAATAAAAAATTGCATGATCATGTAACTAAATCTTGCACGCTACTAACAACAACAAGCAAATCATGAACTGTGTGAAAAAAGTTTTACTGCAAGTAGACACATTGATTTGTACAAAAAAAGGCATTTAAGCTACATGGATTACAGGGCACCTAAGTGAATTCACAAAAATAACTACAACAACAAAACTAATACATAAAATTCAACATTTACAAAAATAAAACCTGTATCCTCAAAATACTAGACTTGCACACACTTAATAAGAGGAAAAAATGATATACAAATCCAAAACTAAACTTGCATGATCAAAGTACTAATATTGTACTTTCATGATACTAAACTTGCGCACGTTTTCCAACAGCAAAAGACTGATATTAACCTTTTCAATAACGTAATTTATTGTTTACTGGAGGTAGATACATTATTTTGTACAAAAGGCATTTAACCTACATGGATTATAGGGGAGCTAATTAAGTGAATTCACGATTGTAACTACTGCAACAAAACTAATCCATAAAATTCAGAATTTACAAGTAAAACTTGCACCCTCAAGATAAATAGACTTGCGCGTACTTTATAAAAGCAAAAATTCATATAGAATCCAATATTAAACTTGCATGCTCATCATACTAAAATTGCACATTCATCATAGTAAACTTGCGCACATTTTACAACAGCAAAGACTAATATTAACCTTGTACAAAAGGGTAGATATATTGATTTAACAAACAAGGATTACATGATAGATAACTCAATCAACAATTATAACTACAGCAAATAGAACTACATATATTGGTTCATTGAACCCACATTCATTCGTGATACTAAACCTGCAAACACTAAACAACAGGAAGGATTCATACAAAAAGCCTTGGTTAAAAAAGATTTAAACTACATGAGATACACAATACCTATAATTAAACTCAAAGGTGAATCATACTAAATCTTGCACACAATGTACAACAACAAATAAGTTTCATACAAGAAATCCTTGAATAACATGCACACAAAAATTCACCCCATAGTTAGTACATATATTTGAAGAACATTAATACAACTCACCATATCCTCCTGAAGCAAGCATCATCAACTACAACATCGAAAGCCTCTGGGACTTCATGAGCTTCCACAACTGGTAAGCACGGAGCACCCGGACAACGGCAAACAGGGCAAACGATACCTACATAAAAAATATCAAATTTCACTAGATACTAAACATACACACACTGAAAAAGCATTTGCTCGAACCTAGAAAGAGACTACCAAAACCTAAAACCTACAAAGTAACTACCAAACCTAAACATATAAAAACCTGAAGAAAATCAGGAATGGGCAAGAAGCACACTATGTAAAATCTATTGAGAATGACAATATAAAAAATATTGGATCTTTAAGTACATACAAGACTTAGTTAACATAATCTCTTCAAACCCTATAACCAAAACACTATACATCTAACAATCCTATCATGCTACTTGCACTACAACCAAAGGAATTATCATGATAACCCTAATCAAAACAAAAAATTGGAACAAATCTGAACACTACAAAAAGACCTACCATAAGCTTCATAAACTACTCCGAAATAACACAAGCACGATTTCAAGAATCAGATCTGAAAAAAAATCAGGAACCCTAAGTAAACCATGATAAAATAAGAACCCTAGAAGACTACTCTAACTAGCAAGAAACAAAAGCAGAAGAAGTGTAAAAGAACAACAAGCAGATCTGACAACAAACCTCACGAACCCTAGAGAACAAATCTATCTACCAACGAAAGCAGTACAATAACAAGAGTAAACAAAAGACATTTACCTGAAACTACGGATGAGATCCAGCAAAGCTAATCCCTCTGCCAAGAGAACCCAGATTGGCAAAACCTACAAACAAACAGAGCATGAGTAAAGCACCTAGGTATAAAACCAAATTAAGAAACATCAGCACATCAAGCAAATCAAACAAAAGCAGAGGGAGAATTAAACTCAGAACAAGCAGACCACGGGGGAGAGGAAGAGGAGAAGCTTCACGAACACTAGCAGAAGCAAGGAAGAGGAGAAGACATAAAGGAAGAGAGACTGAGGCAACCACGGGGCAAGTGACTGATAGATAACGAGCAGTGAGAGGATAATACGCGAAGAGCTCCGACGGTCGGCATCCGACCGCATGGGCCGAGGCCCTTAACGGACGCACACAAGAGAACGGGCACCCACGAGGAGAGGAAACTCAGAAAGCTGATTCGACTGACCCAAAGAATGGGCCAGTCGATATGACTTGGCCCAACTCAACGGGAGATGCATAACCATAAGAAAAGAAACACGCATCTTAGAGCACCATCCAACGGACAAGAAATCGACTGACTGAAACTAGAAAATTCAGCTGACTGAAAAGTACCTAAATTGCTTTTCATCACCTCCATATGCTATAGTTTGTCCAAGGCAATTCACCCTCATTTAGACCGGTGGTCCGGTGCGCAGAGGATACCCTGCACACTACGATGGTAATTGTCGATGAAAATTTTGGTTGATAACATGAGAATCAAAATTAAAATACATATGACTTATTATATTTGATCATATATAACTGATTTGGTAACTATATTTGTTGAATATAAGTAGAAATAGTTGAATGAAAAATATTTTCCATAGTTGAATGTTGTGGTGCGTCTTTTTTCATGCACTATTGCATCGCATGTCCAGATAGGCCTTATCCTATTCATAGTTGTATGGTGAGATGGCATGCTTGCACGCCGATACAAATAAGTTAGTGAGGCGACTCTCTTAGGTATATATGATTCATGACTCCTTCAGCCAACACGAGACAACTTAGGATGTTTTTGTGCGTACGTGTGCTCAATAGTTTTTATGTGAGTTTTGTGGTCTTCAACGATAATGTGTGGACAAAGAAAACAAGGAATCTTACCAATTTTTTTTGTTCAGATGTCAGGAATGAGTGCGGAAGCAGAACCGAGGAAGAAGAACAAGGTATGTGATACCATGTAAGACAGAGTATCACCAGACAGAATGATTTTATGTCTATTCATCAATCCAATATGTACATATACCTGTCGTGGTTCTAAGTCTGACAGTACGAATAGGGGGTACGTAGGAGGAGGCAAAGTCCTAGCTACGGTGAGGTTGTACACAAGATGTTTACGAGTTCAGGCCCTTCTCGGAGGAAGTAAAAGCCCTACGTCTCGGTGCCCTGAGGTAGTCGACTGGAATGTATATGGGTGTTTGAGTTACAGGGGGTGCGAACCCTTGTACTGGAGGAGGGGGTGGCTTATATAGAGTTCGCCAGGACCCCAGCCATCCCCACATTACAAAGGGTTCAATGTACATAAAGGTAGGGCGTTACTGATAACGCCTGCAATAAAGAGTGGTAAAGACATTCATTGTCATAGAATGAATGCCAAACCGTTGCTGTCCTAAGGGACCTTTGACCTTCAGGGGTCGAGTGTCTTTGGATGGTCGTGTGAAGTTGAGTCGTCTGAACGGGGGTGTGTAGTCGAGTGGAATGTACTCTTAGGCCATATCAGTCGACTGTTCCTGTTGCCTTCGAGTTGTCTTTTGAGCTTCTGGGGTAGTGACCTTGGGTGGGGTACCTGGGTCAGGCCCGTGACCCTACCCTAGGTCTGTAACATCATCAGTAGCCCCCGAATGGATTGAGGTTCGAGTGGAGGAGAGTGTTGAAGTTAGCCTAGGCTCGGGTTCGATGCCCCTGGGGAGATCTTCTTTGAGCTTGCGGACCAGGCTGACTCTTCAACCTCGACTTGGTCGCCTTAATCGATTCAAGAACCACCGAGTGTACTTGTTTGCATTGACCGTTGACTGGACTTTGTGCGCAATTCCGAGCGTCGGTGGGGCGCGCAACTTTCGGCGGGATTGGTTGCTCTCTAGTCTCCGGATTCTGCGGGATTTTGAAATTTGGGGAAGCGCGGGGGACGGGTCGTGCCGCGGCAATCGGATCGGATATGCTCGGGATGCCTCGATCTCTGCGCCGCCTTTTTCGCCACGTATCGTGTGCGCGCCTGTTGCGGGATTTGACGGGATAGCTCGGGGCCACCAGGCAGTCACTCGACCGCTGCGCTATAAGTGCGCGCTGCGGCCGAGGCGGAGGCACTGTGCACCCATTCCTTGCTTCTTCTTCCTCTACTCCTCCGCCGCGCTCCTGCTCTCCACCTTCCGCCGCTCGGTCCGCACCGGCTCGCCTACCATGGGTAAGGACAAGACAGCTGCTCTGGAGCGCTCGAAGAAGGCGACGGCGACGGGGAAAGGGAAGAGATCCAACCGAGGGGGATCGTCGTCGAGGTCCGGGCTCCCGCCTGGTTGGATCCAGGGGGACTGGATCAGGTCCACGATGACGCCAGAGGACATGGAGGAGTTGGTGGAGGAGGGCCTGGTCGGCCGCGAGCCGAAGGGCGAGCTTGAGCCCCAGCCGCGGGAGGGCGAGTGCGTTCTCCTCGCGACTCATGTCGACCGAGGTTTTTCTTTGCCCCCGCATCCTTTCTTCCGCGCTTTCCTGGCTTTTTACGGCGCCCAGCTGCACCACTTCTCTCCCAACACCATCACCTACTTGGCCGCATTCGTTTCGATGTGCGAGAACTTTCTTGGTTGCCGACCGCACTGGGGCTTGTTCAAGCATATCTTCACTTGTCGTTCCCAAACCATCAAGAAAGCGAATCTGAGTGAAGAGAAGACGCACGTCATCCAGATGTGTGGCAGACTGGGTATCCAGCTCAGGGGTAGGAGCACTTTTCCTGCCATGACCCTGCGTGAGTCGGTCCGGGGTTGGCAATCGACATGGTTCTATTGTAGGGAGATTCCGACTCCTGGTCAGCCGACTAGGCTTCCTCCATTTTCCTTGGGTCGAGTCAACCAGCCAGCAATGTTGCTCGTGAGTCAGGCTGAGAGGGTAGAGGTAGACATGCTGCTGGAGCGGGTGGTTCAGCTGGTCCGCGATGGGGTCACGGGGATGGATCTGCTCGAGGTGTTCCTCATGAGGAGGATCCAGCCCCTCCAAGCCCAGGACCATCCAATGTGGATGTACTCTGGCGCCGACGACACGTCTCGGGTCCATCCGGAGGAAGCTGTCATGCAGACGGTGGTGCAGTTCCTGAAGTGCATCACGGGGAATAAGGACAATCCTCGTGGGACCAGAAGAGTTCGCCCATTCGACGCAGACAACCAACCAGACAAGGTTCGGCCTCGGCTTCCGAGTGAATCTTATGCTTCCCTGCTTGTGGACTTCTGATGAACCCGACTGATGTATGATTGTTCTCCCTTTCTGTAGATCTATACCGAAATGTTCTCGGTGCCCAACGACGAGCAGGTCCAGGAGGGAGAAGAAGGCGTAGGCGAGGCTTCCGACTGGAAGTCTGACGAGGAGACTGAGGAGGAGAACGAGGATTCTTGCAGCGGCGAGGAGGTCGAGTCACCTCCCCGCGGCGAGAAGCGCTCCAAGGAGAAGCACGACCCAGAGGCCACGCGTACCAGGGTGGGCCCCTCCAGATCCCAAGTGCAGAAACGGACTCGCACGTCCACTCTAGATCCGACTGAAAAGGCACCAAAGCAGCCCAAGGTCACTGCTGTCAAACCCCAGAAGGCCTTGCCCAAGATCAAAGTGGACGTCCCGATCTCCTCCACGTAAGTGCAACTCTGCTTCGGTTTCTTTCCTTTTGGAGATTGATGGGCCTCTAGCCCCTCGTTGATTACCCCAAGTGGAAGGTGTGAGATGTAGTGTTGCGGAAGTTTTTCCCTTGGCAAGATACCAAGGATCGAATCCCCAGAGACTCCTAGGTTCAACAAGAAGGTGTCAACTGCTACGGCGCCAGATATTAGCAATCAACGTGGACCTGCACACAGATACAAATAACTTTGCTCCCAACGAGTACAGAGAGGTTGTCAATCCCTCCGGCCTTGTAGTTCACAAAGGATTAAACGCAAATGATAGTAGTGATAGATAATGTTTGCAATAGTAAATAATAGCGAAAAGTAAATAGCGGATGTGATCAATGATGGTAATATGGACCGGAGTCTCATGATGTTCACTAGTGATGTCTCTCTCCCAAAAGACGATAAAACAGCTATGTGAGGTAAACGAATTACAGCTGGGCAATTGACAAGACCACGAACGCAAACCAATGCTGACTACATTGCAAGAAAGGTTGAGGTTCAAAGCATGGGCGGTACGCCAAAGTAAGTAGACCGAAATCCATCAATATCTACTACTAATCATCCACCTTGAGATATCTATCCAGAACATCTCGCTGGTATTAAGTTGCGAGCCCCACCCATAGTGTAAACTCAATGCAACAGACAACTGCATTAAAAGAACTTTGCGTAAAGTAAACAATCCTTGCACCCGCGGGCACAAACACCGTTGTTTTCCCTCTTGTGGCAACAGCACATCCCCTAGACTCATGTTTCTGTCACTCAAACTAGTCATCGAGGGGCATGAACCCACAATCGAGCATAACGTTCCCTCTTGGAGTCACTACCTATTACTTGGCCAAAGCAATAAATAACAACGGAGAACATGCAAGAATTACTTACGAACATAAATATAAAAGAGGTAGAACAAATATATTACTCAATCACAATCTGAACGTAATCTCATAATCCATCGGATCCCAGCAAACTCAACATAGCAACAACATAAGGATTACATATGTGCCTCGATCATGTAGGGCAGCTCACGAGGACTAATTAGTGAAGCACAAGAACGGGAGGAGAACATCACATAGCTACTGGTCATGGACTCATGGTCCAAGGGAGACTACTCACAACTCATCCGGGAGGCGTCCATGGTGGTGGAGAGGCTCCCGATGGTGATCCTCCCCTCCGGCAGGGTGTCGGGAAGAGTTCTCCTGGTGCTCCCGATCTTGGAAGCGGCGGCGGCGGCGGAACAAAGATGAGATCGCGAAAAAGAGTTTCCGTCCCGAGGGTTTCGGAGGATGCTCTAAATATATGCCAAAGGGGGGCACCAGACGGGGCCCGGGGGGCCCAGGCGCCCCCCCGGCGCG
>LR738710.1:66901952-66945130 GCA_902687465.1 Secale cereale
ACCGGAACCCCCCGGGGGAATGGTGGGCCCTGGTGGGCCATAGGGGAGAGAGAGGGCAGCAGCCAGGAGGTGGCGCGCCCCCTCCCTAGGAAGAGTCCGAATAGGAGTAGGGGAGGGGGGCGCGGCCCGTCTTTCCCTCTCCCTCTCCCTCTATTTCCTTCCCCCTTCTTCCTTCTTTGGTAGGTTCCTACTAGGAATAGGAATAGGATTGCAATCCTATTCCTAGTAGGATTGCAGCCCTAGCCGCACCATAGAGGGCCGGCCGGCCTCCCCCCTTGCTCCTTTATATACGGGGGCAGGGGGCACCCAAAGACACACAAGTTGAATTATTCTAGCCGTGTGCGGTGCCCCCCTCCACAGAAACACACCTCGGTCATACCGTCGCAGTGCTTAAGCGAAGCCCTGCGCCGGTAGATACATCATATCCGTCACCACGCCGTCGTGCTGACGAAACTCTCCCGTGAAGCTCAACTGGATCAAGAGCTCGTGGGACGTCATCAAGCTGAACGTGTGCTGAACGCGGAGGTGCCGTACGTTCGGTGCTTGATCGGTTGGATCGCGAAGAAGTTTGACTACATCAACCGCGTCACTTGATGCTTCCGCTTCCGGTCTACGAGGGTACGTAGACACACTCTTCCCTCTCGTTGCTATGCATCTGGTAGATAGATCTTGCGTGATCGTAGGAAATTTTAAAATACTACGTTCACCAACAAGAGCCACGTTGTACTTATGGCGTAGCTCGGAGGACCGCAGCTAAGCCTCCGAGTGAGAGGGTTGCTCTTCACTCGGAGTGGTTTCTGTAACTTAGAATATTACGAGCTACGTTGTACTTGTGGTGGAGCTCGGAGGACAGAGCCACGTTGTACTTATGGCGTAGCTTGGAGGACCGCAGCTAAGCCCCCGAGTGAGAGGGTTGCTCTTCACTCGGAGTGGTTTTTGTAACTTAGGAGATTACGGGGTCGCAGCTAAGCCCCCGAGTGAGAGGGTTGCTCTTCACTCGGTGTGGTTTTTATAACTTAGGCGATTACGGGGTCGCAGCTAAGCCTCCGAGTGAGAGGGTTGCTCTTCACTCAAAGTGGTTTTCTTTTGAAACTTAGGCGATTACGGGGTCACAGCTAAGCCCCCGAGTGAAGAGGGTTGCTCTTCACTCGGAGTGGTTTTTTGGGAACTTAGGCGATTACGGGGTCCCAGCTAAGCCCCCGAGTGAAGAG
Source organism: Secale cereale (assembly GCA_902687465.1). Taxonomy (NCBI): domain Eukaryota; kingdom Viridiplantae; phylum Streptophyta; class Magnoliopsida; order Poales; family Poaceae; genus Secale; species Secale cereale. The sequence goes on from LR738710.1 coordinate 66,903,164, forward strand.
GGTTGCTCTTCACTCGAAGTGGTTTTTGTAACTTAGGCGAATCGGGTTCGCGGCTAAGCACCCACTGGGGGATTTGGGGACCAGCATCCTGGAAACCAACAATCATTAAGGAATTGCTACAAACTTGTCTTTGAAAACAAACTGGAAGATTCTTATTACAACTCGACTGATCAAGTGCTTCAAGTATAGAAGCGGCGGAGCAGGTCCGCGTTCCACGAGCGGGGTTCATCTTTCTTCTTGGCGATGTTGTAGATGTGATACGCCCCATTGTGCAGCACCTTGGTGACGATGAAGGGGCCTTCCCAAGCCGGGGCAAGTTTGTGCGGTCGCTTCTGTCGTACTCGAAGAACCAAGTCTCCCTCCTGAAATGCTCGGCTCCGGACATTGCGAGCATGGAATCGACGCAGGTCCTGTTGGTAAATGGTCGAGGGGATCAAAGCCATCTCCCGTTCTTCCTCTAGGAGGTTGACTGCATCTTGACGGGCTTGCTCTGCTTCTGCCTCAGAGAAGAGTTCCACCCGAGGGGCATTGTGCAACAAATCACTCGGTAGCACGGCCTCAGCTCCATAGACCATGAAGAAGGGGGTACGGTCAGTCGACCGGTTCGTAGTTGTCCTCAGTCCCCATAAGACAGACGGTAGTTCAGTGACCCAAGCTCCGGTGGCATGCTTGAGGTCGCGCATAAGCCGCGGCTTCAGGCCTTGGAGGATCATACCATTCGCTCTTTCTGCTTGTCCATTCGACTACAGATGCGCTACGGAGGCGTAGTCAACCCGCGTACCTTGGGAGGAACAGAAAGCTCTGAATTCGTCCGAGTCAAAGTTAGAGCTGTTATCCGTGATGATGCTGTGGGGGACTCCGTATCTGAATATCAGTTCTCTGATGAAGCTGATGGCAGTGCTTGAGCCGAGGTTCTTGATGGGCTTGGCTTTGATCCATTTGGTAAACTTGTCGACTGCCACGAGCAAGTGACTGAATCCACTTCTGCCAGTTTTGAAGGGACCGACCATGTCCAACCCCCAAACGGCAAACGGCCAAACCAACGGAATGGTCTTCAAGGCAGACGCCGACTTATGAGACATGTTGGAGTAGAACTGGCAGCCTTCGCACTTGTCTATGATATCTTTTGCCATCTCGTTAGCTCGGGGCCAATAAAATCCAGCTCGGTACGCCTTGGCTACTATAGTCCGAGAGGAAGCGTGGTGGCCACAAGTCCCTGAGTGAATTTCGTTCAGAATCAGTCGACCTTCTTCCGGGGTGATGCAGCATTGAGCGACTCCTGTGACACTCTCTCTGTAGATCTGACTCTGAATGACAATGAAGGCTTTGGATCGACGGACGATCTGGCGTGCTTCCTCTTCATCCTATGGGAGTTCTTGTCTGAGCAGGTATGCTATGTATGGCACAGTCCAGTCGGGCGTGATCACCAAAATCTCCATTATCAGGTCGACCACCGCAGGCACTTCGACTTCAGTCGGATCGGATGCGCTGATTGGCTATGGGGGTTCCTCCGTGAAGGGACCTTCTTTGACTTAGGGGGTGTGTAGGTGCTCCAAAAACACATTCTTGGGTATAGGCTTCCGAGTGGACCCTATCTGCGCGAGATCGTCAGCAAGCTGATTCTTGATTCTGGGCGCGTGATGGAGCTCTAAACCTTCAAACTTCTTTTCAAGCTTTCGTACTACACTGCAATAACTGGTCATTGCCAGGCTTCTGACGTCCCACTCCTTCATCCTGATTGACCACTAAGTCTGAGTCGCCGTAGACCATCAGGCGACGGACGCCAAGTGAGATGGCCATGCGCAACCCGTTCAAAAGCGCCTCGTATTCAGCTTCGTTGTTTGAGGAGTCGAAGTGGATTTGAAGGACGTAACTGAGCTTGTCGCCCCTGGGGGATACCAAAACCACACATGCACCGGATCCATTCAACATCTTGGATCCATAACATAGTCCAGTGGTCCGACTGGATCTGAGTCGGCTGCTCCTGTTCGACCTATTCGGCCACAAAATCTGCTATTGCCTGAGACTTGATAGCTTTCTTCGCTTCAAACTTGATATCTAGCGAAAGGAGTTCAATCACCCATTTTGCCACTCGACCGGTTGCGTCTCGGTTGTTCAGGATTTCTGATAGTGGGGCGTCGCTGACGACTGAGATTTAATGATCCGAGAAGTAATGAGCAACTTTCTTTGCGGTCAAGTAAATCCCATACACAAGCTTCTGGTAATGCGGGTATCTTTGCTTGGAGGGAGTCAATACTTCGGAAATGTAGTAGACTAGGCGTTGGACTTGGTAGGCTTTGCCTTCTTCTTCCCGCTCGACCGTGAGTACAGTGCTGACAACTTGTCCGGTGGCTGCGATGTACAGTAAAAGAGGCTCCTTGCTGACTGGGGCAGCAAGCATCGGCTGGGTGGAAAGCAGGGCTTTGAGCTCTTCAAATGCTGCTTCAGCTTCAGAATTCCACTCGAACTTTTCAGATTTCTTCATCAGTCGGTAGAGAGGTAATGCCTTCCCACCGAGACGAGAAATGAACCGACTCAATGCGGCCAAGCAACCAGTTAGCTTCTGGACGTCGTGTATACGCTCGGGACGCTTCATTCGGAGGATGGCACTTACTTTTTCTGGGTTGGCGTCGATTCCTCGTTCTGAAATAAGGAATCCGAGTAGCTTACCGCCCGGAACTCCGAATGTACACTTCGACGGATTAAGCTTGATATCATAGCTTCTCAAATTTGCGAATGTCTCAACGAGGTCAATCAGCAGGTCGAGACCTTTGCATGATTTGACCACGATGTCATCCATGTACGCTTCCACATTCCGACTGATTTGCTTCAGAAGGCATTTTTGAATCATGCGCATGAAGGTGGCGCCGACATTCTTGAGACCGAAAGGCATGGTGACATAACAGAAACACCCGAACGGGGTGATGAAGGCTGTCTTGATTTCATCAGGTCCAAACAGTTGGATCTAATGATACCCAGAATACGCGTGCAGAAAGGACAAACGCTCGCATCCCGCAGTCGAGTCAACTATCTGATCGATGCGGGGGAGAGGAAAATGATCTTTCGGGCAGGCCCGATTGATATGCTTGAAATCGATGCACATGCGGAGGGATTTGTCCTTCTTGGGGACCTTGACCACATTGGCGAGCCACTCGGAGTGGTAGATCTCATGGATGAACTCAGCTGCCAGAAGCCGAGCCGCCTCTTCACCAATTGCTTTTCTCTTCTCCGCGCCGGACTGACGGAGATGTTCCTTTACGGGCTTCACTTTTGGGTCGACTCGCAAATGGTGCTCAGCCAGTCCCCTGGGTACACCTGGCATGTCTGACGGTTTCCATGCAAAGATGTCCCAGTTCTCACGGAGGAACTGGATGAGCGCTTCTTCCTATTTGCTGTCGAGTGTAGTTGAGATATGGGTCGGTGCCGCATTGGGGTCGGTGGGGTGAATGTGCACGGGCTTCGTCTATCCCGCCGACTGGAAAGCTGACTCGGAGGCTGACTTCTTAGCCCGCAGCAAATCACTTGGATCCACATTCTTCTGATACTCTTCCATCTCTACTGCTGCCATCTGCTCGTTAGCAATTTTCGAGCCTTTCTGGAAGCACTCTTCCGCTTTCTGCCGGTTCCCTGTGACGGTTATGACGCCGTTGGGCCCCGGCATCTTCAACTTGAGATACACATAGCATGGTCAAGCCATGAATCTGGCGTAGGCAGGCCTACCCAGAATGGCATGATAGGCGTTGTTGAAGTCCACCACTTCAAACGTCAGCTTCTCTTTGCGGTAATTCTTTGAATCGCCAAAAACCACGTCGAGTGAGATTTGGCCAAGTGAGTCGGCTTTCTTTCCAGGGATGACCCCGTGAAACCTCATGTTACTCTCGCTTAGCTTGGACATCGGAATCCCCATCCCACGGAGGGTTTCGGCATACAGAATGTTCAGGCCACTACCGCCATCCATCAGGACCCTGGTCAAACGAGTGCCCTTGACAACCGGGTCGACCACCAGCGCCTGCCGCCTAGGGGTAGCGATGTGTGCAGGGTGATCGGACTGGTCGAATGTCATGGGGGTCTTGGACCACTTCAGATACGTCATTGTTGCAGGGGCAACCATGTTGACTTCCGTGTTGATTACTTTCAGTCGACTTTTGCTTTCAAAGTGGGCAAAAATCATCAAGGTGGAGTTAATCTGGGGGTAACCTCCGTCCCCTTCTTTGTCCTCGGTCCCCTCTGATTCCTTTTCCTTCTCAGTCGACTGATCTTTCTGGAAGCTCTGGATCAGGAGCCGGCACCGTCGAGTGGTGTGCTTGGGATAAACCAAGTTCCCCTCTTCATCTTTCTTCGTGTGGATAGGACACGGCAGGTCGAGCACGTCATTTCCTGCTTGATCCTTCACTTTCTTGGGGACCCAAGGTCCCTTAGGATTTCCTTTGCGCTTTCCTTGGTTAACAACCGCGGCTTCGCCTTGAGCTGCTAGCTCGGCCTTGTGCTTAGGTTTCCGATTGGAGTTCTGGTCATCTTGACCGACTGGTTTCTTGCCACTTCGGAGTCGATCGGCCTCTTCACCGTTGGTGTACCGAGTGGCTATTTCCATCATTCGGGACAGGGACATATCTCCCGTTCGACCGAACTTCAGGTTCAGCTCTCTGCATCGCATGCCCTCCTTGAAGGCGCAGACCGCTTGGTGCTCGGACACATTCTCCACCGTGTGATGCAAGGTGGTCCATCTTTAGATGTAATCTCTCACGGTTTCATTCGGCTTCTGCATGCAATGTTGCAACTCTGCAAGCCCCACGGGCCGTTTGCAGGTGCCTTCGAAGGTCCTGATAAACACTCGGGCCAGCTCTTCCCAACTGTAAATGCTCTGGGGGCCAACTGATTTAGCCACGCCCAGGCCGAGCCACCCAACATCAGGGGAAGGTGCTTCATGGGCACGTCATCATTGTCGCCACCAATCTGCACAGCCACTCGGTAATCTTCGAGCCAGGTGTCCGGCTTTGATTTGCCGGTGAACTTACTCACTCCCGCCGCCAATCTGAAGTTTGGGGGGGGATCTCAGCGGCCCTGATGGTACTGCTAAAGCATTCGGGTCCAGAGACAGACGCTCGGCTTCCACTCGAACGATCTCTGCCTTGCTCTTCTCTGTACGCTCTATTCCGGTCGACCAGCCCCTGCAGAAGAATGGATCTTGCATCAAAGTCGGGCCTTCTGGGATCTGTGGGAATCCTCTGCTCGTCGTCGCGTAAGCGCCTGCCTTCGTGTCGCCTGGGTGAGTATGATCCGCTTCCCGAAGGAGGCGTAGGCACTCGACGGCGGTCATTGTGACTGGGTCGACGATCATACTGCTCATCATTCCGACCCAGATGCCGGTCTTGACGGGGTCCACGGTCTTCGCGCCTTGGGGGAGATCTTGGGCTGTGAGCTGACCAAACAGTGTCCGCTGCCACTGATTTGTTGTGAATCCTGTTACGCGACTGAGAGACAGCCGCGTTCTTCTCTCCTGTCGTCCGGAGCAACGCTCGGATCTGCTACAAGCCTCTCCCAGCCTCCGACTGAGACGGCTGGATAGAATCTGCGATGCGGGCCGCGGCTTCCAGATTCTGGACAGGCGTCCGGAACACCCGAGTCTCGCGCGGGAACGACTGCTGCGGCCGTCGACTGGATTCAGGAATCAGTCAGCGGGCTCGTTCATCGAGTGAGCGCTGGATATTCTCCAGTCGCGCGCGCTCAGCCACGATGGCTAGGCGCATGGCTTCCAGGGCCCGAGCCTCTGGGGAGTCCCCCATGATAGGGGTGAAAAGTGCATCTTCATTACGGCAGCAGAGCTCGTCCCTCTGCTCGGCAGTGAGGGGTTGGGGAATGTACCCATCGTGGTTGAATGACTGACCGTTGCCGCTGCCGCCGTCTCCGCCGCGAGGATATCCTGGCGGACTACGATGTGAGTTGACCATGAGAACATCGGCTGCGGGATCGCTGCTCCCGCACTCGGAAAGTGAATCTGCAGGCTCAATCGACGGATCGACCGGCCCGTAGAGGTATTCATCGGGCTCGATGGCCGCAACTTGAGGGGTGGCCGTGGGGCCCCGCTCGTGTTTCACCCACCCCTGGAGCCGCGAGCGACCAGATCGCTTGCGGCGGCATCCAGCGGGGACGACGGATGACGAAGAAGCCCTAGCTAAGTCTGATAGTACGAATAGGGGGTACGTAGGAGGAGGCAAGGTCCTAGCTACGGTGAGGTTGTACGCAAGATGTTTACGAGTTCATGCCCTTCTCGGAGGAAGTAAAAGCCCTACGTCTCGGTCCCTTAGGCACTCGACTGGAATGTACTCCCTCCGTCCCAAAATAAGTGACGCAAAAATGACTCAACTTTATACTAACTTTAGTACAAAGTTGAGTCACTTTTAAGTCACTTATTTTGGGACAGAGGGAGTATATGGGTGTTTGAGTTACAGGGGGTGCGGACCCTTGTACTGGAGGAGGGGGGTGGCTTATATAGAGTCCGCCAGGACCCCAGCCATCCCCACATTAAAAAGGGTTCAATGTACATAAAGGCAGGGCATTACTGATAACACCTGCAATAAAGAGTGGTAAAGGCATTCATTGTCATAGAATGAATGCCAGACCATTGCTGTCCTAAGGGACCTTTGACCTTCAGGGGTCGACTGTCTTTGGATGGTCGTGTGAAGTTGAGTCGTCTGAACGGGGGTGTGTAGTCGAGTGGAATGAACTCTTGGGCTGTATCAGTTGACTGTTCCTGTTGCCTTCGAGTTGCCTTTTGAGCTTCTGGGGTAGTGACCTTGGGTGGGGTACCTGGGTCAGGCCCGTGACCCTACCCTAGGTCTGTAACATCATCAGTAGCCCCCGAATGGATTGAGGTTCGAGTAGAGGAGAGTGTTGAAGTTGGCCTAGGCTCGGGTTCGATGCCCCTGGGGAGATCTTCTTTGAGCTTGCGGACTAGGCTGACTCTTCAACCTCGACTTGGTCGCCTTAATCGATTCAAGAACCACCGAGTGTACTTGTTTGCGTTGACCGTCGACTGGACTTTGTGCGCGATTCCGAGCGTCGGTGGGGCGCGTAGCTTTCGGCGGGATTGGTTGCTCTCTGGTCTCCGGATTCTGCGGGATTTCGAAATTTGGGGAAGCGCGCGGGACGGGTCGTGCCGCGGCAATCGGATCGGATATGCTCGGGATGCCTCGATCTCCGCGCCGCCTTTTTCGCCATGTATCGTGTGTGCGCCTGTTGCGGGATTTGACGGGATAGCTCGGGGCCACCAGTCAGTCACTCGAGCGCTGCGCTATAAGTGCGCACTACGGCCGAGGCGGAGGCACTATGCGCCCATTCCTTGCTTCTTCTTCCTCTGCTCCTCCGCCGCGCTCCTGCTCTCCACCTTCCGCCGCTCGGTCCGCACCGGCTCGCCTGCCATGGGTAAGGACAAGATGGCGGCTCTAGAGCGCTCGAAGAAGGCGGCGGCGACGGGGAAAGGGAGGAGATCCAACCAAGGGGGATCGTCATCGAGGTCCGGGCTCCCGCCTGGCTTGATCCAGGGGGACTGGATCAGGTCCACGATTACGCCGGAGGACATGGAAGAGTTAGTGGAGGAGGGCCTGATCGCCCGCGAGCCGGAGGACGAGCTCGAGCCCCAGCCGCAGGAGGGCGAGTGCGTTCTCCTCGTGACTCATGTCGACCGAGGTTTTTCTTTGCTCCGCATCCTTTCTTCCGCGCTTTCCTGGCTTTTTACGGCGCCCAACTGCACCACTTCTCTCCCAACACCATCACCTACTTGGCCGCATTCGTTTCGATGTGCGAGAACTTCCTTGGTTGCCGACCGCACTGGGGCTTGTTCAAGCATATCTTCACTTGTCGTTCCCAAACCATCAAGAAAGCGAATCCGAGTGACGAGAAGACGCACAACATATAGATGTTTGGCGGGGTAGGTATCCAGCTCAGGGGTAGGAGAACTTTTCCTGCCATGACCCTCCGTGAGTCGGTCCGGGGTTGGCAGTCGATTTGGTTCTATTGTTGGGACATTCCGACTCCTGGTCAGCCGACTGGGCTTCCTCCATTTTCCTTGGGTCGAGTCAACCAGCCAGCAATGTTGCTCGTGAGTCGGGCTGAGAGGGTAGAGGTAGACATGCTGGTGGAGCGGGTGGTTCAGCTGGTCCGCGATGGGGTCACGGGGATGGATCTGCTCGAGGTGTTCCTCATGAAGAGGATCCAGCCCCTCCAAGCTCGGGACCATCCAATGTGGATGTACTCTGGCATCAACGACACGTCTCGGGTCCATCCGGAGGAAGCTGTCATGCAGACGGTGGCGCAGTGCCTGAAGTGCATCACGGGGAACAAGGACAACCCTCGGGGGACCGGAAGAGTTTCCCATTCGACGCAGACCACCAACCAGACAAGGTTCGCCCTCGGCTTCCGAGTGAATCTTATGCTTCCCTGCTTGCGGACGTCTGATGAACCCGACTGATGTATGATTGTTCTCCCTTTCTGCAGATCTATACCGAAATGTTCTCGGTGCCCAACGGCGAGCAGGTCCAGGAGGGAGAAGAAGGCGTAGGCGAGGCTTCCAACTGGAAGTCTGACGAGGAGACTGAGGAGGAGAGCGAGGATTCCAGTAGCGGCGAGGAGGTCGAGTCACCTCCCCGCGGCGAGAAGCACTCCAAGGAGAAGCACGACCCAGAGGCCCCGCATACCAGGGCGGGCCCCTCCAGCTCCCAAGTGCAGAAACAGACTCGCATGTCCACTCCAGATCTGACTAAAAAGGCACCAAAGCAGCCCAAGGTCACTGCTGTCAAACCCCGGAAGGCCTTGCCCAAGATCAAAGTGGACGTCCCGATCGCCTCCACGTAAGTGCAACTCTGCTTAGGTTTCTTTCCTTTTGGAGATCAACTTTGCTTCTGTCGACTCACTTCCTGCGAGATCTTCAGCGCTGCTGCTTCTGTGACCTCGATGGATGTTGACAAAGGGCCGTGACGACGAGGAGACTACTGACGCTGCCACCTCCCGCTCAGGTGCGCATTCTTGACCGAGCTTTGTCTTTTACCTGTTCGGATTGTCAGTTGACTGAATTCTTTGATTGTCTTCTGAAGGACCACGCAATGTCATTGAGCTTCCTGACGACGACGAGGAGGAGGAGGAGGAGTGCGCGGAGGTGACTCCACGCGGTACAGGAAGGAGGGATCGGAAGACACCCTCCGTCACTGAGGCCCAGCAACAGTGTAAGGGCATCTCTTGCCTGAGGTTTTGGTGATGATGACAATCCTTGTGTGGACTAATCGTGTGTCAATATTACTCAGGTTTATAGCATGTGGAACTAGACGGTTAGGCCTCCCCTCTTTAAGGAAAAGATCGAAGACGGATGTTCCGATGCCTTTTTTATGTTTCTCTTGGTCATAGGAAATCCGTACTATTAAGAGGGAACCCACATCGGAAGGTAATGGGTGAATCAAGTCACGTACATAGTCACTTTGCACCCACTATATTGCCTCCGTTCGTGGAGAGAGAGGTCCCCTTTCCATTCCTCCTTATGTGTAGATTCATCTATTGCGGTAGTACCACCGTGGTAGGCGGTTGTACCGGCGGCCGGTAGTTCCGGTCGAACCATCGCCCCAAGTACCGCTCAGGGGTGATACCTTCTGTACTGGGTGCGGTGGTAGACCGGTGGTGGCCCGGAAGTACCGGTGTTTCTCACAAAACCGGTACTACCGGTGTTCCGGGCGGTAGTACCGCTCTGACTGCCATCACACAGAAACTATGTGCCTGGCGGTAGTTCCGGCCCAACCACCGTTCCAACTACCGCCACTGCTTGAAACCTTCTGGTTTCTAAGCGGTAGTTGACCGGTGGTAGGGCGGTAGTTCCGGTTTTCTCCGGAAGACCGGTACTACCAGGTGAGCCACCGGAAGTACCGCCTTGGTGTCATGGGCGCAGGTTCCTTCACTCACCGGTACTACCGGTTGGGTAAGCGGAAGTACCGGTCCTATGAAATTCTGCACATAACGGTTGGATTGGTGGAGACCCTATTTAAGGAGGTCCTTCTCCCACCTCCATCTTATCTCTTGCCTCTCTCTCTCCACCATTAATGCCATTGAAGCTTTCTTGCCCGATCTCTCTCCCTAGCCAACCAAACTTGTTAGTTGTTAGGGATTGAAGGAGGAGACCTAGATCTACACTTCCACCAAAGGAAACTTGATCCCCCCATACTTTCTTGTGTGGATTTTGTTACTCTTGGGTGTTTGAGCACCCTACACGGAAGAGGTCACTTCGGAGCCACAATCCATTGTGGTGAAGCTCCGGGGTTTCGTTGGGAGCCTCCAATTAAGTTGTGGAGAGAGCCCCAACCTTGTTTGTAAAGGTCCGGTTGCCGCCTTCAAGGGCACCACTAGTGGATTCACGGCACCTTGCATTGTGTGACGGCGTGAGGAGAATATGGTGGCCCTAGTGGCTTCTTGGGGAGCATTGTGCCTCCACACCGCTCCAACAGAGACGTACTTCCCCTCAAAGGGAAGGAACTTCGATAACACATCCTCGTCTTCACCGTCTCCACTTGTGGTTATTTCTATCCTTTACTTGTGCAAGCTTTACTAGTTTATCTTATATAGCTTGCTTGAATGGTTGTGTTCTTTACGTTCTTCTAGTTGTCATCGTAGTATCTTATCTAGACAACTTACTTTGAAGCTTAATTTAAAAGTGGTTAAGAAAAGCTAAAATTGTTAGTTGCCTATTCACCCCTCCCCCCTCTAGTCAACCATATCGATCCTTTAATTGGTATCAGAGCCTCGTCACTTTTTAAGGACTTTACCGTCCAAAGAGTATGGGTGACAACGTAGTCGAGACGGAGGATCATTCCGGTGGAACTCCGTCCTTGGCTACGTCAGATGGGGGAGCCTCGGTCTCTCGTGAGGAGTTCAATGTGGCCTTGACCACAATGAAAGAGTTACTAGCGACCGAGGTCAAAGGCATGTTTAAAGATTTGCTTGAGGGGCTTAAATTATCCACCGCACCGTTGGAAGTGGTTCATCCTGCTACCAACGTGTCGGAGGCTAATCCCGACAAGGGAGAAGCTAGTAGTGAACAAGCCCCTGTTACTAAGAATGGGAGTGGGATCTTTGCCCACTCCGCTCCACCTACTCACTATGGAGGACCCGTTCCTACACCGCATTTAAATTCCGTTGGGCCTCCTCCCAAGTTTATAAAAATTTTGATTTTGCTACTTGGATATTTTGTTTCAAACGTCATATAAATCATTGTTCTACTAATCTTTGGAGAATCATTGAGCAAGGTTTTTATCCGCGTGATCCCGACAACATGACTCCAAGAGAAACTGCGGATCATCAATTCAACGAGTCCGCTCTGTGCATTCTTCAAGATGCTATTCCTCCAGAAGACATTGCACATCTTCGACCCTTTACTGTGGCCAAGGAAGCTTGGGAGCATGTTGGCACTATGTACAAGGGAAGCACTAGCATTCAACGCTCTAACTACGAAGTTGTGCAAGATGAAGCCGATGAGTTTGCTATGATTGAAGAAGAAGATCCTCGTGAACTTTATCGGAGATTAACTACTCTTGCGGTCTCTCTTCGAGATCATGGCAGTAAGGACACGGATGACAATTGGATCAAGCGCAAGTTCCTCAAGGCCATGATGCCCTATCATAAGGCCATGTCCTCTGTCATTCGTCAGAGACCGGACTTCCACCACTTATCTTCTAATGAAGTGTTGGATGAGTTCGTTGCCATGAGGATCTTGGACATGACCGCCGACAATGCGGTCTTAAGAGCTCAACGATCGAAGAAGCCCAACCTTGCCCTGAAAGCCAAGGCTCGTGTAGAAGAAGAGGAGGTGGAGAATGATGATGAGTGTAGCCCCGAGGACACCAAATATGCCTATCATGAGCACATGGCTCTTGCTTCAAGGCAATTTTGGGGCAACAAGAAGAACACAAGGCCCAACTTCAACAGGAACAACTCTAATGGGAACAAGGGCAAGCAACGAGTGAGGACATGCTTCAACTGTGGAAATGTAGGCCACTTCGTTGCGGATTGCCCTTATGAGAAAAGAGAAGACTTTGGAGGCAAGCTTATCCGTAAGGACAAGTCAAAGTCCTATCCCAACAAGAAGACTCCTTCGAAAGGGTTGGTGGCCCAAGAAGAATATGTTGAGGAGGATGATAATGATGAAGATGATGAGATGGTCACCATGGCCACAATTGCTATTGCTACTACTCTGCACTCATCTCTCTTCGACTCGCCAAATGAGAACATCACCGCCAAGTGTCTTATGGCCAAGGCCACCAACAAGGTAACCCCAAACATCAATACTACCATCACCTCTAATCCTTCATTGATGAATTGTATTGATGAAAGTGAGGGAACTAAGGAGGGAGAGAATGAATTTGAATTGTTCATGAAAAATCTCAAGGGCAAACCCAAGAATCATTTTGTTGCTCTCTTGGAACAACTCGGTGAGGCCAATGACATGATCGAGGCTCACGAGGAAACCATTACTAAAATGGAAGGACATAGTCGAGACTATGCCGATGAGATATCGGATCTCTCTAACGCCCTAGAGGAAGAGCGTGGTCTTCGTTTGGCTCTTGAGGAGTCACACAACGATGATCATGCTAAATTAAAGAAAGATCTTGATCATGCGTTAGTTGTCTCTCGTGTGCTTAATTCCGAGAAGGCAAAACTTGAGGTTGACCATGCTAAACTCAAAGAAGAGTTTATCATACTCGATAAGGCTCACAAGGCCTTGAAAAGTATGCATGCTACTCTCAAGGAGTCTCATGATCAACTCCAAGTTTCGCTAACCAAGGAAAAGGCTATCTTTCCTCACATGGTATTAATTGATAATGCAAATGCTACTAACCCGTGTTGCGAGCATGTGCATCTTGTTGAAGAGAATGCCGAGTTGAAGAAGCAACTTGAGAAAGGCCTTGTGACATGTATACAAGGTGAGAAGAACCTCAACAACCTTTTGAGCAATCAAAAGGAGGTTGTGGCAAAGGAAGGAATTGGGTTTGTTCCTAAGCCCAAGAAGAAGAAGAATGACAAGACCAAGCAACCACCCCCTCTTCGACAAACTTTTGTGAAAGAAGGAGAGGGCGCGTGAAAGAAGAAGAAAACGGTGAAAAGTGGTGGTGTCAAGAAAAACTCCACCATACCATCAAACATGGCCGGCGACTTTAATCCTTCATATGTTTTATGTCGTGCTAGTGATGGTTATGTGTTTGCCAAGTTTGTTGGTTCTTCTTATGAGTACATTGAATGGTCCATTTGGGTTCCTAAGACCCTTGTTACTAACCTCAAAGGACCCATTACCAAATGGGTACCTAAATCCAAGCATTGATCTCTTGTAGGAGTTTTCTTCTGGTGGGGGGTCATGGTTGCTCGATAGTGGAGCCACAAATCATATGACCGGAAGCAAAGACTTGGTGGTGGACGTGCATCTAGGCTCATCTATGGCCACCAACGTCGAATGGGGTGATGCTTCATCTTCCAAGGTATTGGGGCTCGGCAAGGTTGTTGTTTCTCATGATCTCACGATCAAGAAAGTCATGCTTGTTGAGTCCCTTGCATACAATTTACTTTCTGTTCGCCAACTTGCACTCATGGGCTTTGCTACATTCTTTGATATTGATATCGTGGCCCTCTTGTGGAGCAAGACTCTTAAAGTAGCCTACGTTGGGCATGTTGAGAACGGTCTTTATGTGGTTAACTTTTCAAAGCAACCCATGAAGGTCGCGACATGCTTAATGGCTAAAGTTGATGTGGGATGGCTTTGGCATCGCCGTTTGGCCCATGTCAATATGAGATCTTTGCAAAGTCTTCTCAAGGGGGACCATGTCCGCGGACTAACAAATGTTAGCTTTGCAAAGATCGTGCTTGCAGGGCTTGCATTGAAGGAAAGTTACATGAGACGGCTCACCCTCCCACGACTATCATCTATTCAAAGAGACCCCTAGAGCTCCTTCACATGGACCTCTTTGGGCCTCCATCTTTTGATAGTCTTGGGGAAGAAAGTACTGCTTGGTGATTGTGGATGATTACTCAAGATACACCTGGGTATACTTCTTTAAGAAGAAGAGTGAGACCCAACAAACCGTCATCAACTTTTCAAATGAAGCTCAACGACAACATGAAGCAAAGATTTTGATGATCAGAAGTGACAACGACACCGAGTTCAAGAACTACACCTTGGATGAGTTTCTCAGTGATGAGGGGATCAACCATCAGTATGCAGCTCCCTATACCCCTCAACAAAACGGTGTAGCGGAGAGAAAGAACCGAACTCTGATGGATGCGGCAAGAACCATGATGGCGGAATTCAAATCTCCATACAACTTTTGGGCCGAAGCCATCAACACTGCTTGCCATGCATCAAATCGGCTCTATCTCCGCAAAGGCTTGAACACAACTCCATATGAGATACTTACCGGTAACAAGCCCAATCTCAAATACTTTCGGGTATTCGGGTGTAAGTGTTTCATTCTCAAGAAAGGTGTTCGCCTGTCTAAATTTGAATCTAGAGCTCACAAGGGCATATTTGTTGGTTATGCTACAAACTCTCATGCTTACCGTGTCCTCAACAAGTCCAATGGACTCATTGAGGAGACGAGTAACGTAGAGTTTGATGAAAATAACGGCTCCCAAGTGGAGCAAAGTGGTACTTGTGATGTAGGTGATGAAATTCCTCCTCAAGCCATAAGAAGAATGGGTGTTGGATATATCCTACCTATTGAGGAACCCCTTGTGGCCGAAGGAGAAGGACAATGTTCCAATCAAGTGGAACCATCACCAACCCATGACCCACACGCTTCCGAAGAACAAAGTGAAGGCCCTCAACCGGACGAACAAGGCCAAGTGCAAGATCAATCACAAGATGGTGGAGAGCCACCAAATGATGCACAAGGCCAAGTTCTGTCCTCCGAGCAAGATCAAGGTCAAGAGGAAGCTCAAGATCAAGATCTAGCTCCTGACGACGATCAAGATGATCAACTCAATGCTCCTCAGTTATCTCTTGAAGAGCAATTGGAGCATCGTGCTGCAAAAGTTGCCTCCAGGCTTGCTTCCAGAGAACATCACATGGAGAACATTCTAGGAAGCATCAAAAGGGGGGTAAGCACTCGTAGACAATTAGCAAACTATTGTGCTCATCAAGATTTTGTCTCCTGTGTTGAACCTCAGAAGGTTTATGAGGCGCTCGAAGACCCTGATTGTCTCAATGCCATGCATGAAGAACTCCATAATTTCGAGCGCAACAAGGTGTGGCGTGGCCAAAGGAGAACCATAATGTCATTGGAACCAAGTGGATCTTTAAGAACAATCAAGATGCCCATGGCATTGTCATCCGCAAGAAGGCGCGTCTGGTGGCTCAAGGCTACTCCCAAGTCGAGGGTATCGACTATGGTGAAACCTTTGCCCCCGTTGCTCGTCTTGAATCCATTCATTTGTTGCTTGCCTATGTTTCCCATCATAACTTTAAATTGCAACAAATGGATGTGAAAAGTGCATTTCTTAATGGTCCTATTAATGAGTTGGTGTATGTTAAACAACCCCCGGGGTTAGAGGATCCAAAGCTCCCCAATCACGTGTACCAACTCTATAAGGCACTCTATGGCCTTAAACAAGCCCCACGTGCGTGGTATGAGCATCTTACCGAGTTGTTACAAGATCGTGGGTTTGAAATTGGGAAAATCGACCCCACTCTTTTTACTAAGAAGGTCAAAGGGGAGTTGTTTGTATGCCAACTATATGTTGATGATATTATCTTTGGTTCTCCTAACAAAGCTTTCAATGATGAGTTCGCCGCACTCATGACCACACATTTTGAGATGTCCATGATGGGAGAGTTGAAGTACTTCCTTGGATTTGAGATCACGCAAAGAAGAGAAGGGATCTTCATAAAACAATCCAAGTATACTCAAGACATGCTCAAGAGGTTCAATCTAAGTGATGTCAAGCCGGCGACTACTCCTATGCCAACCAAGTGCCAACTTGACATTGATCCCAATGGTAAAGTGGTGGATCAAAAGGTATATCGCTCTATGATCGGTTCCTTGCTTTACCTTTGTGCATCTAGACCGGATATTATGTTGAGTGTGGGAATTTGTGCACGGTTTCAAGCCTCACCTAAGGAAAGTCACTTTGTGGCTGTCAAGTGAATCTTTCGATATTTGGCTCATACCCCAAACTTTGGCTTATGGTACCCAAGAGGAGCAAACTTCAACCTTGTTGGTTTCTCTGATTCTGACTGGGCGGGAGACAAAGTGGATAGGAAGTCCACTTCTGGAGTGTGCCAATTTCTTGGTTGCTCTCTTGTTAGTTGGTCTTCCAAAAAGCAAAGTTGTGTGTCTCTCTCGTCCACCGAAGCAGAGTATGTGGCTGCTGGCAGTTGTTGTGCTCAACTCTTATGGATGAGGCAAACTTTAAAGGATTACGGTGTCACTTGTGACAAAGTGCCTCTCTGGTGTGACAATGAAAGTGCCATCAAGATTTCTCTCAACCCGGTGCAACACTTCAAGACGAAGCATATAGAGATTCGGTATCACTTCATTCGGGATCACATAAGGCAAGGAGAGATCGAGCTTCACTATGTCAACACTCATGATAACCTTGCAGACATCTTCACGAAGCCGCTGGATGAAGCAAGATTTCGCGAGTTAAGGCATGAGCTAAATATCATTGATTTGAGCAATGTGGCTTGAGCACGTGCACACCCCACCATACTCATCATACTGTCTAGTCTAGGTGTAGGCATGGAAATAGGGGGAGTGGTGTTCTCTCAGTGAACTCACCCTCCACCCATTATGCATAAATTGATATGCTTTTCACATTCGTCATGTTTAATGACACTTGTGTTTCAAAGACGAGTTTTGGTTATGGGCCCAAGGATAATTCTTCGCGGTGCCATGCCAATTGACTCTAACATAGGTGGCTCCGGCCACCGCCCTCAGGCTTGTTTGGTTTCTGGCTTTCGTGTTTTTCTCATACTACAGTGACTTGCTCCATCCTAAGCCATCTCATCCAAGCCATCTACTCCAAATGTACACAAGCTTGTTATCATAGAGTGAGTGCGTGCTCCCTGGCGGTGCAACCGGTGGTACAAGCGGTTCTACCGCTTGATCACCTGGTTACAGCCCAGCGGTTGTACCGGTCAAGAGCCAGCGGTTCTACCGCTGGTACTCTGACCTGTGCCCCTGGCCGGTACTACCGGTGTTGGGTCGCGGAACTACCGCCTGGCGCGGAAGTACCGCTCCAACCACCTGGTAGCATCCGGAGCGGTACTACCGGTCCCCGGACCGGTACTACCGGTGGCTGAACAAGGCGGGTATAAAAGGCACGGGCTGAAGAGGTTTTCCCCTTCACTCGTCCATTCTTTTGCCCTAGCCGCTGGGTGCTCCACTCACTGCCCCGTAGCGCCCTCCGGCACTTCGGATCCGTCGGCCCTTCACCGGATCTGCTCCGTGGAGGCCGCCTCCTCTTCGATCTCCTCCCATGGATACCAGTATTGTCCTACTTCTCCTTTTTGCTAGGGTTCTTCTTGAATCCTTCTTCTAGGGCAATTCGTGTATTCCCTCATTTTGGCTAAATATTTTGAGGGAGAGATCCGTATAGATTCCTATTCACTTGTGCGTAGTTAATAATAGACATCGTGCATGTAGTTTTGAGATCGGGTAGTTCCCCTCCTCTACTTGGCAGATCCGCTCTCAGCGGTACTACCGGTCACACGACCGGTACTACCGCCTGTACGGAACTTCTGGTACTGTTACCGGAACTACCGGTTGCTCTGAATTTATATGCATTGTCTCTATTCTCCTTACGTACTTGTGAATTATTCTTCTGGCCTTGTGTACATTCCTCTCATCTTTTCTGGGTTGCTATGTGTTCTCTGTGTGCGTTTGCAGGTGGCTCTAGCTCTCGTACTGGTCAGTTTGCCAAAAGAAAGGCCCGTAGGGGCAAGAGGCCAGCAGATGATGAAGATGTTCCCGAGGTTGTGGTCCCCTCCAAAACAACTCGCCGGGAAAAGTCAGTGGCTACCAAGCAGCGTGCAGCGCTTCCTATGTACAAGAGGAAGCTTTCGGACTGGGAGAAGTTTCGGTTTCAAGACCCCTACACCGCACCACCTCCTCCACGCTGGAATAATCCTCAATTCCGCAATGAAATGCAATTGAGGATTGTGGATGAAATCTTCGAGCACCACAAGAACAAGTTCACCCGTATGTGGTCCATTAACCTTGCAAAGTGGAGAAGCAGCCCCGATTACTTTGGAGAGGCTCTGGAAGTCTGTGAGGAGTTTGATTTGGTCAAGCTCATGGAGCTGCGATGTGACTTTGATGTGGAACTCATTCATCAGTTCTATGCTACTGTCCACTTCGGCAGTGACGATCAGCGTCACCTTTCATTTATGTGCCGGGATGAGTTCTTCTGTGTTCCCTGGAGTGCCTTCTGCAATGCTCTGGGCTATGATGACACTGGCTTGGAAGGTCAAGGTGGTCTCCGTCCTCAAGACCGAGCCAATCCCATGGATAAAGTGAAGCTAGCACCTCTGTATATCCCTGGTCATGGCATAGTAGGTAAATCCAATGATCTTTTGCCAGTTTATGACATTCTACACCGTGTGTTCCGATGTGTGCTGCTGCCCAAAGTTGGGAACCAGGATGATATTTATGGTTATCTGGTGGATCTGCTTGTGGCCATGAAGACCAAGCGAGGCAAGGGCATCACTTTTGATGTGTCCAAATGGATGTGGGAGGAGATGTACAATTGTGTTTGGTACCGCAAGGTACCGATCTACGCTCCCTTTGTGATGCGCTTCCTTTACTCGGTTTGGGAAGTTCGGAGGCCTGGAGAGCCTCTTTCTACTCCGGATAGGCTCACGGAGCATGAGGTCAAGGTGCTGAGACACAAGAAACATAAAGCTCCTAGATTCGCCGTGGGAAATGAGGAGGATGTCTTTGCTACCTCGGAAGATGATGACTTTGAGTTAGAGGCTGGGGCCAAGCCTTCTTGGGTGGAGAAGCTTACTGCCAAGGTCAAGAAGACCTTCTGCCTGCAGGCCCACATCCAGAAGAAGCTCTACAAGGCTCATGTGACCGAGAAGATGGCGCGCCGCCGGCAGATTCAGATGATGAAGCACCTCAATGTGCCTGATGTGAAGAGTGGCTCCGAGAAAAGCATCACTCCTGAGGATAAGTGGTGTCTGGCCAACTGCCAGTGGTCTGATGATGAGCCTACAACTTCCACTACTCGAGCGACTGTGGATGCGATGGAGACTAAGGCTGAGGCTGCTGAGGACGATGAGGACACGGAGGACTCTGACGATGGTGACTCGGATGACTCTCTGGCGACAGGCGAGGAGCTTTACTGAGCCCTGGGGCGTTAGTCTCGCTCTTTTCCTTTTTGGTGCTTGATGCCAAAGGGGGAGAGTTGAGAATTGCTAGGTCACGGGAGTTGCATGGGTGTTTCTTGGTGTTCTTTTTCTTTCCTGTGAACTTCAGTAGCATGGTGTAAGACATGTGCCCTTATCTAAAGTTATCTATGCACTTATGTTTTTAGTTCTCTGCAATCATATGCTCTGTTGACTATTTACTTTGATTGTGATCGCTGGTTGGTCTATAAAACCTAGGGGGAGCATAGATCCTAGTTTGAGCACTTTTGCATTCCAAAAGCAAACTCTAAATAAGTGCTCACACTCAGGGGGAGCTCTGCCTACATTCTATAGACCCCCGTGATACTCATGTGGTTGTCATCATTCACCAAAAAGGGGGAGATTGTAAGGGCATCTCTTGCCTGAGGTTTTGGTGATGATGACAATCCTTGTGTGGACTAATCGTGTGTCAATATTACTCAGGTTTATAGCATGTGGCACTAGACGGTTAGGCCTTCCCTCTTTAAGGAAAAGATCGAAGACGGATGTTTCGATGCCTTTTTTTGTTTCTCTTGGTCATAGG
Source organism: Secale cereale (assembly GCA_902687465.1). Taxonomy (NCBI): domain Eukaryota; kingdom Viridiplantae; phylum Streptophyta; class Magnoliopsida; order Poales; family Poaceae; genus Secale; species Secale cereale. The sequence goes on from LR738710.1 coordinate 66,923,116, forward strand.
AAATCCGTACTATTAAGAGGGAACCCACATCGGAAGGTAATGGGTGAATCAAGTCATGTACACAGTCACTTTGCACCCACTATATTGCCTCCATTCGTGAAGAGAGAGGTCCCCTTTCCATTCCTCCTCATGTGTAGATTCATCTATTGCGGTAGTACCGCCGTGGTAGGCGGTTGTACCGGCGGCCGGTAGTTCCGGTCGAACCATCGCCCCAAGTACCGCTCAGGGGTGATACCTTCTGTACTGGGTGCGGTGGTAGACTAGTGGTGGCCCAGAAGTACCGGTGTTTCTCACAAAACCGGTACTACCGGTGTTCCGGGCGGTAGTACCGGTCTGACTGCCATCACACAGAAACTATCTGCCTGGCGGTAGTTCCGGCCCAACCACCGTTCCAACTACCGCCACTGCTTGAAACCTTCTGGTTTCTAAGCGGTAGTTGACCGGTGGTGGGGCGGTAGTTCCGGTTTTCTCTGGAAGATCGGTACTACCGGGTGAGCCACCGGAAGTACCGCCTTGGTGTCATGGGCGCAGGTTCCTTCACTCACCGGTACTACCGGTTGGGTAAGCGGAAGTACCGGTCCTATGAAATTCTGCACATAACGGTTGGATTGGTGGAGACCCTATTTAAGGAGGTCCTTCTCCCACCTCCATCTTATCTCTTGCCTCTCTCTCTCCACCATTAATGCCATTGAAGCTTTCTTGCCCGATCTCTTTCCCTAGCCAACCAAACTTGTTGATTTGCTAGGGATTGAAGGAGGAGACCTAGATCTACACTTCCACCAAAGGAAACTTGATTCCCCCATACTTTCTTGTGTGGATTTTGTTACTCTTGGGTGTTTGAGCACCCTAGACGGAAGAGGTCACTTCGGAGCCACAATCCATTGTGGTGAAGCTGCGGGGTTTCGTTGGGAGCCTCCAATTAAGTTGTGGAGAGAGCCCCAACCTTGTTTGTAAAGGTCCGGTTGCCGCCTTCAAGGGCACCACTAGTGGATTCACGGCACCTTGCATTGTGTGAGGGCGTGAGGAGAATACGGTGGCCCTAGTGGCTTCTTGGGGAGCATTGTGCCTCCACACCGCTCCAACGGAGACGTACTTCCCCTCAAAGGGAAGGAACTTCGATAACACATCCTCGTCTCCACCGTCTCCACTTGTGGTTATTTCTATCCTTTACTTGTGCAAGCTTTACTAGTTTATCTTATATAGCTTGCTTGTATGGTTGTGTTCTTTACGTTCTTCTAGTTGTCATCGTAGTATCTTATCTAGACAACTTACTTTGAAGCTTAATTTAAAAGTGGTTAAGAAAAGCTAAAATTGTTAGTTGCCTATTCACCCCCCCTCTAGTCAACCATATCGATCCTTTCAAACAGGGGGACGTGTCCCGGATCACGGACTCCTTTGCCGTCCCTGTGTCGACTGTCCGTCCCTCTTCGTCGACTTGCCCAGCTGCTGACCCTGTGGCTACTCCATCGTCCGTTCTCTTCACCACCCATCACGTCCCGGAGGACCCCATGAATGCGGCCCAGGAGGTCGTTCGTCAGGCGGGCTTGATGATGGAGCGGACGAAGGCGGCGTACGAGGCTAGCATGGCTGCCTACAATGCCAGCTCGGCTCTTAGAACCAATGTCCAGGTCCGTCTTTTCCGACTGTTTTGCTGCGTTGTTGTGATCTTCGTTTTGAAAATTGCTGCTTTGTTCGTAAGATGATGTTACACCCACTGGGTGTTTGTTCTTGTAACCCGATCAGTCTTGAGTCGATTGGACTAGTGGGGGCATGCTCAGTGCACCCACTGGGTGTAGTCCCCGAGGCCATGGTCGACTGAAGTCAGTCGGCTGTGCTCTTTAGAATGTGTCTTGTTCATTTGTTTCAAACCCTTCTCACTCGCGCAGGACTGATCCGGCCGAGTGGAACCAGTGGGGGTACGCTGAGTGCACCCACTAGGTGTAGTCCCCGAGACCGTGTTTTTTTGGGGGCTCGGGCAAGACTGATCTGACCGAGTGAGAATCAGTGGGGGCACGCTCAGTGCACCCATTGGGTGTAGTCCCCGAGACTACTATTGAGTAGTTCGCTCGGCTGTAGTCTTAGAATTCTGTCTTGTTGTGTCGATGCAGAAGTCTTGCGAGTTCGGAGCCAAGTTCGCGGATCACCCTCATTTAGACCGGTGGTCCGGTGCGCAATCATTTTACATATTAGAGGATACCCTGCACACTACGATGGTAATTGGTCGATGAAAATTTTGGTTGATAACATGAGAATCAAAATTAAAATACATATGACTTATTATATTTTACTATATATTACTGATTTGGTAACTATATTTGTTGAATATAAGTTGAATATAGTTGAATGAAAAAATATTTTCCATAGTTGAATGTTGTGGTACTGTGACGCCCGAAGACCGACGTCCCAGAAGATTCCAGAAGATTCCAGAAGATTCCAGATGTTCCGGGTTCTCCCGTGTGTTTCTTTTGTGCTTGTGTTATTTATTTTTGCATTGCATCATGTCATCATGCCATCATGTCATATTTTATTTTGCATCTCAACCTAAATAAATTGTGTGGACCTTCGGTCCATTTAAATCGAGGGAAGAATGTCTTCTCTTTATAACATATAAAAGCCTCTCAATATTATTAGGGAGCTATATAATAATATTCCATTTGTTTGGAATTAACCAACACACGTGCATAATTTTCCCCATGCTTTTCCTACTTCGAGTTTCTCCTGCAAACATCTTCCCAATAATTCTTTTCCGTTGTTTCGAGGTTCCTCCAAAAATTCGAACATTTTGGACACTTCAATAATCAAGTCTTAGTTCAAACCCATTTGAATTAAATTCAAATATGTTTGAATTATATTTTTTGATCATGCCTTTTTCTATTTTTCTCGGACCGTGCTCATTTTTACGAGCCCGAGAAAATTAGTCCCTTGTGCTAATTTTTGCCCTAACCCCCTCCGCATTCTTTTCTTCTCTTTTATTTCAGCTAAAGAAATAAAAAATAAAAGAGCAGCCGGCAACCCAGCCACCTCCAGCCTTCAGGCCCAGCTCCTAGGCCATCTGGGCCCAGCCTCCCTTCCCTCCAGGTCCTCAGCCTCTAGGCCCACTCCAGCCACAGCCGGACCAATTCCTCCAGGCCCAGCCGGCCGCACCTCTCTCCTGGCCCACTGGCCCTGTTTTCTCCTCCAACCCTAGCTCTCCAGCCCGACCGCATCCCCTCGCTCTCTTCCTACACCCAGCGCCGCCGCACTCACCCTCGTCCCGATTCCCATTGCTCTCTCGCCCGATTCCCCGACCCCGAGTCCCACTCCTTCGAGCTTCCTCCTCTCGCCCGCATAGCCATGGCTCCTCCCGCCTCTTCTCGCCAGGGCCGGCCAGAAGCCGCCCTGCCTCCGCGCCAGAGCCCCTGCGTCGGTGCCGCGCGCCTCCCTCGCGTGGATGCCGCCGCGCCAAGGCCGCGCCCCTCCTCTTCGATCCTCCAGCGCAGTTCCTCCCTCCGCCTCGCAGGCCCAAGCGCCGCCCCTGCCTCGTCTCCCTCCAGCGCGCGGAGCCGGCCTCCCCGTCCTTGAGCCGCCCGTCCTCGCCGCTGAACCACCGCGCCAAGGCCGCTGCGGTCACGCCCGTCCTCACCCCGCAGCGCTCAGCTCCAGATCGACCGCGCCGGTCGCCCGTCCTCCAGCCCGCTCCCTGCGCGCCCCGGGTTTTTCCTCCTCGCTGCTCCGTGAGGCTGCCGCCGGACACCTAGTTCCTGCACCACTCGACCTGCTGCTGCCTCTATTCTGTGGTAGCAAACAACACCAGTTCACTCGTCGTTGACCTCATCGACGAGGCGCATGGGCCACCAGATGCGGCCTCAGGGAATCGCCAAGGCAGGCAAGATCAAGATGGCGCCAAGCACCAGGACGACGAGGACCGTCAAGTTCATCTACCGTGTTTCCGGAATCGCCAAGTACCACGACGTCGACGACCCTCAAGTTCGACTACACGGCGTAACGTCAAGTACCACTACGTCGCGAGAACCGAGTCCGGCAAGACCGCTACGAGAACGACTACACGATGCTTCAATGTTCCTCTCCGGTGTCCCGAGGACCGAGTACCCCTACCGATGCGCCAAGTACCTCTACGGAACGAACGTGTACGACTACCTTCGGTGAAGAAACGAGTACAACTACTTCCTCTCCGAACGGAACGTCTACTTCCGCTACCGTCGCCCCGTGTACCACTACTTCCCTCTTCGGAACGACTTCTTCCTCTACGATCTCGAACCGCCCCGAAAAGAACGCTTCGAAGGTATAACCCCGAGACGATGACCCGTGGAATGCTTGTTTTGTAGTATGAAATGCATCCCTTGTGTGCTCCGTGCCCGTATCATCTTTTGCCTTGCTCCTCGGTTGCCTCGTCGCCGACTCGTGGGAACCCGGTGACGGGATCACCCACCTTTCATCTTGTTTCGCTCGTTCACTCCACTTTTCCTTTTGCACCGGTCTCTCAACGAGTTACCGAAACCGAGATGTTGCCGTTGCATCATCTTCGGATCGTTGCCGTGGCACCCTTTTCCTTCCACCACGGTGACAATACTTCATGCCTTCTTCATGTCAACTTTTAATAAAAATTGCATAAACTTGATCACGTCATCCGCATCATGTTAACAACATTAATATGTGTGAATTGTTGTTTGCTTAAAAATTGCTAAACATGCTCATGGGGATTTTCCGGATATGTTGTTGTTATTTCCGGCCCCATTAAAAATGTCTAAATAGTTAGTTTACTTATGCTTCACCTCTTGCCATGTTAAGAAACATTTAATCTTGTCTTGTAAATAACGAGAGTCAATTAAATAAATAAATGTGGTGTTTTGTCAATATGCAACTCGTTGCATATTGAGCTCCACTTAACTTGTAGTACTTGTTTGTGCACTTTGCCTTGCCATGCATATTTAAACCGGACATGCATCATACTTGGATGTGCATCGTATGACATGTTTATGCTTGTGTGTTTACCGTGTTGTTTGCTTCTTTCCGGTTGCTTCTCTTGTTAGCTTCGGATTCGTTCCGGAGTTGTGAGGATTCGCTCGACTTGTTTCTCTGTCTACTTCATGGATCCGTTCTTCTCCCTTGTGGAATCCCAGGCAAGATGATCATACCCTTGGATACCTTTACTACCATTGCCATGCTTAGTTGTCTCGATGCTATCGTTACATGTCGCGCTACCCATCTTTTATGTCAGCCTCTCCTTGTTGCCATGAAACCTCTAACCTTGACACCTTCCTAGCAAAACCACTGTTTGGCTATGTTACCCGCTTGCTCAGCCCCTCTTATAGCGTGGTTAGTTGTAGGTGAAGATGAAGTTCGTTCCAGGAGGGAACTTGTTGTTGTTATATCACAATATCTATTATTATTATAATAGCACACCTATATACTGGGCATGGGTGGAAGGCTTGGCCTTTTGCTCGGTGTTTTGTTTCACTCATGCCACCTTAGGCGCCGATAAACCGGCATTATGTTCCTTGATTTTGCGTTCCTTACACGATGGGTGGATGGGGACCCCTTGACAGTTCGACTTTGAATAAAACTCCTCCAGCAAGGCCCAACATTGGTTTTAATTTGCTCATAATAACAACTTAATTAATTAATTAAATTGCATAGGGAGTTAGCGCTACCCGAGGATTCTTTCTACATAGCAGGGGGGCCAGTGCTGATGGTGTTGGTCCCAAACGAGCAGACTGCGGGGCCGCCTCGGGGAAACCCGAGGTATCTGGTATAACCTGTAGGATGTCTCATCCGGTTGTGGCCTGAGACGAGATACGCGCAGCTACTATCAGGGTGTCGGCACGCCGGGAGGTCTTGCTGGACTTGTTTTACCATTGTCAAAATGTCTTGTGCTACCGGGATGCCGAGCCTAATCGGATTTCCCTAAGATAAGGAGTGATGATATTATATTTATCGCTTCAGCTAATCGTGAGAGCTTGTGATGGGCTAAGTTGGAACACCCCTGCAGGGTTATGATCTTTTGAAAGCCATGCCCGCGGTTATGTGGCAGATTGGAATTTGTTAATGTCCGGTTGTAGAAAACTTGACAGAGGATCCGAAGTAAAACACACAACTGTGTGAGTAACCGTGACTGTCTCTTTTCACTTTGAGAAGAGAACACGGTGGGGTTATGTTTGACTCGTATGTAGTTCAGGATCTTTAGCGATCACTACTTTTGCAACCGTTTGCGTAGATGCTCATCTCATTCTTGTACTCGTAAGCTAGCCACCATATTATGCTTAGCCGCTGCTGCAACCTCACCACTTTACTTCTTCCTACCTATAAAGCTTTGCTAGTCTTGATACCCATGGTTATGGGATTGCTGAGTCCTCGTGGCTCACAGATACTACAACACCAGATGCAGGTTCAGCCGAGTTTGATGCAGGAGCCGGTTCAAGTACTTCACTGGGAGCTCAATGAAGAGTTTGTCCGTATGCTTGTGACATTTTCGATGATCAGTAGTGGTTTCTACTAGGATTCGATCCTGACCTGTGGCGTTATGTTGTATTGGTATCTTTCTTTTGATCTTCTCCCGTAGTCGGGTTGTGATGTTTTGAATGATGAATTGCTTATGTAATGTATTGTGTGAAGTGGCGAGTGTAAGCCAACTATCTCCTTTTGCAATTTAATCCCTCTTTTACATGAGTCGTGCAAAGATACCAAACTTGAGATCATTCTAGGATGGGCTTATACCTTTAAGTCGTGCCTCGACATGTAGGAGGTATAGTCCCATCCTGGGCATTACAAGTTGGTATCAGAGCCTTCTCCGACCTAGAAGCCCCCTCTGATTGATCGAATCGTTGACGGTTGAGTCTAGGCACACACTTGAAAATGTTTTGAGTCCTATATATATATCGGAGAGTAGGATTTCTGTTTGCTCCTCATCCCTTTTTCATTCTGATGAGGACTCCTGACGACTACTCTTGCCTCTTCTACTTTCAAAAATGCACACATTTTTTTTAGGATCTCGCGAGTATTGTTTGGATTGTTTCGATGTCTTTGTGACGAGAACATTGTTCTCGATGCCTCCTGTCATTAGGGGTTGTGGCAGTGTCCCGGGGAGTTGAGCTCCGAGGTGTTGTCGTCACAAATATATCGCATCAGTTCTGGAATACTTAAGACGGCCGACATCGAAAACTCTCCTATGCGGTTAGTGGCAAGATAACCCCGACATCACCCAGTACTGGGGAGGTAGTTCGGGAGTATTGCCATAGCTTGTATAGTGGATGCGTTTCAAAGGTCTGAGGTAAACGGTTTCCGAGAAAGACTGGTTATGTGTTGAAGGATGGATACAGCTGGATGTAGGATTAGAGTTGAGTGCGCGGTGCTTCCCCTATATCCCCAACACCTGATTGCATAACTGGAAACTTTCGGAAATTAATAGGTGGGTTCATCTAGTAGTTCTAGGCATTCTTCCAACGAATGCAGGATATGAAGTTTGGGGTTCTACATTGAGTGAAGTGGTTTTATGGACTTGTTCTGATCGGGAGTTGCATCTTAAAGGGTCCTTGGCTATGCTGATCCGGGGATTGCAAAACCCTTTTGTAACGCGTTCCATGAGCTTTCAGCACGAATTTGTCGAACGAAGCTTCTATCTTGTATTTGTTCTATCTGCTCCTTGTTTCTTTTTATTTACCTTTTCTTCTCCCTAGTGGCTTCTCGACAAGCTGATGTACCTGCGGAATTCATTCGTTCAATTCTCTGTTCGGATAGATATGTTGCAACATAATCTTCTTCATAAACATATCTATCCTTTGTTTTTGTTTTGATTCTGGTATTCGAGTTGCTTCGATGTCAAATGTTGATTCCATACCCTTCCTAATCGGTGTTCTCATATTTCTATGGGAATGCTAATTCTTCTTGACCATCAAGATCTTCATGTTAATCCTTTTCAACCGGTGTGCCTTCTCTTCAAGTTATTCCATACGGACGCCGTTGAGAAATCTGACGATTGTCTGTTTCATTCATCCCAAGTCGTCTTTGTTTTCCCCACCCTCCCACCTTTTTCTTTATGGAGCGGGTATTCTCAGATGAAGTATCCATTTTATTCATGTGAGGTTCTTCATTCATTTCCTTCAATGTTCTTATCCGGTGATTTATCGTGAAGATGCTCAAGAGCTTCAAGTTCATCATTCTTTTGTTCTCATATTCTGCCGGTGGATGTAATTCAAGATTTCGGTGTTGATCTTATCCCTTTTCCTCATTTCACAATGCTTTCTTATTCCGGTGCACCAACTAATCATTCTCCTCTTGCTATTCATATCCGGAGTGCTGAAGATTCATAATTCAATTCTTAATCCGTTCAAGCTATTTTGAGGATTGTTATCTTATTCAAGCCTTTTTAATTCAACCGGTGCAATATCTCTTAAGCAATCTTTTTCAACGGTGATTTCTTTGAGTGGGCCCTAACCCACAGGTCTTTTCCAGGATCTTACCTGACTCTTCCAATTTTTCTGGAGTTATACTCAAATTCTTTTCAAAGTGTGACGTAAGAATAATTTCCATCAGTCACATGCCTTCTCCAAGCTTGATTTCAATTATTTCCATCTTTTGCTCCACCTTCCTCTTGTCATTCGTTCGGAGTATCTCGAAATTCTTCATGGCATTTCTCGTCTTCAGTCTCAACATTTGGAGACCGGAGAAGTGTTTCTCTTAAATCTTGGTCCGTTCTTCAAGATTCATGGTTCTAGCTTCATGCCATCCTCATTATTGTTCCGATTGTGAGGAATTCTTTTTGTACCCGTCCGAAGCATTTCATGAATTCTTCTTATTGTGATCCTCCGAAGGCCATCATTTTAGAAGATTTCCTCGTTCTCAGTTTTCAATTTCGTTCTCCAAATATTCTTCATCGATGTCTCTTCGTTCGTCTCCATATTCTTACGGTGGTTCTTTCAAGATTACCCTTCCGTTGTTATCATTTTAATTCATTTGTTCTTTTCACAGTCCTACCGGTGGCTTGTTGAAGATTTACCCAAGCTTGTGCGAGATCTCTCTTTAATTCTTTGTAACGAGAATAAGTAGGATGCCAAATCCATTGCTTGTCACCAATTTAAATTGGTGAAGGATGTGCATAACATAAATCTTATTGTAGCTTCTTCCAAGAGGTTAATCCCTTCCTTCGGAGCTTGTTCATCATATCATATCCTTGGTTCTAAGTTGTTCATCTTGTTTTCCGGAGCTCCAAGTTATTTCAATTATCATTTCAAAGCTCCATCTAATTCATCGCAGGCCTTGAATCTTATTCTTTCATCTTTCATTTCTCATGCTTTCATTACCGGAGTTCTCTTGGTGGTTCATCATCATTTAATTCATCCTCGAAGTCTTCATCAAGATTCTTGTTGGAGCTCAAGCATTCTTCATCATGCTTTCCAATGGCAATCATTTCTACCTTATCTTTTCAGGTGGTTTTATGTCATTCTTGACAATTCCTTCACGTTTCATGATTCACGAGTTATCAAGAATGAGATAATTAAAACCATCATTTCTTTCTCTTTACGAGATCCTTTCAACCCTTTAATTTAATTGTTGGAGTAATCTTGGGTTGTATTTCACCTAAAGTTTTCCTTGAGGATTGTTGCTATTATGGTGCTTATAAATGACCCAGTTTTTCATCTCCTTGTTGATCTCAATCCAATCAAATGTTCTCCTTAGTGGCTAGTTGTCACCTCATAATTTTGAGATGTTTTCCATAAGCCCACATCAAGCTTATTCTTCTCGTTGTTGAATTCCCAACAACTCTATTCAACCCTTCTTCGTAAAGATGCTCTTTCAATTCATTCGTGGGAGAAGTTGTCATTTTCTTCTCCGTTCTTTTCTTTCCAACGATCTATATGCTATTCTTTCGTTCCGGAGGCTTTGTGATGTTGCTCTCTCCAAACCATCATCTCGTTTTATCGAGATCATGTTCTTTTCCTTGCTTATCATTTAACCGGAGTGTTGTATTCTTCATTCAGTTCCCTCATCTTATCAAGTTTTGCCTATCTTTTTAACCGGAGTGCTGTCAGAATCCTTCTTACCCCTTGTGCCATTCCTTTAATTGTTCCGGAGGCTGTGTGTTGTTGATTTCTTCAAGTATCATCCCATCTCCTCAAATTCTTGTTAATTCCTTCCATTTTCAGACGGAGTGCTGTCCAAATTCTGTCATTCTTATTCCTTGGCTATACCATTGCGGTTTCTTATTCTTTTGGTTCTTAAGCTCTCGTCTAATGTCTTTCAGCCTTCAAGGTTCTCATAATGTTCCTTGTTCCTCTTTTCTAACGGAGTTTTCATATTCGTTCATCTCCGTTGTATTCTCCTTTCAACTTGTTCAACCTCTCAAGGTTCTTTGGTTTCACTCGTCTGTCAAAGAAGCAACTTTGTTTTACCTCTTCTTTTTCGTTTCTACCCGGTGCCATCTCTAGGATCTCGGGTCGAGATCCTCTGTTAGTGTGGGAGAGTTGTGACGCCCGAAGACCGACATCCCAGAAGATTCCAGAAGATTCCAGATGTTCCGGGTTCTCCCGTGTGTTTCTTTTGTGCTTGTGTTATTTATTTTTGCATTGCATCATGTCATCATGCCATCATGTCATATTTTATTTTGCATCTCAACCTAAATAAATTGTGTGGACCTTCGGTCCATTTAAATCGAGGGAAGAATGTCTTCTCTTTATAACATATAAAAGCCTCTCAATATTATTAGGGAGCTATATAATAATATTCCATTTGTTTGGAATTAACCAACACACGTGCATAATTTTCCCCATGCTTTTCCTACTTCGAGTTTCTCCTGCAAAAACCTTGCCAATAATTCTTTTCCGTTGTTTCGAGGTTCCTCCAAAAATTTGAACATTTTGGACACTTCAATAATCAAGTCTTAGTTCAAACCCATTTGAATTAAATTCAAATATGTTTGAATTATATTTTTCGATCATGCCTTTTTCTATTTTTCTCGGACCGTGCTCATTTTTACAAGCCCGAGAAAATTAGTCCCTTGTGCTAATTTTTGCCCTAACCCCCTCCGCATTCTTTTCTTCTCTTTTATTTCTGCTAAAGAAATAAAAAATAAAAGAGCAGCCGGCAACCCAGCCACCTCCAGCCTTCAGCCCAGCTCCTAGGCCATCTGGGCCCAGCCTCCCTTCCCTCCAGGCCCTCAGCCTCTAGGCCAACTCCAGCCGCAGCCGGACCAATTCCTCCAGGCCCAGCCGGCCGCACCTCTCTCCTGGCCCACTGGCCCGTTTTCTCTTCCAACCCTAGCTCTCCAGCCCGACCGCATCCCCTCGCTCTCTCCCTACTCCCAGCGCCGCCGCACTCACCCTCGTCTCGATTCCCATCGCTCTCTCGCCCGATTCCCCGACCCCGAGTCCCACTCCTTCGAGCTCCCTCCTCTCGTCCGCATAGCCATGGCTCCTCCCGCCTCTTCTCGCCAGGGCCGGCCAGAAGCCGCCCTGCCTTCGCGCCAGAGCCCCTGCGTCGGTGCCGCGCGCCTTCCTCGCGTGGACGCCGCCGCGCCAAGGCCGCGCCCCTCCTCTTCGATCCTCCAGCGCAGTTCCTCCCTCTGCCTCGCAGGCCCGAGCGCCGCCCCTGCCTCGTCTCCCTCCAGCGCGCGAAGCCGGCCTCCCCGTCCTCGAGCCGCCCGTCCTCGCCGCTGAACCTCCGCGCCAAGGCCGCTGCGGTCACGCCCGTCCTCACCCCGCAGCGCTCAGCTCCAGATCGACCGCGCCGGTCGCCCGTCCTCCAGCCCGCTCCCTGCGCGCCCCGGGTTTTTCCTCCTCGCTGCTCCGTGAGGCTGCTGCCGGACACCTAGTTCCTGCACCACTCGACCTACTGTTGCCTCTATTCTGTGGTAGCAAACAGCACCAGTTCACTCGTCGTTGACCTCATCGACGAGGCGCATGGGCCACCAGATGCGGCCTCAGGGAATCGCCAAGGCAGGCAAGATCAAGATGGCGCCAAGCACCAGGACGACGAGGACCGTCAAGTTCATCTACCGTGTTTCCGGAATCGCCAAGTACCACGACGTCGACGACCCTCAAGTTCGACTACACGGCGTAACGTCAAGTACCACTACGTCGCGAGAACCGATTCCGGCAAGACCGCTACGAGAACGACTACACGATGCTTCAATGTTCCTCTCCGGTGTCCCGAGGACCGAGTACCCCTACCGATGCGCCAAGTATCTCTACGGAACGAACGTGTACGACTACCTTCGGTGAAGAAACGAGTACAACTACTTCCTCTCCGAACGGAACGTCTACTTCCGCTACCGTCGCCCCGTGTACCACTACTTCCCTCTTCGGAACGACTTCTTCCTCTACGATCTCGAACCGCCCCGAAAAGAATGCTTCGAAGGTATAACCCCGAGACGATGACCCGTGGAATGCTTGTTTTGTTGTATGAAATGCATACCTTGTGTGCTCCGTGCCCGCATCATCTTTTGCCTTGCTCCTCAGTTGCCTCGTCGCCGACTCGTGGGAACCCGGTGACGCGATCACCCACCTTTCATCTTGTTTCGCTCGTTCACTCCACTTTTCCTTTTGCACCGGTCTCTCAACGAGTTACCGGAACCGAGATGTTGCCGTTGCATCATCTTCGGATCGTTGCCGTGGCACCCTTTTCCTTCCACCACGGTGACAATACTTCATGCCTTCTTCAGGTCAACTTTTAATAAAAATTGCATAAACTTGATCATGTCATCCGCATCATCTTAACAACATTAATATGTGTGAATTGTTGTTTGCTTAAAAATTGCTAAACATGCTCATGGGGATTTTCCAGATATGTTGTTGTTATTTCCGGCCCCATTTAAAATGTCTAAATAGTTAGTTTACTTATGCTTCACCTCTTTCCATGTTAACAAACATTTAATCTTGTCTTGTAAATAACGAGAGTAAATTAAATAAATAAATGTGGTGTTTCGTCAATATGCAACTCGTTGCATATTGAGCTCCACTTAACTTGTAGTACTTGTTTGTGCACTTTGCCTTGCCATGCATATTTAAACCGGACATGCATCATACTTGGATGTGCATCGTATGACATGTTTATGCTTGTGTGTTTACCGTGTTGTTTGCTTCTTTCCGGTTGCTTCTCTTGTTAGCTTCGGATTCGTTCCAGAGTTGTGAGGATTCGCTCGACTTGTTGCTCCGTCTACTTCATGGATCCGTTCTTCTCCCTTGTGAAATCCCAGGCAAGATGATCATACCCTTGGATACCTTTACTACCATTGCCATGCTTAGTTGTCTCGATGCTATCGTTACATGTCGTGCTACCCATCTTTTATGTCAGCCTCTCCTTGTTGCCATGAAACCTCTAACCTTGACACCTTCCTAGCAAAACCACTGTTTGGCTATGTTACCCGCTTGCTCAGCCCCTCTTATAGCGTGGTTAGTTGCAGGTGAAGATGAAGTTCGTTCCAGGAGGGAACTTGTTGTTGTTATATCACAATATCTATTATTATTATTATAACACACCTATATACTGGGCATGGGTGGAAGGCTTGGCCTTTTGCTCGGTGTTTTGTTTCACTCATGCCACCTTAGGCGCCGATAAACCGGCATTATGTTCCTTGATTTTGCGTTCCTTACACGATGGGTGGATGGGGACCCCTTGACAGTTCGACTTTGAATAAAAATCCTCCAGCAAGGCCCAACATTGGTTTTAATTTGCTCATAATAACAACTTAATTAATTAATTAAATTGCATAGGGAGTTAGCGCTACCCGAGGATTCTTTCTACATAGCAGGGGGGGCCAGTGCTGATGATGTTGGTCCCAAACGAGCAGACTGCGGGGCCGCCTCGGGGAAACCCGGGGTATCTGGTATAACCTGTAGGATGTCTCATCCGGTTGTGGCCTGAGACGAGATACGCGCGGCTACTATCAGGGTGTCGGCACACCGGGAGGTCTTGCTGGACTTGTTTTACCATTGTCGAAATGTCTTGTGCTACCGAGATGCCGAGCCTAATCGGATTTCCCTAAGATAAGGAGTGATGATATTATATTTATCGCTTCAGCTAATCGTGAGAGCTTGTGATGGGCTAAGTTGGAACACCCCTGCAGGGTTATGATCTTTCGAAAGCCGTGCCCGCGGTTATGTGGCAGATTGGAATTTGTTAATGTCCGGTTGTAGAAAACTTGACAGAGGATCCGAAGTAAAACACACAACTGTGTGAGTAACCGTGACTGTCTCTTTTCACTTTGAGAAGATAACACGGTGGGGTTATGTTTGACTCGTATGTAGTTCAAGATCTTTAGCGATCACTACTTTTGCGACCGTTTGCGTAGATGCTCATCTCATTCTTGTACTCGTAAGCTAGCCACCATATTATGCTTAGCCGCTGCTGCAACCTCACCACTTTACCTCTTCCTACCTATAAAGCTTTGCTAGTCTTGATACCCATGGTTATGGGATTGCTGAGTCCTCGTGGCTCACAGATACTACAACACCAGATGCAGGTTCAGCCGAGTTTGATGCAGGAGCCGGTTCAAGTACTTCACTGGGAGCTCGATGAAGAGTTTGTCCGTATGCTTGTGACGTGTTCGACGATCAGTAGTGGTTTCTACTAGGATTCGATCCTGACCTGTGGCGTTATGTTGTATTGGTATCTTTCTTTTGATCTTCGCCCGTAGTCGGGTTGTGATGTTTTGAATGATGAATTGCTTATGTAATGTATTGTGTGAAGTGGCGAGTGTAAGCCAACTATCTCCTTTTGCAATTTAATCCCTCTTTTACATGAGTCGTGCAAAGATACCAAACTTGAGATCATTCTAGGATGGGCTTATACCTTTAAGTCGTGCCTCGACACGTAGGAGGTATAGTCCCATTCTGGGCATTACAGGTATGTCCTTTTTCATGCACTATTGCATCGCATGTCCAGATAGGCCTTATCCTATTCATAGTTGCATGGTGAGATGGCATGCTTGCACGCCGATACAAATAAGTTAGTGAGGCGACTCTCTTAGGTATATATGATTCATGACTCCTTCAGCCAACACGAGATAACTTAGGATGTTTTGTGCGTACTTGTGCTCAATAGTCTTTATTAGAGTTTTGTGGTCTTCAACGATAATGTGTGGACAAAGAAAACAAGGAATCTGACCAATTTTTTTGTTCAAATGTTAGGAATGAGTGCAGAAGCGGAACCAAGGAAGAAGAACAAGGTATGTGATATCATGTAAGACAGAGTATCACGAGACAGAATGATTTTATGTAGTCGAATGTGTACATATACCTGTCGTGGTTCTAAGTCTGACAGTACGAATAGGGGGTACGTAGGAGGAGGCAAGGTCCTAGCTACGGTGAGGTTGTATGCAAGATGTTTACGAGTTCAGGCCCTTCTCGAAGGAAGTAAAACCCTACGTCTCGATGCCCTGAGGCAGTCGACTGGAATATATATGGGTGTTTGAGTTATAGGGGGTGCGAACTCTTGTACTAGAGGAGGGGGTGGCTTATATAGAGTTCGCCAGGACCCCAGCCATCCCCACGTTACAAAGGGTTCAATGTACATAAAGGTAGGGCGTTACTGATAACGCCTGCAATAAAGAGTGGTAAAGTCATCCATTGTCATAGAATGAATGCCAGACTGTTGCTGTCCTAAGGGACCTTTGACCTTCAGGGGTCGAGTGTCTTTGGATGGTCGTGTGAAGTTGAGTCGTCTGAACGGGGGTGTGTAGTCGAGTGGAATGTACTCTTGGGCCGTATCAGTCGACTATTCCTGTTGCCTTCGAGTTGTCTTTTGAGCTTCTCGGGTAGTGACCTTGGGTGGGGTACCTGGGTCAGGCCCGTGACCCTACCCTAGGTCTATAACATCATCAATACCCCCTACCTCCGAAGCTAATTCCATTAATGAAGTACATGCAATCACAGAACACGAGGCTCAAAAAAATCTAAAACAAACAATGACAAATTGCACACAATTTACACATAAATTATGTTTTTATAATATGAAAAAGATGAGTATATAACCGTGGAATATTCACAAAAAAGCAATTGTTCAAATAGAGCAATTTTGACATGCTCCCTCTTTTCACATGAGAGGTAAGAAGGTAATAGTTAATCAAATCCACTACTTCATGCAATCAACGGCTCACATCTATTTTATACTCTTACCTCACATGTGAAAATGGGAGGTAAGAGAGAGCATGTTAAAAAAACTCTTTCAAATAAAAAATAAATTAGTGGCATATATTGCACTTTTTGTAATATGCAAAGAATGAACATATAATAGTGCAATTTCTACACTATAGTATAATTTGCATACATATTGTATAATACTCGCGTGTATACTTACACATATAAAAATGAAAATAAGGTTTTTCACAACAAAAAAGTTTCCACGTACAAAAAACTAAAGCAAGATCAAAATAATTCTTAAAAACAAATAGTGACAAAAATGAAGAGTGAATTAGTGGTATTGAAATTACCCTTTGAGAAGAAAGAAAATGAAAACAAAAAATCTAAAACAAACAATGACATTTTGTGCACAGAGTATGCACAAAATCATTTTTTTATAATATGCAAGAATAAACATATAATATGGCAACTTTTAAAAAAAAGCGGGTTTCCAAAGAAGGAATGAATTAATTACATTGGTATTAGCCTTAAAGAAGAAAGGAAAATGAAATAAAACAAAAACAAAACCAAAATAACAAACTTTTGGAAGGAAAAAAGAATTATCTGCATTGGTATTACCCTTAAAGAGTAAAGAAAATGAAATAATTTTTAAAATTAAATTAAATTAATCATTTTTTCTAAGGAATAATGAATAGAGGCATTAGTATTACCCTTAAAGAAGAAAAGAATACTATACCAAATTCCATTGCAAACAATGACATAATTTGCACTTTGTATACAAAAAAAGCACTTTTTGAAAATGTGCTTGAACAAGAATATAATAATGTAATTATTGGCATTGGTAATACCCTAAAAGAAGAAAGAAAATAAAATGGAAAAAGTAAATCAAAATGATAAAACTTTCTAACAAATAATGATTAGCGGCATTGTTATTACCCTTTCAAAAATAAAATAAAATCTAAGGAACGATGACCAAATTTGCACAGGATATACACAAAAATTGTGCTTTTTCAAATATGCAAGAATGAACTTATGATTGTGC
The DNA here is from genome assembly GCA_902687465.1 of Secale cereale. NCBI lineage: Eukaryota > Viridiplantae > Streptophyta > Magnoliopsida > Poales > Poaceae > Secale > Secale cereale. The sequence continues at coordinate 66,940,228 of LR738710.1, forward strand.
AAAACAAAGTTTCATATGAAGGAACGAATTAGAGGCATTGGTATTAGACTTATAGAAGGAAGGAAATAAAAAATAAATAAAAAATAAGTAAAAAGTCTTTATAAATAAGAATGAATTAGTAGCATTCATATTACCCATTAAGTAGAAAGAAAAAAACTTGCACACAACTTTGCACTGAAATTGCACTTTCTAATATGCAAAGATACATCATATAATAGCGTGATTTTCACACAAATTCTGTAGTAGTTGTGTGCATATATTTACGGTCACCTAACATCTCAAAACCCAACTTAAATGTAAAGTAAAAATAAAAGCAAAAATATATAAAAGGAGAAAAACAGGCAAAACGTTGGCAGAAAGGGAAGGCTGAGTTGCATATGTAAATGAGTTGTGGCCCGTAAGAGCATCTCTAGCAGACCCGCATAAGTGGTCAAACCCGCAATTTTTTTGCGTTTTACAGTTTTGGACGAAAAAAGTGTCCAGACCAGAAAACGTAAAAGTGGTACAACCCGTAAAATTTTGAAGGGCCACCGCAAATGCACACCCGAAACCCTTATCTTTGGAGGTTGGAAGGCCGAATTTAGGGGGCCCCGTATACCGGTCAAACCTCGTCGGAGTAAACATGCCGCCACGGAGTTTGCCGGAATCCGCCCTAAACTCATCGGAATTCATCACCGCGCACCGGAAAAGGCCGCTAGGCGCCGCAATCGATCGCCGCCGGTTCGAATTGGACGAGCTCGACATAGCCGTGGCCTCCCATGACCTCAGTCTGGCCGCCGGAATCCTCTTGGCATGACAGGCAAAGGGGCACTACTCGGCTGGCAATAGAGCAAGGCGCGGACGGCGGAGGCGGTGGGGCGTGGCCGGCAAGGCTGGGCACGGACGACGGAGGCGACGGGGCGTGGTCGGCGAGGCTGGGCGCGGCCGGCGCGGTGATGGGGCGCGGCCGACAGGGGCGGTCGCGGCCAACGGGCGACGCGGCATGGCTTGCGGATGATGGGGCGCAGCCGACGGGGTTGGACGCGACCGGAGTGGCCGGCTGGAGGAAGAGGCGGCAGCGGCCGGATTGAAGGAAGGAACTCTTTATTCCAGTTTTGCAGTATCTGTTCAGCCGTAGCTAAAATGATTCCTTAGAATGCACTTTTTTCAACCCGCATCCCAGTTTTACAGTTTGTGATTTTGCGAGGTCTGCTAGAGTTGCTCTAAGAAATCGACTGACTCAACATAAAATATGTGGTTGCTTGATTTTAAAAAGCCAAAACCCGCGAGAGCTATATCTCGCTTATAACAAGATTGTAGGAGCTTTCGCCTGAAGTGTCGACACTAAAGCTATATCTCGCTTATAACAAGATTGTAGGAGCTTTCGCCTGAAGTGTCGACACTAACAGGCCATTACATTGTAGCATACCTAAACTAAATAGAGTAGAAAATGGGAGCACGCAGGGATCGATCCTAGGATCTCCTGCAAGCCACCGAGTCTTCGTTAGGTTCATGTTAATTTAGGTACAACGCTAATGCTCACACGTGTGGGGGGAGCGAAATCCGCCCACACGTCCTATAACACATAGACTGCGCCACATCACCGCATGCATGCACGTGGAAATCTTTTTGAATTTTCAGTTTTTAAAATGTTTTATCTTTTAAATGAAAAATCTGATTGAAGATCCGTTTTCATCATTAAATCCTTCGCGACGAGATATTCGAAACTAGATCTCATATCAATATGTTTCGACGACTTTTTTCGGCTTAAAAGTTGTCATGTCTATTACACATGAATTGCCATGGTGTTTACACTAAAGTTGCCATGATAGGTTTCAGCTATTTTCTTTTATATGTAAAAGTAATTTTGACATATTATAAAACGGGGAATTAAGAAACTAGTTTTTTCATGAACCATAAACTAAAATTGCCATGATACATGCACTTGAAATTGCCATGGTTTATACGAAAAATAATTTTCATGGTTAAAGTGCTGGAATTGCCATCATCAAAATACTAAAATTAACATGCTCTAAAAACTAAAATTGCCACATGGCAACTTTAGTTTAAGCACTATGACAACTACAGTATAAACATCATGGTAACTTTTACACAAAAAAGTATTTCGTCGAAACATATCAACATGAGGTCTAGTTTTGAAGATCTCGTCGAGACAAAATTAATGGTGAAAACGGATTTTAATTGGATTTTATAATTAGTAGATAAAACATTTTTAAACCAAAAACCAAAAAGATTTCTGCTGATGTCATCTGTTCACATGTGGTAAAATGAGTGGTATTTGAGGCGTGTGGACGATGTGCAAGATGCCACACGTGTGGGCGTTTGCTTTTGCTAAATTAGTAGGGCGCGACCAACTTGAAGGAAAAGAGACAGTTTTCTATTGGTTTTTGAGGTTTTTTTGTTTTTTCTTGTTTTTTCAACAGGTTTTCTTCATTTTATTTTATGTATTTTTATTGGTTTTTTATTTTATTTTATTTTCTGTTTTTTATTTTTCAGTTTTCACTACCTTTTTTCTTCCTTCTTTTTTCTTGCTTTTACATCAGTTTTTTTTTCATTTCCTCGTTTCCCATCTATTTTCTTTTGTTTTCTCTCGGATTTCACTGTTTAGTACACACATTTTTGCTATATATCTAATATATTTTTCCATTAAACATTTACCATTTTGCAAAAACAACACTACATTTATTGAATAGATGGTCAACATTTTTTCTATATAAACTTATCATTTTTCAAATGCTTGATTAGTATTTTTTAAGTAATAGATTAACATTTTTGGAATACATGCTCAACTTTTTTCTATACACATTTTTTTTCAAATGGTTGATTAGTTTTTAATACAAATCTGACACTTTTAAAATAAATGATCAATATTGTCTTGAAATTCTTGACTAATATTTTAAAAATACGAGCTTAACATTTTTTCCAAATCCTCAATTACATTTTTAATGCATGGTCAACATTTTTTCTACACATATTTAACATTTTGAAAATCCTTGATTAACATTATTCGATTTTCATTTTTTATAAATCCATCATCAACATTTTCACACATTATATACCTTTTTTTTATCATTTTTCGTATGCATGAGAAAAAAATTCTATATACACACATAAAAGTTATCAACGACTTGGTTAACAAATCATTTTGAAAATTTTAATGTAAAGTGTTTTTAAATATTTTTATTTTATACAGAACAACAAAAGAGTACCTCTTCAAAAGGTGCACTCAGCTTTATTATGTGATCCATCAACGTCTCGGTCCTATTGTAGTGCACTGAACCAACTATTCCATTCACAACGTTTCGACGACTTTTTTCGGCTTAAAAGTTGTCATGTCTATTACACATGAATTGCCATGGTGTTTACACTAAAGTTGCCATGATAGGTTTCAGCTATTTTCTTTTATATGTAAAAGTAATTTTGACATATTATAAAACGGGGAATTAAGAAACTAGTTTTTTCATGAACCATAAACTAAAATTGCCATAATACATGCACTTGAAATTGCCATGGTTTATACGAAAAATAATTTTTATGGTTAAAGTGCTGGAATTGCCATCATCAAAATACTAAAATTAACATGCTCTAAAAACTAAAATTGCCACATGGCAACTTTAGTTTAAGCACTATGACAACTACAGTATAAACATCATGGCAACTTTTACACAAAAAAAGTATTTCGTCGAAACATATCAACATGAGGTCTAGTTTTAAAGATCTCGTCGAGACGAAATTAATGGTGAAAACGGATTTTAATTGGATTTTATAATTAGTAGATAAAACATTTTTCAACCGAAAACCAAAAAGATTTCTGCTGGTGTCATCTGTTCACATGTGGTAAAATGAGTGGTATTTGAGGCGTGTGGACGATATGCAAGATGCCACACGTGTGGGCGTTTGCTTTTGCTAAATTAGTAGGGCGCGACCAACTTGAAGGAAAAGAGACAGTTTTCTATTGGTTTTTGAGGTTTTTTCTTTTTTCTTGTTTTTTCAACAGGTTTTCTTCATTTTATTTTCTGTATTTTTATTGGTTTTATATTTTATTTTATTTTCTGTTTTTTATTTTTCAGTTTTCACTACCTTTTTTCTTCCTTCTTTTTTCTTGCTTTTACATCAGTTTTTTTTTTCATTTCCTCGTTTCCCATCTATTTTCTTTTGTTTTCTCTTGGATTTCACTGTTTAGTACACACATTTTTGCTATATATCTAATATATTTTTCCATTAAACGTTTACCATTTTGCAAAAACAACACTACATTTATTGAATAGATGGTCAACATTTTTTCTATATAAACTTAACATTTTTCAAATGCTTGATTAGTATTTTTTAAGTAATAGATTAACATTTTTGGAATACATGCTCATTTTTTTTCTATACACATTTTTTTTCAAATGGTTGATTAGTTTTTAATACAAATCTGACACTTTTAAAATAAATGATCAATATTGTCTTCAAATTCTTGACTAATATTTTAAAAATACGAGCTTAACATTTTTTCCAAATCCTCAATTACATTTTTAATGCATGGTCAACATTTTTTCTACACATATTTAACATTTTGAAAATCCTTGATTAACATTATTCGATTTTCATTTTTTTGTAAATCCATCATCAACATTTGCACACATTATATATCTTTTTTAATCATTTTTCGTATGCATGAGAAAAAAATTCTATATACAGATATAAAAGTTATCAACGACTTGGTTAACAAATCATTTTGAAAATTTTAATGTAAAGTGTTTTTAAATATTTTTATTTTATACAGAACAACAAAAGAGTACCTCTTCAAAAGGTGCACTCAGCTTTATTATGTGATCCATCAACGTCTCGGTCCTATTGTAGTGCACTGAACCAACTATTCCATTCACAACTTGCTAGCATGTACCTATAATACCACAGC
>LR738710.1:66945258-67000979 GCA_902687465.1 Secale cereale
CCCCCCCCCCCCCCCAAAAAAGGGTATCCTGAGAAACCCCATCAAAATTGTATCTGAGTTTGTGACAACACCTAGTTGATTAGCTACATAAACTGAAACTGCAAATAACTACAGGTATGCGAAAGACAGAGAAGAAAAATCTTACAGTATAAAGCCTTTAAAAAAGCATTAGAAGCATGGATGCTTACAAAAAGAACTCCAATTAGGACTTACCATATTAATAGAAATCCAATTTCCTTTCCCCTCTGTAGGTCCTCCTTATTGCCAGGTTTACATATGAAGACAGATTTCATATTCATATGAAATATTAATTCATAGGGAAACCAAAAATCGCTAGCACCTGTTGTCTACAGAATTTAATGCTCCAGCCTAGAAACACACATGACTGCAAGAAAAGTACCTCTCTAACTTCACCCAACTCTTCATTCTCTAATGTTGATGTTGAAACTCTTAAATCGCATGCATCAGGCGCTCTGGTAGTTGTTCTCATACTGTGCCAAAAGCTTCAGTTCTACAACCACTACACAATAGTAGAATTTAATGAAATACAGTGTCAGGTTCGAAGGTACCTTCCATCAACACAGCCTTATTGAGCACGTGTTGCTAGTCCCGCGGTTACGATTCCACTACTTCCTTACTTATACCAAGCTTTTCTAATGACCATGCTGCAAACTTTCTTTGTGATGTTAATACAAATTTATCTTAACTCAATCACGAGCATAATGGCCTCTTCTCCCTAACCAACATCCCTGGTTCCTCTCCTTCATCACCAGGTCATGTGTCAAACCTTATTGCATAACCTTAGCACCCATCGACAATGAATATAGATAACCTGCTACACACATCAACACTGAACATCGAGCGCAGCATATAGAGAACATATATGGCAGAAGCACAAAAAAACACCCATGTACATCAGGGAGGAATAATCCAATTGATAAACAGAGGAAGATAATAAACTGAAAGGCCACACATCATAAGGGGTAATTTTGCAATAGTGGGCATCAAAGTTCTCATGGCGTTCAACCACAGATCGGTAAGCCATTCTCTCAAATGGACATCATGTCACACCCCATGGCCATCACCAGCAGAAAAATTCGTACCAGTGAGCACATGCTCAGTTCCTGAAACAAAAATATCAAGCAAGTTGTCCGGGTTACACATGTGCAGATGGATTGCTGATGACGAAGGGTACATGTCAACTACTCCCTCTGTATATTTATTTACACAGGGAGTACAAATCAAACCAGAGCAAGAGCCGGCCACCGGATGGACATAGCTATTCATATACATCATTTTACTACTGGTTCGTCGTCTTCCTCATAAGGATCTTCCTAAAGACGATTTAAAACTGAACTCACCTTTCCATCAATAAAAGTGGAAGTAAAAATTGCAGCTGGGTGGCTCCTTTCCTAGTTCCCGATCTTCCGAGGTGCTCCGTTTTGCAACTGGAAGGTCGCGAGAAAGGCGTTGTTCTTTCCATCGAGCCTCCGCTAGAGGACGGGAGGGAGCTGCAGCAGCGTTGATCTGTGTTGTCGGAAAGGTGGAGGAGGACATGAAGAAAGACAACGAAGGGAGATGAAAGGAGAAGTAACCAATCTCCAGCATCACAATAGGAAAACCGAGGCAAAAGGGCAGAAACGATCGAACCAGGAGCTCCATCGCCATGGTCCGCCGCCGCCGGCCGCGCTGGGAAGCAACGCTTCGGGGAGAGAGAACGTGGTACTCTGAGGTGGGTTCGCTAAAAAAATCATCCTCTAGTGGCTTTTCGGCCCACAGCCTCTCAGCCCGGTTAACGAAAAGGTCTCTAGGTAGGTTTGCGGAGCAACAACCCGTTTACGTGTATCAGGTTATTGTAGAGTTGCATTGTGATTTGTGACGAGGAAAGAAGCAATTGCGGGAAGTTAAGAGGATCTGGGCCATCCAGCAGTGTGATCGGACGGCCGAAAACGTCAAATCGCTATGGTGGCTCCTAGCTAGCCCCGTTATACCTTTTCTTAATGTGGGAGGTGGAATCGTACTAGGACTAGGGAGTCCTAGTAGGACTCCACACTTCGGTGCGCCCTATGAGGGCCGGCCTCCCCCTCCCTCCATCATTTATATACGTGGCCAATGGGCACCCCATGGAGACCGAAGTTGATTTTAGCCATGTGCGGTGCCCCTACCCATAGATACACACCTCGGTCATACCTTTGCAGTGCTTAGGCGAAGCCCTGCGCCGGTAGCTTCATCATCACCGTCACCACGCCGTCATGCTGACGAAACTCTCTCGTGAAGCTCAACTGGATCAAGAGCTCGTGGGACGTCATCGAGCTGAACATGTGCTGAACGCGGAGGTGCCATACGTCGGTGCTTGGATCAGTTGGATCACGAAGACGTTCCACTACATCAACCCCGTCACTAGACGCTTCCGCTTTTGGTCTACGAGGGTACGTAGACACACTCTCCCCTCTCGTTGCTATGCTTCTAGTAGATAGATCTTGCGTGATCGTAGGAAATTTTTGAAATACTACGTTCCCCAACATGCACTAGAGCTATAAGTGTACGAAAGCTCAAAAGAAAACTAAGTGGGTGTGCATCCAACTTGCTTGCTCATGAAGACCGAGGGCATTTGAGGAAGCCTATTGTTGGAATATACAATCCAAGTTCTATAATGAAAATTTACCACTAGTAATATATAAAAGTGTCAAAATAGGAGACTCTCTATCATGACGAACATGGTGCTACTTTGAAGCACAAGTGTGGAAAAGAATAGTAACATTGTCCCTTCTCTCTTTTCTCTCATTTTTTGAAGAGTCCTCTTTTTTTCGAGTCTCTTTTTTTGGAGACTCTTTTGCCCTCTTTTTTTATAACCTCACATGGGAAAATGTTCTAATAATGATTATCATCACACTTTTATTTACTTACAACTCAAGAATTACAACTTGATACTAGAACAAAGATATGACTCCATATGAATGCCTTCGACGGTGTACCGGGATGTGCAATGATCAAGAGCGACATGCATAGAAAATATGAACGGTGGTCAAGCCACAAATACTATGCCAACTACATGATCATGCAAAGCAATATGCAATGATGGTATGTATTATAATAAACGGAACGGTGGAAGTTGCATGGCAATATATGTCGAAATGGCTATGGAAATGCCATAATAGGTAGGTATGGTGGCTGTTTTGAGGAAGGGTATAAGGTGGGTTTAATGCATCGAGGAAAGTTGCGCGGTGCTAGAGTGGCTAGCAAAGGTGAAAGGTTGAGAGTGCGTATAATCCATGGACTCAACGTTAGTCATAAAGAAGTCACATACTTATTGCAAAGAATTTATTAGCCCTCGAAGCAAAGTACTATTACACATGCTCCTAGGGAGAGGTTGGTAGGAGTTAACCATCGTGCGCTCCCAACTTTCACACAAAGGAAGACAATCATGAATAAATTGCGCTCCAACTTCATCACATAACTAGAAGACCATACGTGCATGCTACGGGAATCACAAACCTTAACACAAGTATTTGTTTAACTCCACAATTCACTACTAGCATAACTCTAATATCACCATCTTCATATCTCAAAACAATTGCAAGGAATCAAACTTCTCATATATTCAATGATATTTATGAAAGTTTTTATTACATCCTTATTGAATATCTATCATATTGGGACCAATTTCATAACACATGCATGTTACCATTACTATTTATAAGATTCTCAAAAAGATATAAGTGAAGCAGGGGAGATGGCAAACTACTCCAAAAGATATAAGTGAAGATCAATGAGTAGTTGAATAATTATGTGGCTATGTGAACACGCTCTCTCATTTAGAAACTTCAGATCTAATGTATTTTATACAGACAGAAAGCAAAATAAAATAAAATGACATTGCAAGGATAATACATATCATGTGAAGAAGCAAAAACTTAGGCTGAAGCAAAATTGACCGATAGTTGTTGATGAAGAAAGGTGGGATGCTTACTAGGGCATCCCCAAGCTTAGATGCTTGAGACTTCTTGAAAGATTATCTTGGGATGCCTTCGGAATCCCCAAGCTTGAGCTTTTGCGTCTCCTTAATTCTTCTCATATCATGGTTTCCCTAAATCTCAAAAACTTCTTCCACACAAAACTCAACAAGAACTCGTGAGATAAGTTAGTATAAATCAAATCAAAACCTTATACCTATCTAATGTACTAAATGCCTCTGCATATTCAATACTCCTATCCTCAAACAGAATCATTAAACACGCAAACATATGCAAACAATGCAAACATAACAACAATCTGTCTAAACATGACAGTCAGTAAAGAGTGCAATTTTACTCATACTTCCCTAACTCAAAATATTCTGAAAAATTACCATGTTATAGATAACTTATTCATGCTAATTTTGTAGAAATTTCAAGATCTTATCAAGTTCTGATTTTCTAAAAGAATTCAGACAATGATAGAAAACTTTATGTTTTCAAACAGCAACATAAAGACTTGCAAAATAAGCATGGTAAAGGCTAGATTTGACATTTTTATTGAAACAAAAGATAGAAAACATGTCTCTGAATAACAAAAAGTAAATAGAAACAAAATAAAATGACACTCAAAGCAAAACTCATATCGTGTGCCGAATAAAAATATAGCTCCAAGTGAGGTTACTGATAATGTTGGAGATGAAAGAGGGGATGCTTTCCGGGGCATCCCCAAGCTAAATTGCTTGGATATTCCTTGATATCTTGGGGTGCCTTGGGCATCCCCAAGCTTAGGGTCTTATCACTCCTTATTCTCCTCATATCGATATCTCGCCTAAAACTTGAAAACTTCAATCACAAAAAACTTAACAAAACCTTCGCGAGATCCGTTAGTAAAACAAACCCAATCCTTACTTGTAGGTACTGCTGTGAACTCATTCTTATTTTATATTTGTGTTATATACTGTATTCCAACCTTTTCATGGTTCATAGCTGCCGATACTACCCATAGATGCATCAAATTAAGCAAACAACACAAGAAAACCGAATCTGTCTAAAACATGGTAGTCTGTAAATATGCAAATTATAGTGAAACCCCTGTATCTCTAAAAATTCTGAAAAAGTTGGACAACGTGGGAAATTTGTAAACCAGAATTTTGTAAAACAATTCAAGAATTTATCATGTTCCAGTAATCAGAAAGAGTTCTCGCACTGGGTGAAAAAAATTCAGTTTTTCAGCAAAACCAATCTACTATCTCCCAAATCATCCCAAAGGTCTTACTTGCCACAAACACTAATAAAAGTTATAAAAACTTCTCTAACCATAGGCTAGATTATATATTTATTCAAGAACAGGAAATACAAATATTCGGCTGTCTCCCAACAAGCACTTTTCTTTAAAGCCTTTTAGCTAGACATCGATATTTTTTATGATGCTCACATAGAAATAAAAAATTAAAACACAAAGGGAGCATCATGAATTATATGACAAGCACATTTAAGCCTAACCCACTTACTATGCATAGGGATTTTTTTGAGCAAACAATTTATGGGAGAAAGAATCAACTAGCATAGGAAGGCAAAACAAGCATGACTTCAAAACTTTCAACACATAGATAGGAGACTTGATATTATGGCAATACCTACAAGCATATGTTCCTCTCTCCTAATAATTTTTAGTAGCATCATGGATGAATTCAACAATATAGCTGTCACATAAAGCATTCTTTTCATGATTCATAAGCATAGACATTTTACCACTCCCCACATAAGCAAAGTGGATCTAGGGGGTGTTCGGGTGGGGGAGAGAGAGAGAGAGGAGAGGAGCTCACCATGGGGAAGAAGAAGAATGTGGAAGAAGAGTGGTGGTGGGGCCCACACACCAGACCCTCCCAATCTTATCCACCCCTGGACCCTGACGGTAGGAGCCAGTAGCCTACCGCCAGGATATGTGGCGGTAGGGTCCTTTTCCACACCAGCTGCAGCTGATGGCCGCCAGACGTCGTCCCGTCGCCTACCGCGTGGGACGCTGGCGGTAGGGTGTGGGGGGCTACCGCTGGGACCCAGGCAGTAGGCAAAAGGGTCAGATCCCCCCGAAAAAAATCAAACATGGTCAGATCCCAAAATTTTACCAGAAAAGGGTCAAACTACAAAATTCAACCACATTGAAATGGCGAGCCCTTGACGGTTCAGTGTACGCATCACGTGTTGGAAATATGCCCTAGAGGCAATAATAAATTTGTTATTATTATATTTCCTTGTTCATGATTATTGTTTATTATCCATGCTAGAATTGTATTGATAGGAAACTCAGATACATGTGTGGATACATAGACAAACACCATGTCCCTAGTAAGCCTCTAGTTGACTAGCTCGTTGATCAACAGATGGTCACGGTTTCCTGACCATGGACATTGGATGTCGTTAATAACGGGATCAGATCATCAGGAGAATGATGTGATGGACAAGACCCAATCCTAAGCCTAGCACGGATCGTGTAGTTTGTATGCTAAAGCTTTTCTAAATGTCAAGTATCTTTTCCTTAGACCATGAGATTGTGCAACTCCCGGATACCGTAGGAATGCTTTGGGTGTGCCAAACGTCACAACATAACTGGGTGGCTATAAAGGTGCACTACGGGTATCTCCGAAAGTGTCTGTTGGGTTGGCACGAATCGAGACTGGGATTTGTCACTCCGTGTGACGGAGAGGTCTCTCTAGGCCCACTCGGTAGGACATCATCATAATGTGCACAATGTGATAAAGGAGTTGAACACGGGATGGTGTGTTATGGAACGAGTAAAGAGACTTGCCGTAACGAGATTGAGCAAGGTATCGGCATACCGACGATCGAATCTTGGGCAAGTGCTATACCGATAGACAAAGGGAATCATATACGGGATTGATTGAATCATTGACATCGTGTTTCATCCGATGAGATCATCGTGGAACATATGGGAGCAAACATGGGTATCCAGATTCCGCTGTTGGTTATTGGCCGGAGAGTTGTCTCGGTCATGTCTGCATGGTTCCCGAACCCGTAGGGTCTACACACTTAAGGTTCGATGACGCTAGGGTTATAGGGAAAGTATGTACGCGGTTACCGAATATTGTTCGGAATCCCGAATGAGATCCCAGACATCACGAGGAGTTCCGGAATGGTCCGGAGGTAAAGATTCATATATGGGAAGTCCCGTTTTGGTCACCGGAAAAGTTTCGGGCGCTATCGGTAGCGTACCGGGACCACCGGGAGGGTCCCGGGGGTCCACCGGGTGGGGCCACCGGCCCCAGAGGGCTGTGTGGGCCAGGTGTGGGAGGGGACCAGCTCCAGGTGGGCTGGTGCACCCACCACCAGGGCCCAAGGCGAAGAGAGAAGGGAAGGAGGGGAAACCCTAGGCTCAGATGGGCCTAAGGCCCACCTAGTGGTGCGCCCCCTCTCTCCCCCTTGGCCGCCCCCCTAGATGGGATCTAGGGTTGGCCGCCTCCCCTAGGGGTGGAAACCTAGGAGGGGGCGCAGCCCCTCCCTTCCCCCTATATATACTTGAGGTTTGGGGCTGCCCAACATACGGTTGGACCTCTCTCTCTTGGCGCAGCCCTACCTCTCTCCCTCCTCGTCTTTCGCAGTGCTTGGCGAAGCCCTGCTGGAGTCCCGTGCTCCTCCACCACCACCACGCCGTCGTGCTGCTGCTGGATGGAGTCTTCCCCAACCTCTCCCTCTCTCCTTGCTGGATCAAGGCGTGGGAGACGTCATCGGGCTGCACATGTGTTGAATGCGGAGGCGCCGTTGTTCGGCGCTTAGATCGGAATCAACCGTGATCTGAATCGCTGCCAGTACGAATCCTTCATCCGCGTTCTTGTAACGCTTCCGCATTGCGATCTACAAGGGTATGTAGATGCACTCCCCTCTCCCTCGTTGCTAGATTACTCCATAGATTGATCTTGGTGATGCGTAGAATTTTTTTGATTTCTGCTACGATCCCCAACAGTGGCATCATGAGCTAGGTCTATGCGTAGTTTCTTGCACGAGTAGAACACAAAGTAGTTGTGGGCTTCGATTTGTCAATTTACTTGCCGTTACTAGTCTTATCTGGATTCGGCGGCATCGTGGGATGAAGCGGCCCGGACCAACCTTACACGTACTCTTACGTGAGACTGGTTCCACCGACTGACATGCACTAGTTGCATAAGGTGGCTAGCGGGTGTCTGTCTCCCCCACTTTAGTCGGATCGGATTCGATGAAAAGGGTCTTTATGAAGGGTAAATAGAAATTGGCATATCACGTTGTGGTTTTGGCGTAGGTAAGAAACGTTCTTGCTAGAAACCTATAGCAGCCACGTAAAACTTGCAACAACAATTAGAGGACGTCTAACTTGTTCTTGCAGCATGTGCCGTGTGATGTGATATGGCCAAAAGGATGTGATGAATGATACATATGTGATGTATGAGATTGATCATGTTCTTGTAATAGGAATCACGACTTGCATGTCGATGAGTATGACAATCGGCAGGAGCCATTGGAGTTGTCTTATTTTATTGTATGACCTGCGAGTCACTGAAAACGCCATGTAATTACTTTACTTTATTGCTAACCGTTAGCCATAGTAGTAGAAGTAATGTTTGGCGAGACGACTTCATGAAGACACGATGATGGAGATCATGGTGTCATGCCGACGACGATGATGATCATGGAGCCCCGAAGATGAAGATCAAAAGGAGCAAAATGATATTGGCCATATCATGTCACTATTTGATTGCATGTGATGTTTATCATGTTTTACATCTTATTTGCTTAGAACGACGGTGATGGTCTCTCACTAAAATTTCAAGAATTGTGTTCCCCCTAACTGTGCACCGTTGCTAAGGTTCGTTGTTCCGAAGCACCACATGATGATAGGGTGTGATAGGTTCTAACGTTCGCATACAACGGGTGCAAGCCAGATTTACACACGCGATACACTTAGGGTTCACTTGACGAGCCTAGCATGTACAGACATGGCCTCGGAACACGGAAGACCAAAAGGTCGAACATGAGTCGTATAGAAGATACGATCAACTTAAAGATGTTCACCGTTGATGACTAGTCCGTCTCACGTGATGATCGGACACGGCTTAGTCGATTCGGATCATGTATCACTTAGATGACTAGAGAGATGTCTATCTGAGTGGGAGTTCATTAGATGAACTTAGTTGTCATGAACAATAGTCTAAGTTGTCTTCGCAAATTATGTTGTAGACCAAAAGCTTGCTTTGTAGCTCCCTGTTTAATACGATCCTAGAGAAAGACTAAGTTGAAAGATATTGTAAGCAATGATGCGGACTGGATCCGTAGTCCGAGGAGTGTCCTCACTGCTACACAGAAAGCTTACGTCTTTGATGCACCGCTCGATGTGCAAACCCCTACAACATTGTCTGTGGATGTTGTGAACACCTGACAGACACGTCCTGGTGACTACTTGATAGTTAAGTGCACCATACTTTACGGCTTAGAATCGGGATTCCAATGACGTTTTGAACGCCATAGGACATATGAGATGTTCCAAGAGCTGAAACTGGGATTTCAGGCTCATGCCCGTGTTGAGAGGTATGAGACCTCTGACAAGTTCTTTTGCCAACAAGATGGAGGAGAATATCTCAACTAGTGAGCATGTGCTCAGAGTGTCTGGGTGCTAAAATCACTTGAACCAAATGGGAGTTAATCTTCCAGATGAGATAGTGGTTGACGGAATTCTCTAGACGCTATCACCAAGCTGCTAGAACTTTGTGATGAACTATGACATGCAAAGGATGGAGATGATCCCGGAGCTATTAGCGGTGCTTAAGACCGCAAAAGTAGAAATCAAGAAGGAGCATCAAGTGTTGATGGTTTAACAAGACCACTGGTTTCAAAAGGGGCAAGGGGTAGAAGGGAAACTTCATGAATGGCAAACCAGTTGTCACTCTGATGAAGGAACCCATGGTTGAACCCAAACCTCGAGACTAAGTGCTTCTATTGTAAGGGAAACGGTCACATGGTAGCAGAACTACCCCAAATACATGGTATATAAGAAAGCTGGCAACTTCAACAAAGTATATTTGATATATGTGTTATTGATGTGTACCTTACTAGTACTCCTTGTAGTATCTGGGTATTGGATACCGGTTCAGTTGCTATTATTAGTGACTTGAAGCAAAAGCTACAGACTGAACGAAGACTAGCTAAGGGCGAGGTGACGATGTTGGAAGTGTTTCCAAGGTTGATGAGATCACCATCGCACGCTCTCTCTACCTTCGGGATTAGTGTTGAACCTAGATAAATGTTATCAGGTGTCTACGTTGAGCATGAATATGATTAGATCATGTTCATTGCAATACGGTTATTCATTTAAGTTAGAGAATAATGGTTATTCTGTTTACATGAATAATACTTTTATGGTCATGCACCCAATGGTTTATTGAATCTCGATCATAGTAATACACATGATAATAATATTAACGCCAAAAGATGTAGAGTTAATAATGATAGTACCACTTTCTTGTGGCACTGCCGCTTAGGTCATTTTGGCATAAAATGCATGAAGAAACTCCATGCCGATGGATGTTTGGAGTCACTTGATTTTGAATCGCTTGACACAAGCGAGCCATGCCTCATGGACATGATGACTAAGATCCCGTGTTCAGGTACAATGAAACGGGCAAGTGACTTGTTGGAAATCGTACATGCTGATGTGTGTGATCCAATGAGAATTAAGGCGTGTGGTGGATATCGTTATTTTCTCATCTTCACTGACGATTTGAGTAGATATGGGTATATTTACTTAATGAAGCAAAGGTCTGAAACGTTTGAAAAGTTCAAGCAATTTCAGAGTGAAGTTAAGAATCATCATAACAAGAAGATCATGTTCCTACGATCTGATCAAGGGGAGATTTTCCGAATTATGAGTTTGGCAATCACTTAAGACATTGTGGAATTGTTTTGCAGTTGAAGTCACCTGGAACACCACAGCGTAATGGTGTGTCCACACGTCGTAATCGAACCTTATGAGATATGGTGCGATCTATGATGTCTCTTACCGATCTACCGCTATTATTTTGAGGTAATGCATTAGAGACAGCTGCATTCACTTTAGATAGGGCACCATCTATGTTCGTTGAGACGACGCCGTATGAACTATGGTTTGGCAAGAAACCAAAGTTGTCGTTTCTTAATGTTTGGGGCTGCGATGCTTATGGCTTCAGCCGGAAAAAGCTCGAACCCAAAGCGGACAAATACATCTTCATAGGATACCCAAAGGTAATAGTTGGGTATACCTTCTATCTCAGATCCAAGGACAAAAATGTTTGTCGCTAAGAACGGGTCCTTTCTCGAGAAGGAGTTTCTCTCGAAAGAATTGAGTGGGAGGAAGATAGAACTTGATGAGGTTGTCGAACCCTCACTTCAACCGGAGAGTAGTGCAACATAGAAAGATGTTTCTGTGGAACCTACGACTGTTGAAGAGGAAACTAATGATAGTGATCATGAAGCTCCAGATCAAGTTGCTATCGAACCTCGTAGGTCGACAAGGATATGTACTACTCCTGAGTGGTATGGTGATCCTGTCTTAGATGTCATGTTGTTGGACAACAATGAACCTACGAACTATGGAGAAGCGGTGGGCCCATATTCTGACAAATGGTTAGAAGCCGAGAAATCCGAGATAGGATCCATGTATCAAAACAAAGTATGGACTTTGGTGGACTTGCCCAATGATCGGCAAGCCATTGAGATAAATGGATCTTTAAGAAGAAGACGGACGTGGACGGTAATGTCACCGTCTATGAAGCTCGACTTGTGGCAAAGAGTTTTTCACAAGTTCAAGGAGTTGACTACGATGATATATTCTCACCCGTAGCGATGCTTAAGTCCGCCGGAATCAAGTTAGCATTAGCTGCATTTATGAAATCTGGCAGATGGATGTCAAAACAAGTTTCGGTACTAGTTTTCGTAAGGAAAGGTTGTATGTGATACAATCAGAAAGATTTTGTCGATCCTAAGGATGCTAAAAGATATGCTAGCTCCAGCGATCCTTCCATGGACTAGACCAAGCATCTCGGAGTCAGAATATACGCTTTGATGAAGTGATCAAAGTTTATGGGTTTATACTAAGTTTTTTTAGAAACTTGTATTTACAATAAAGTGAGTGGGAGCACTACAACATTTCTAATAAGTATATGTGAATGACATATTGTTGATCCGAAATGATGTAAAATTTCTGGAAAGCATAAAGGGTTGTTTGAAAGGAGTTTTTTCAAAGGAAGACCTGGATAAAGCTGCTTACATAATTGGGTATCAAGATCTATAGAGATAGATCAAGACACCTAATGATACTTTCAAAAGAACACACACCTTTGACATGATTTTGAAGGAGTTCAAAATAGATCAGTCAAAGAAGGAGTTCTTACCTGAGTTGTAAGGTGTGAAGTTGAGTAAGACTCAAAGCTTGACCACGATAGATGAAGGAGGAACGACGAAGGTCATCCTCTATGCTTTTGTCATAGGCTCTATACGGTATGCCATGCTGAGTACCGCACCTGATGTGTGCCTTGCCACATGTCTGGCAAGAGGGTACAAAAGGTGATCCAGGAGTAGATCACCAGATAGCGGTCAAATTATCCTTAGAGGAATAAGGAAATGTTTCTCGGTTATGGAGGTGATAAAGAGTTCGACGTAAAGAGTTACGTCGATGCAAGCTTAACACCTATCCGGATAACTCTAAGTAGAGATACCGGATACGTATAGTGGAGCAACAGTTTGGAATAACTCCAAGTGGAACGTGGTAGCAGCATCTACGATATGACATAAAGTTTTGCGAAGTACATAGGGATTTGAATGTTGCAGACCCGTTGACTACAACCTCTGTCACAAGCATAACATGATCAAACCCAAAACTCATTGAGTGTTAATCACATATTGATGTGAACTAGATTACTGACTCTAGTAAACTCTTTGGATGTTGGTCACATGGCGATGTGACCTGTGAGTGTTAATCACATGACGATGTGAACTAGATTATTGACTCTAGTGCAAGTGGGAGACTATTGGAAATATGCCCTAGAGGCAATAATAAATTGGTTATTATTATATTTCCTTGTTCATTATTATTGTTTATTATCCATGCTAGAATTGTATTGATAGGAAACTCAGATACATGTGTGGATACATAGACAAACACCATGTCCCTAGTAAGCCTCTAGTTGACTAGCACGTTGATCAACAGATGGTCACGATTTCCTGACCATGGACATTGGATGTCATTACTAATGGGATCACATCATTAGGAGAATGATGTGATGGACATGACCCAATCCTAAGCCTAGCACAGATCGTGTAGTTCGTATGCTAAAGCTTTTCTAAATGTCAAGTATCTTTTCCTTAGACCATGAGATTGTGCAACTCCCGGATACCGTACGAATGCTTTGGGTGTGCCAAACGTCACAACGTAACTGAGTGGTGCACTACGGGTATCTCCGAAAGTGTCTGTTGGGTTGGCACGAATCGAGACTGGGATTTGTCACTCCGTGTGACGGAGAGGTATCTCTGGGCCCACTCGGTAGGACATCATCATAATGTGCACAATGTGATCAAGGAGTTGAACACGGGATGGTGTGTTACGGAACGAGTAAAGAGACTTGTCGTAACGAGATTGAGCAAGGTATCGGCATACCGACGATCGAATCTCGGGCAAGTGCTATACCAATAGACAAAGGGAATCGTATACGGGATTGATTGAATCCTTGACATCGTGGTTCATCCGATGAGATCATCGTGGAACATATGGGAGACAACATGGGTATCCAGACCCCGCTATTGGCTATTGGACGGAGAGTTGCCTCGGTCATGTCTGCATGGTTCCCGAACCCATAGGGTCTACACACTTAAGGTTTGATGACGCTAGGGTTATAGGGAAAGAATGTATGCGGTTACCGAATGTTGTTCGGAGTCCCGGATGAGACCCCGGACGTCACGAGGAGTTCCGGAATGGTCTGGAGGTAAAGATTCATATATGGGAAGTCCCGTTTTGGTCACCGAAAAAGTTTCGGGCGCTATCGGTAGCGTACCGGGACTACCGGGAGGGTCCCGGGGGTCCACCGGGTGGGGCCACCGGCCCCAGAGGGCTGCGTGGGCCAAGTGTGGGAGGGGACCAGCCCCAGGTGGGCTGATGCGCCCCCACCAGGGCCCAAGGCGAAGAGAGAAGGGAAGGAGGTGAAACCCTAGGCTCAGATGGGCCTAAGGCCCACCTAGTGGTGCGCCCCCTCTCTCCCCCTTGGCCGCCCCCTAGATGGGATCTAGGGCTGGCCGCCGCCCCTAGGGGTGGAAACCCAGGTGGGGGGCAGCCCCTCCCTTCCCCCTATATATACTTGAGGTTTGGGGCTGCCCAACATACGGTTGGACCTCTCTCTCTTGGCGCAGCCCTACCTCTCTCCCTCCTCGTCTCTCGCAGTGCTTGGCGAAGCCCTGCTGGAGTCCCACGCTCCTCCACCACCACCACGCTGTCGTGCTGCTGCTGGATGGAGTCTTCCCCAACCTCTCCCTCTCCCCTTGCTGGATCAAGGCGTGGAAGACGTCATCGGGCTGCACGTGTGTTGAACGCGGAGGCGCCGTTGTTCGGCGCTTAGATCGGAATCAACCGCGATCTAAATCGCTGCGAGTACGACTCCTTCATCCACATTCTTGTAACGCTTCCGCATCGCGATCTACAAGGGTATGTAGATGCACTCCCCTCTCCCTCGTTGCTAGATTACTCCATAGATTGATCTTGGTGATGCGTAGATTTTTTTTGATTTCTGCTACGATCCCCAACATCACGCCAAAAGCGTGATATAGGAGGAGACACTACTAGGAAAAGGGCTATAGATGATATGGACTCTAATGGCGCACCAGACACATGGTGCGACAGTACTATATAGTAATGGCGCACCATGTGTCGGTGCGCCATTAGAATGGTAGACACTAATGGCGCACCAGACCTTCGGTGCGCCATTAGTAACAATTTTTTTATTTTTTTCAGAAATACTAATGGCGCACCGTGGCATAGTGCGCCATTACTAGTTTAACTAGTAATGGCACACCTCCAACTCAGTGCGCCAGTAATATTTTTTTTTGCAACACTACTAATGCCGCACCACTTACTAATGCGCCATTAGTAACACTGGTTACTAATGGCGCATTAGTGAATGGTGCGCCATTAGTAAACTGGGACCAGCTAGATATTTTGGACATCCACACCTACACACTCACTTTCCCCACTTCATTCTCTCCACCTCCCCCTCCAAGCTTGTGTCGGCTGCCTCCTCCTCGTCACCTCATTTGCACCATAGATTCATCAAAATTAAGTGGTTAAATTACCTTTTTTATAGGTAAGTAAGGGGGGAAAGCTATCTTTATGTTGTAGATCTACATTTTTTTCTCCCTCGAGCTCCAACAACCGTGTACATGCACTTTTTATGGCCTAGCTAGATCTATGTATGTTTGTGGTGTTGCATATATGTTTGTGTTTGCAGGTACCGGTATTTGAAATGCGATAGTTGCCAATTTTTTGCCGAAATGTTGATTCATTTCCGTTTCGGCGAGAATTTTGGCACTATGCATTCTTTTTGGTCAAATTTTTAGGGAAAGTCATGCCAATTTTTTTGTTGGTTCTAAAATATCGTTTTGCTCTACTCCGCAGGCGACCATGGTCCGCACGATGACCGAAGGCATCGTGAATAGGTTTTTGAGCTCCGCGAAGGTCGAGATGCTTCAAAAGAACGAGACCGAGGTAAGATGTCCGTGTCGAAGATGCAAGCTGAAGAGCCTTATTGCGGACCCAGATTTCGGGCAGGTGCGGGACCACCTGCTCTTGCGTGGTTTCATGGATGGCTATCGGTGGCAAGGTGATGAAGATGACTATGAAGTCGTCCATGGCCGGGCAAGAAATGAGGAAGGGCAGCAAGACAACCACCGCGGCGAAGGCGGGCGAGAAGACGAAGAATCTCCAGGACATGATCATGACGGTGATGCTGTACACAGTCATCATGTAGAAGATGCCGGACATGATGATGAGGAAGATCAGGACGAAGGGCATGATCATGATCTAGATGAAGATGCCGGAGCAGACGACGATGGAGGCTGGGTGCAGGACCCTCATATTCAAGAGCTACTTCTCAAGCAGACGGATAACGCAAGAGCTGCCGCCCGCGAGAAAGCCAAGCTGTATCAACTAGAGATAGACGCGGTTACTCCATTGTATGAAGGATGCAGGCCCGAGGATACCCGCCTGAAAGTAACGCTCATGGCTCTGGAAATGAAGGTAAAACACAAAATGACCGACGCATGCTTCGACGAGAACATGTCATTCTGGCACGAACGTCTTCCCAAGGGGAACAAGTGCCCGACTAGTTTCGAGGAGGCGAAGAAAATCGTGTGTCCTCTGGATTTACTGCACGTGAAATACCATGTGTGCATGAGCAATTGCATCATTTATCGGGACGAGCACGCAGAGTCTACCATATGTCCGGTGTGCGGCGTCACTCGATACAAGAAGCGAAAGAAAGCTCCTCGAAAAGTGGTGTGGTACTTTCCGATCACTCCTCGTTTGAAGCGGTATTTCGCGGACCCTAAGGTAGCAAAGCTCCTGTGTTGGCACGCGGATAGGGAGGAGAAGAAGCGAGAAGATGACGGAAATGATCTGGAGATAAATAAAAAAGACAAGATGCTGAGTCACCCTAAGGATGCGAGCCAGTGGCAAGCGTTGAACTTTGAAGACCTGGAATTTGGGAACGATCCAAGGAACATCGTGCTGGGCGCGAGCACCGATGGAGTCAATCCGTTTGGCAGCCAGAGAAGCACACATAGCACCTGGCCTATGTTTGTGTGGATGTACAACCTTCCCCCCTGGTTGTGCATGAAGAGGAAGTACATTCACATGAGTATGCTAATTGAAGGGCCGAAACAACCAGGGAACGACATCAATCTGTATCTGGGGCTGCTGAAAGAGGAGCTTGACACGCTGTGGAAAACGCCAGCCAATACATGGGACGCCGCAGAGAAAGAATATTTCCCTATGAGAGCCGCACTGCTCACGACGGTGCACGACTATCTCGGTTACAGATATGTCGCGGGGCAGGTGGTCCACGGATTTTCTGGATGCATCAGGTGCATGGATGACACAACGTATCGCCAGCTAGATAGAGATCCTGGGTCTTCAAAAACCATGTTCATGGGACATCGAAGGTGGCTTCGCGAAGATGGCCCGTGGAGGAAACGCAAGGATCTGTTCGATGGTGAAACCTGAACCCCGAAGACGCCCGCGTACAAGGAGCGGCAAGGAAATAGACGAGCTGTTGAAAAATTGGAAATATTGCCCACTACCGGGAAAGAAGCAAAAGGCGCCAGAGCCGGGAAACAAGCGAAAGGCGCCAGAGCCGCTGCTGAAGGTATGGAAAACGAGGTCTGTTTTCTGGGACTTGTCGTACTGGAAGATCCACCATGTGCCTCACAACCTTGATGTCATGCATATCACGAAGAACGTGTGCGAGAGTCTGCTTGGTACCCTGCTCAACATGCCAGAGAGGACCAAAGTTGGGCCGAAAGCAAGGGCAGACTTGAAATCAATGGGCATCAGGCAGGAGCTTCACGCTAATGATGATGAGGCGAAGCAGGACACGAAAAGTCGTCGCAAAGGAAAAAAGGCCAAGAAGACCGGAAATGACTACCCTCCCGCATGCTTCACTCTAAGTCAGGAGGAGATCGAGCAGTTTTTCACCTGCCTCGTAGGAGTAAAACTTCCTTACGGTTACGCGGGGAAGATAAGTAGATACCTAGACCCAGCGAAGCAGAAGTTCAGCGGGATGAAGTCTCACGACTGTCACGTGCTGATGACGCAGATTCTTCCAGTTGCAATCCATGGGATCATGGACGCGCACGTCCGTGAAACGCTATTTGGCCTATGCAACTTTTTTGGCGTCATCTCTCGGAAGTCGGTTGGCGTGAGGCAACTCAGAAGGCTACAGGAAGAGATCGTGGTGATACTATGCGAGCTTGAGATGTACTTCCCGCCCGCATTCTTCGACGATATGGTGCATCTACTGGTCCATATCATGGAGGATATCATCCAACTCGGGCCGACATTCCTGCACAACATGATGCCGTTCGAAAGGATGAATGGTGTCATCAAAGGATACGTTCGCAACATGTCACGTCTAGAGGGAAGCATAGCCAGGGGCTTTCTGACCGAAGAGTGCATCTCCTACGACATGAATTATCTAGGCATCGAGAACCCCGTTGGTCTGCCCGTCAACAGGCACCTCGGCAGGCTCGCTGGATGGGGTCACCGCGAGGGTCGCCACGAAATGCATGTCGACTTCGAGGATCGACTCGCCGACTTTGAAAGAGCAAACCTAGTCACGCTACAACACATAGACGTGGTCGATCCTTGGGTGGTAGAGCACAAAACCTTTATTGAGAAGACGTACAGTGACCCAGGCCAACAGAGGACGGACGAAGATATAATCAAAGAGCACAACTCATGTTTCACACGTTGGTTCAAGCAGAAGCTTCTGTTGTACCCTTTACATGAGGATTCTTCCGCGGAAGAACAACTCATATTCGCCTTGTCACAGGGCGCCGGGCACAACCTGATGACCTATGAGGCATACGATATCAATGGCTACACATTCTACACCGAGGACAAGGACATGAAGAGCGGTGGTTATCAGAACTCCGGGGTAACGATGGAATCCTACACCGGTAACGACAAGGACAGATACTACGGAAGGATCGAGGAGATCTGGGAGCTGAGCTACGCTGGAGAGAAGGTCCCGATGTTCCGTGTCAGATGGGCCAAGAGCGTCCTAAAAGAGGACCGATATTTCACCACCATGGTTATACCCGAAGCCAAATCCAAGACCGCGGGCGCAAACGTCACCGCGAAAAATGAGCCATGGGTACTGGCTTCCCAAGTGGACCAATGCTTCTTCATTACCGACCCGTCAAAGCCCAGTCGTGTTGTCGTGAGGAGAGGCAAAAGGAAGATCATCGGAATGGATGGAGTCGCCAATGAGCAAGACTTCGACAAGTACGGCGACCCGAAGATGGAACATGACGACGACGATGAAGTAGCAGCATACACCACAAGAAGAAGCAGGACCACCCTACCTAAAGGACGTCCGTTCCACAGAAGAACTCCATTTGCGAAAAAGAAGGGCAAGAAGATTGTGAACAGATACCTAGGTAGCTAAGATCGATTGTATTTAAATTGTAGACTTCATTTCTCGATTGTATTTCATGGGCACTTTTTGAACTATCATGAATATTTTTAAATTTCATGGGCACTTTTTGAATTCATGAAAAAATATTGAATATTCATGAGGACACTCGATCTCAATCCCCCTCCATCTCGATCGCTATCTCCCCTCGCCAGATCCCCCTCGCCGCCGAGCACCCCCCGCACCCTCCCCCGCTCCACCACCGTCGACGACCCCCGCACCCTCCCCCGCTCCACCGTCACAAATGAATGCAACTAAAAATAAAAAAACAAATTTGATTATATTTTCAAAAAACAAATTTGATTATATTTTCAAATAAAAAATTTGATGGTATTTTCAAATAACAAATTTGATGATATTTTTTTATATTTATAAATATTTTCAAATAAAAAATCTAATGATATTTTTAAAAAAATTATTACTGTTTTTATAAAAAATTATTACTATTTCATATTCATATTCATTTTCTAAAAAACTATTAGATGCAACAAAAAATAATAAAAAAATCTTACTTATGGCGCACGGCTGGCTGATGCGCCATTGCTATCTAAAAAAACAATACTTATGGCGCACGGTCCTGCTGGTGCGCCATTGCTATAAAAAAACATTCTAATGGCGCACAGCGAGGGGGTGCGCCATTAGTAATCTTCCCCCATCCATACACTTCGTCCCTCCCGCGTCCCTCCCTCTCGCCAGACACTTCTTCCCTCTCCCTCCACTGCGCCGCTCCCTCCCTCGTCCCTCCCTCCACCGCGCCGCCGCCGCCGCCCCGACCCACTGCGCCGCAGCCGCCCACGCGCCCCCGCCAGCTCCCTCTCCACATCCTCCCCTTCCTCCCCCTCGAGCGCCGCCTTCCCCCCGAGCCCCGCCTCCCCCCGCCTCCCTCGAAACCCTAGAAACCCGCCGGAGATTTGGAGCCTCGGAGCCGCCGGAGACTTGGAGCCTCGGAGCCGCCCCACGTCCACCAGGAGAGGAGGCCCCACGTCCACCAGGAGAGGAGGCCCGCGACCTCCCCGCCGTCTATCCACGCCTCCCCCAAGCTCGCCGTCTCCACTCCGGCCACCACCTCATCGTGTTCAGGCAACCCTCCTCCCTCTACCTCTCTTCTCCTCTCTTCCTCCTCTCCTCCCTCCCGACCATGCCCTCTTCTTCTCTCTTTTGCTAGGTTTAGGTCAAATCCCTCTCGAATTTAGGTCAAATTAGGTTCAAAAAATTGTGGGAGTAGTGCCTAGCAAACATGAATAATTAGTACTCCATGTGCATTGGAGTACTTGGTACCTGCAAGATTTGTACACACTGAAAAAATGCACTGGACACACTGAAGAAAAATGCACTGTATCATGTATTTGTCCATGGTTTATAGACGAAAAAATGCACTGGACACACTGAAGAAAAATGCACTGTATCATGTATTTGTCCATGGTTTATAGATGAAAATGAGTTATTTTGCACTAGAGAATATAGTTGTGTATGCTGTAACCTTGTTTTAACTGCATCTTCGCACCTGTGAGTTTTCCATCTTCTTTGCTACTCTATTGGACATTAACCATTGCAAGCAGTGTGCTGCTACCACTGTCCTGCAAGGTAAGAGACATGTAGGACTGAAACTGGATCCAGTCCTGTTTGCAACTAGATACAGACTAATTGCAAACTGTGCTCTTTATTATATCCCAGTAAAATAAAATATAGGATAAAGTATGTAGTGCTGGCTCCTGAGAATGAGTAGAGCTATCTAGTCTCTGCAAGCAACTTAAAGCCCCAGTATTCAGTTGATGGTCTGTTTGAGCAGTGGCATCTTTAGCTGGTGATCATTATCAGATGAGCAGCTGCCTCTACTGAACCACATTCAGCTATGAACCACATATAGCGCACATAAAACTGTCGCTTGCTAGAACAAACTCAGTGATGTGCCTAGAAGCCCCACATAACAAGAACATGTCCTCTTAACTACTTCAAGTTCAGAACCAAAGGGGTTACAGAAAGCTGGACAACTCGATCATGAACATGTCCACAAGGAGCTAGCCTTGAAGGCGTTCCCTCAAGTCCCAAGGAAACTTGTCCACAAGGAATTAATACAGTTGTGTCTAAGAAACTCAACCATCCCATGTCTGGGAAGTCCACATTGCAAATTCAATACATGCACTAGAAGTAGAACACAACAGTTGGCACACCACACATCAGAGGCATCTGTTGTGATACATAACACAAGATGGGTTTGGTGTGGTTCTAGTCAAGAGATATGGACTCTTAATTACAAGTAAATATAGGGTTCAAGATGAGTATGTTGATTATCCAGGGCTGAATCTTAATTACAAGTAAATATAGGGTTTAATTTGTGTTTGGGGTTGGAGCTGGGAAAGAGAGAGAGAGAGAGAGAGGGATAGGAGGGGGGATGAGAAATGTTTATTTTAGGGTTTAATTAGGGCAGTGGCATGGTGCCCAGCCCAGGTGATATGACTGTGAGTGCATGTTCATGTTCATGTTGAGAACCTGTCACAATGCTTGACTTGAGTATGTTTAATCCTCATTTTCTATGCATGCAGAACATCTTATTTTAGTAGTAGTGCTCTTTTATTTATCTGTCCATTTGTATATTTATTTATTATGCAAAGCTAATCCTAGCACTGCAAACATGGCAACATCCTAGCACTGCAATGTGGCATGTTGGCTCAACAATCACCAATGTACACTACACAGAACAATGTAGCTGTTAATCTTATTGTGGTTATGCTTTTAGCAGCAGAGAAGTAAGAGCAGAAGCATCATTGATGCATGTGCTGGTTAATTAGCTTTTACTATATGATGATGATAAGGAGTATCTATCTTATTTGGCATGACTAGTAGAGTAATTAACTGGTAGTAACTGACAGTGACCTGCATGAACATGGGCTGAAAAAGCAAAGGCAAGTAGTAGATGCCAACTTTTGACATGCATGCACTCATTCTTGTAAACTAAACTAAACATGCTTATCTATCTATCTATCTTTCTGCTTTAGTATGTATGTATGCATTGTATTTTTATTTGCTCCAGGCCAGCTTAATTTGCTGGCTGTCTGGCATAATGGCTGATGGATCCCTCAGCTGGAGCTCAGTGTGATCTTCATTTGAATAGTCTAAAGTGGAGTTGAAAGCCCGATGCACTCCATCCAGATTTTTGCTGGGTTTTGTCTCCGACCATCGTGTCGTGATGATTTTGCAGGTACCCCGAGAGGCCCTTGAGTTTGCTGGAATGTCGATTAACTTCCGTTCCGGCAAATTCGGGTACTCCATATGTCCTATTTTCAGCAAAGGTCATGCTGAAATTTTCCGTGAATTTTAGCATGAGTTTGCTAAAAATAGGACATATGGGGTACTTGTGACTAATGGATGGGCCGGGGTATCTTAGTACTTAATTAAGTAGGATCAACTGCCCCTTTATTCTTGCTGCATTAAACCATAGGCGGCAATAGAGCCAAGTGATTAGGCCCAACTTAGAATTCTCCTTCCTAGCTTAGCTTTTAGGATGCCTTAGTGTCGACAAACCATAAATTATAAAACCTTGGCTTTTAGGGTGCCTCGGTGTCGATAAAACCCGAAATGATGAAAGCTTAGGCTTTTAGGGTGCCTCGGCGTCGAAAAACCCTAAATGATAAAAGCTTAGCTTTTAGGATGCCTCGGTGTCGACAAACCCTAAATGATGAGACCATGATCTTGTTCCTTGACAATAACCAACTTTTTGACCAAACTTTTTTCCTATTCAGAGAGAAACATGGCCCACAACGATGAGGCCGACGGTTCGGGCGGCAAGGCATTCTGGGAGCTGTCCCAGGAGATGGAGCAACAACCTCACTTCTATGAGGACGTCGCGAAAGACACCGATCCTGACACCACTGATGGTGCCGCCGAGGATGACACCACTGATGGTGCTGTCGGCGATGACAGCACTGATGGTGCCGTCGAGGATGCCACCACTGATGATGGCGGCGCACACACAGATGGTAGCCAACCGAAGAGGCAACGGAAGGACCGGCACCCGACCGTGCTCCGCACCGTCAAAGAGGAATTTACTGAAGTGGACTCCGACGAGAATCCAACGGCGCCCAAACAAATAGTCAAGGGGTACTCGGTTCAGCTCAGGTGCATTCTCCGGAGCACCGTCTCGATCAACACCGAGAACCTAAGGCATAAGGATCGAGGGAATTTGCGCAACCTCCTCTTCACGAAGCTGCATGAACGATACAAGTTCCCCGCTGAATTTGAAAACACACGCCTCACAGGGAATAAAGTGAACAATGCCGCCCTCACGAGGATGAGCACGGCCGTGTCTACTTGGAGAAGCTCGGTGAAGAGAATGATTGACAAAGGTTTTAGTTATGAGAAGATCAAGGAGAAAAATCCTTCGATCACCGAAGATGACTACAAGGAGTTCAAGACCAAGTGCGAGAGCAGCGCAACCTCTGAATCAAGTCAATGGGGGAAAGAAATGCGGCAGTTGAACTTAGGGGAACACACACTTGGTCCCGGCGGTTACAGAGTGGTAGAGCCTATATGGGACAAGGAGGACGCGGAGCGTGCCGAGCAAGGCCTACCGCCCCTCTTCGATAAATGCGGTGACAAGCAGACTAGGAACTTTGTCAGGGCCCGGTACAAGGAGGACCCGGTAACAAAGGAACTCACCACGGATCCGAAGACCAGGGCCCTTGATGTTGTTCTGGTAAGGAATACACCCCCGTGTAATTAGCTCCATATGGTTGCATTCTAATTAATGAAGCCAAATTTCTAAATGGTTCACATTCCTTCTGCAGGCGACTGAAAGCAGTAGCGTGGGGTCGACTCAGAGCACCCCTTGGGACACCACTCTAAATAGGGCGTTGAATGTAATGAAAAAAAAGGATAAGCTCAGTAAGCCGTCGTCAGCTGGTCGTGTGGCCGGCAAAGGCTTGTCCACAAAATGGTCGTCATACTATAACGCTGGTGGGCGAATGGAGAAAAAGACCAGCTCGGAAAGCCAGTCACGCGAGGTTCAAGAACTCAAGGCACAAGTGGCGCGGATTCTGGAGATTGTCCAAGAGCAAGTGCAACAACAACTGGGATCGACGCTCACCAACATTATGCCTACCTTGATTCAGGGGCTGACGACGTGGATTGCGGGCGCCAACAGGGGCCGCCCCCGATTCCCAGCTTCACGGCCAGCAACTCGCAGAATGCGCAGGCGGGGCCATTGGTGTCTCCGGCGGAGGCGGCATTGGTGTCTCCGACGCCGGCACGGGCATTGGAGCTTAATGCACCCGGGTGTACGCCGGCCGGCACCTCTGTAGCAAGCGGCCCCTCCGTCAATTGCACGCCCGTCGTTGGCGGTGCCTCGACAATAGCCGAGCTCGACGCCATCATCACGGTAACTAATTAAGCCTCTCGACCGAGGACTTCATCTCCTTGCCTTTGACTGGGCATCCCTGACGCCTTACATGTTTTCGCAGGGCGCCGCCGTCGTTCCGTGCAATCTCCTGCACTTCGTGAACGACGAGTTGGTCGATGTCGCCAAGGGCAGAATCGTTCAACCGGGCAACCCCATGTTCCACGGTAATCCGATGCCACCCACCGTGTATAGGGTTCAACTGGTTCGGGTGCTGCCAGGCTGCGACGAGTTGTTACCTCCGATTCGACCCGCCGGGGCCGACGAAGATGATGTGATGACCCTCAGCGCCTGCCTAAGCTACCCCCTGCTTTGGCCGAAGAGCCAGATTCGTTTGGGGGCAGGGGACACCGCCCCAAAGACAACACCGCCAGTCGTGCCGGCGCCAAGCCATGGCAAGACCGCCGCAACTCTACCGGACATCCCTATGGCACATGATCCGAACATGCATATGGCACAGGATCCGGACGACGACGACAACAACGACGACGGTACATTTGCCAACGTCGATAAGTACTTTGACGATCATGGGTACGATGGCGAATTCATGGGGCCTCCTTCTCAAGAACCCAACCCTACAAAAGACGATCGCGATCTAGCTGGTACCGCGGAGAAACCAAGTTGCAACAGGCGTCGTCTGGCGTTCAGTTCTCAGGAGACGCCTCCAGCTTCCGACTTCACCGAGCCTCAGATAGCCGAGGTGCGAAATATTATCAGCCCCAACACACTCAAGAAGGCGGTCTGTGAGCAAAACTCGGTCCCATTACAGGAGAAGAAGAAGGGACAAAAAAAGAAAGAGTAACAAGGGTGCGAGCCAGCCGGCACCGAGTACGATCCGTGCTCAGGACGAGCCACCTTCACCTAAGGATATAATGTGGAGGGTGCATGTGGCGGGTAGGCCGATGCTACCGACTAATATGCTCAATGCTGCAATCGGTGCTATGCGGAGTCTGCATGACAGTGTTCTTTCTTTGGAGAAGCGGCGTCTCAGAGAGAAGGATGTGGCATACCCGGTTTTCGTGGCCAAGGTGCCAGAGGGCAAGGGCTTTGTGGATAACTCCATCGGGGGTACGATCGTCCTGCGGTTTGATGACATCTTCGCTATGTTTAACCTTCATCCGCTGCACTACACCTTCGTTCGGCTATTTTCGCTGAGTATGGAGATGTGAATCATTAGAGACAAGACCCCGGACATCGTGATAGTCGACCCCTTCTACATGCGTGCCAAGATCTTGGGCATCGCTGGGGACCGGCAAGTCGCCAGTTCTTACCTCGAAGGCGTCATTCTGGCAAACCGAGATAAGGATAACTTCCTCGTGCCTTACTTTCCCGAGTAAGTCGTCCCCTCAACCGCCCCGTAACATATGATTTCTTAGATTTCGATCGTTTTTTTAACATTCTATGTTTTGTGCAGTGACACACATTGCACACTCATTCTCCTAAGCCTGAAATATTCCATGGCCACGTATTTCGACTCGGACCGTCAGTCGAAGGTAGACTACACAAATGTCAAGAAAGTTCTTGATGATGTTCTCCCCGGCTACGCCAAATCTGGAGGCACCTTCACCAGGCCAGTTCGTAAGTACGGCAAGCACGTGTTCGCCCACAATACGACGTTCTGCTACGTCAAGCAGCCGCCTGGCGGTCAGAAGGGTGCCTACTACGCCATCCATCACATGCGGGCGATCGTACGGGACCATCATCACCTTCTGCTACCAGATAAACTCAAAGATTGGGCCGCGAGCTTGTCGGCAATCCAGGACGCGGACATCAGACAAGAATTCTTTCGCATCCAGTCAGAGTTTGCGGAAATCATCCATCAAGATGTCCTTCGTACCTCGGGGCAGTTCAACCTCAGAAATCAACTATCCAACAGTGACATAGACACAATGCTACAAATGCAGGCTGACAACGCCCACGATTTCATGACTCCCATGATAGACGGCGGCTTCATCCCCGCTCCGGTCCCTTGAATCGAGTCGAAAGTAGTGATGCTATGTCTAGTTCTGAAACATCGATTGGCTCATGTTGTAATTAAACTTTATTGAACTTGTATGTCTCTTTGGTTTGGACAGTCGTTCAACTTAGATGTAGATGCTATTAGTGTCTTGCTTTTCTCTTCCGATCCTTTTGTTGCATACTTATATATTGCTTATGTATTGTCTGTGAATTGGTACTAACGTTTCGTTTGGCTAATGCATAGCGATGTCGTCGTATGTCGTGTACAAGGGTAAGGTTCCCTGAGTCTACGACGACTGGGAGGAGTATCGGAGACAGGTTCACTGTTTCAGCGGTAACAGTTACAAAGGGTACACCACTAGGGCGGAGGCGAATTCTAGATACGCGCGCTATCTAGCGGGAGAGAGGAGGGAGCGTTGGAGGAACCGGATTGTCGGGGAAACTGATCGCCCACGAACACCTATGGGACTGGAGCCCCTTTTCGGTACGGCAAGGGGGCGGAGGATGCACAAAGAGCGGATCGAGGCGTGCACGCGAGCAGTTTACCCAGGTTCGGGCCGCACGGAGGCGTAAAACCCTACTCCTGCCTTGGTTTGTATTGTGTTCTGGGCTCGGGAGCGAG
Source organism: Secale cereale (assembly GCA_902687465.1). NCBI lineage: Eukaryota > Viridiplantae > Streptophyta > Magnoliopsida > Poales > Poaceae > Secale > Secale cereale. The sequence continues at coordinate 66,972,442 of LR738710.1, forward strand.
AAGAACTACAGTGTTGATCGCTAACACCGAGCGTGAGAGTGATCAATGGTCCGAACCCCCTCTACGTTGCGCATGGGCCTCCTTTTATAGGTCAAAGGGGTCACCGACAGGTGGCAACACAGTCGAGGGTAAAAACGTAAAAGCGGTGGTAGTTGGAACAGTATATGCATAGTGCTCTATACCTAACTCTGACGGCAGGGGACAAAGGCATTAAATGCCCGTCGCCGTCGCCCTAAACAGTGCAAAAAGCGTCCGTCAGGGCGTCTCCGTCCGCCACGACGGTAGCCTCGTCATCGCATCTTGCCACCGTGTACCCCAGGCTGCACAACCTTCCGCCACGTGCGCCTGGAAGGGCCCCAGGGCGACGCGTGGGCGGATGCGCTGGAGCGCGGGTACCTAGTGGAAGTCTGTCGCGGCAAGCGCCTTGCCGCGGCTGCCATCTTGCCGCGCCCGTGAGCTTGCCGCTCTCCGGGCCTTGCCAGGACGCATGGCGCGTCGCGGCAAGTCTCCTGAAATGCCATGTTTGGCCTTCCTGGCAAGCTCCTTTTGCCAGGGTCTTGTGCTAAAGAAGTGGTCTTGAGCCTGGGGTGGCCTTCCCGGCAAGCTCCTCTTGCCGGGGCCTTGTCTCTTTATCTTGAATACTTTGTTCTTGAATGGCTCTAAAGGAAACACAGTGGGCCTTGGCGGACGCGCGGCAAGCCCTGCCACGGGACGCTGCGATTGCCCGTGCACAAGTTCGGGATACTAAGGTACCCCTACTAAACGTTTGTCCTCACGCGCGGCCCGTCAAGCAGAAGGTTAGAAAGCAAGCGGTGGAGCGCCAAGAGTTTATCGCTGAAGAAATCAAGAAGCTGGAAGCGGCAGGCCTTGTTAGAGGTGTACTCAATCCCACGTGGATGGCCAACCCTGTTGTCGTGCGCAAGGCAAATGGGAAGTGGAGGCTTTGTATCGCCATCGACAAGTTCACAAAGTGGCCGGAAGTGGAACCAGTGAGAAAGGTGACCGCACAATCAGCAGTCAAGTTCTTCAGGTCGATTGTTTGCCGTTTCGGAATCCCTAACAGGATCATCACTGACAATGGCACACAATTCACAAGTCGCACCTTCATGCAATACGTCCAAGACCTTGGCGCCAAGGTCTGCTTCGCTTCTGTTGCTCACCCGAGGAGCAACGGTCAAGCGGAGAGGGCAAACGCTGAAGTGCTGCGTGGACTAAAGACAAGAACTTTCGACAGGCTGCACAGATGCGGAAGAAACTGGATTGAAGAGTTGCCGGCAGCTCTTTGGTCAATCGGGACGACACCAAATCGAGCCACTGGACAGACACCCTTTGCTCTTGTCTATGGAGCAGAGGCAGTTCTCCCCACGAAACTCGCATACGGGTCGCCTCGAGTGCTCGCTTACGATGAGCTCGAGCAAGAGCAGCTGCGGCAAGATGACGCACTGCTCCTTGAGGAGGACCGTCTTCAGGCTGCTGTACGAGCTGCTCGATACCAACAAGCTTTGCGCCGCTACCATAGCCGCAAAGTTAAAGCCAGAAGTCTCGAGGAAGGCGACCTTGTTCTTCGGCGTGTTCAGTCCGCCAAGAATTCCAACAAGTTGACGCCAAAGTGGGAAGGCCCTTATCGGGTGAGACAAGTCACAAGGCCCGGCGCTGTCCGCCTTGAGACCGAAGAGGGCTTACCGGTGAGCAACTCCTGGAACATTGAGCACCTTCGCAAATTTTACCCGTAAGGCACGGTTGCCGCGATCCGCTCCGGCAACCACTTTTTGTACAAGTCTTGCCGCTGTTGCATGTAAACCTTTGTACAAAGCCGGACGCAGACCCCGTGCATCAGTAAAACTTATGTGCCTCGTACAACTTGTCATTTAATGCCTTTTCATCTTTCTTGCATGAGCTATCTGACACTTTGTGCAGCACGCATCCCCGGTAAGCAATAACGAGCCGCAAGGCTCCATGTCTATGTTTCCTCCTTTTTCTTTTTCCTCAAGCAGAAGAAGTTTTCCTCCCGCACAAGTTTGCCGGGGGGGGGGGGGAGGAGACAGTGGTATGGACCATGCCGTTCAAGAAAGCCTTGCCTTTGCCGGGAAGTAGACGACACAAAAGCTAAGTCGCCAAAGTTTGAGCAATCAAATTTTTAAATTTTAAAAGTTATCTTCCTTGAACGACCGCACTTTGTATGGAAAACCTGTGCATGGAGGAACCAACTCGTGGCTAGCCGCGCCCTTACTTTGTTTCGAGCACGCTCAACGGCTTAAGCGTGCTGCGACAAGTGTCGCGCCCTTACTTCGTTTTCGAGTTCGCTCAACAACATAAGTGTGCTGCGACTAGCTGCGACAAGGTTTCTTGTCGGCAATGGCACTGCCAGCAGGCTGCTGAAGTTCCGCACTCAGCGCTCGCGGCAAGGGTCCCTTTGCCGGCAAGTTCCCTAAAAGCGTAGGGTAAAAGCATACAAAGCGAAGAAGCCAAGTAAAGGAAATAACATTGCATTAGCTACCCAAAATAGAGTTATATTACAAAGCAACTTGTCGCAGCACTGATAGATTTTTTCATAACACGGTTGACAGCGACAAAGGAAGCAGAAAGAAAAACAGCCTAGTCTGCGCGGTCGCCCTCGACTCTCTTGATCTTGCCCACCTTGGCCACGATGGGTGCGACAAGGGCCTTGAGCGCCTCCTGGTCGGCGTCGGGCGGCAAGGTCCTGAGGACGTTGTTGAGGTTGAGTCCCGGGTTGCGGAAGACTATCTTCATCAGCACCTTCTCCAAGACGCCCGTGCAGAGCCTGCGCGCCTCGTTCACCAGCTGCGTGGGGATCCTTTCCCGGAGCTGCTGGAGGGCCGGCGCCACTCCCCTGAAGATCAAGCTCAGCTTGGCGCTGTGAGGGAGATTCTCGTCGGTGGAGTACCCGAGGTGCTCCGTCCCCAGCCCCGCCAACTCCCTGTCAATATCGGCGGCGGCGGCGACAAGCCCCTCGGTCCAGTGCTCCACCGTCAGCCTGAAGTTGTTTTGGGAGAGGGCGGCGCTGTCCAACAGTGCCCTCTCAGCCCTGAGATCCTCCTTCAGCTTCGTCTCCCGCTCTCTGGCGCCATCAAGTGCTGCGGTGAGGGTGGAAAGCTTCAACTCCAGATCGGCGATGGAGTCCTTTGCGACGGCAAGTTCCTTGCCCTTGTCGGAGAGGCGGACCTGCAGCTCGGAGTGGCTGTGGGCGTCCTTCTCCCTCTCCGACGCAAGCGCGGCAACCTTCTCTTCGCTCGTCTTCAAGTGGACCTCCAGTTGCGCCACCCTCGCCTCCAAGTCTCTCTTGGCGGTCTCAGCAGCTGCAGCGGCGTCCTTCGCTTCCTGCAGAGCTCCGCCAAGAGACTGTTCGCGCGCGGCGAGGTCGTCCTCGTGGCCGTCGAGGTCGACCTTCCGCTGCGTTAGTTCGCCTTCTCGCCGGGACAACTCCTCGGCGGCGAGCCGTTGCAGCTCCTCTGCTTCGGCCTTCTCAAGAATAAACGCCTGATGCGCCTCGGCCAGCTGCTCCCGCTCCTCCGCCAAGGAACGGAGAGCCGCCTGGTTGGCGGCCCGGAGCTCTTCAGCGCGCTTCTCCAAGTCAGTGCCAGCCTTGGCGGCCAGAGCCTCTCGGGACTCCAACTTGGCCTGCCTGGCACGGTACAGGGTCAGAAGCCTCCGCAGAAGCCGCTCCTCCTTGGGCTCGCTACTGCTGCTTGGCGCATCGACAAACTTTAATCCGGCGGAGGCAAGAACCTCCCCGTCGAAGACCTCTCCCTCCGCGGGCGCCCTTGACGTGGACGCCCACGGGAGCTGGATGAAGACTCCATTGCCAGCCTCCAGATAGGCGCCGGGCTCAGCCGCGGCAGCAGAGGGGTCGGCAGCCGGCGCAGCGTCTGACGCTCCTGCGGCCTCAGGGCCGTCAGTGCGACTGCCGGATTCCCCCTCAGCTGCCACGCCGGCAGCCTCGGCGGTCTTGTCGACGGCAGGCTCGTTAGCACCGGCCGCCCCTTCATCGGCTGCGACATCGCCGGTGTTGTCGTGCGCGTCCTCCTCGGTGGTGGCCTCTGTCTCCATCGGCTCTGCGACGGACGGATCTGACAAAAGAAAAAGAAGAAAGAAAATAGTCAAGCAAATATCCAAAAAGAGAAATTCAGAAAAAGAAAAGTCCAAGGATTTTACCTGCGCGGACCTCCTCTTCGATGGGGTTCCTTGCCGGGGAGTTCTCCCTCGGCGGTGTGGTGGTAGCTCCCGCCGGCGGAGGGCCGCTGGCGCCTTCCCTTGGGGGGGTGCCTTTCCTTGGCGGAGTGTTCGCCCTTGGCGGGGTGCTCGCCCTTGGCAGAGTATCCTTCCTCGCCGGGGAGCTCCGCCTTGGCGGAGAGGTCGAGACGTGCGGCTCGTCGGGAGCAATCTCTTGGCACTCCTGAGGCTGCTGCTCTGCTTCTGCGCAAGTCAACAAAACAAACAAAACGTCAACAAGGATAAGAAGCCCACGCGCGCCCAACAAGCGGAGAGTGGACAGAAGACTTACGCTGGGGGCTACGCTGGGGGCTGCTCTGGAGAGCAGCTGCCTGGTCCGGCAAGCTTGTCGCAGGCGCATCCCCTGCTGCTGCGACGGGCTCGTCCTCAAGACCGGCCACCGGGATCTTGGCCCTCTTCGCCGCCCTCTGGGCCAGGGTCCTGGAAGAAAAACGAAATCAGCATCAGGCAAAGAAGATTCAAGACAAGATCAACAGAAAATCAAAGAGAAACAAGAGTTGCCAGTACTTACTCCTCCTCCTCCTCATCAGAACTGAGCACGGAGAAATCAAAGTCCGCCTCGCGCGTCCCGGCACGAGGAGCTGGAGGAGTAGGCTCCCTCGGACGCTTGGCGGGAGCTGGAGCGGTGGTCTGAGAAGACCCCGCTCCAGTTGTCGTCGAGGCACGAGGGGTGGAAGGAGCGGTAGAGCCGGCGCGGGAAGACCTTCCTCCGATCGCCATCGAAGCACGGGGCACTCCCTCGACTGCCTTGCTTCTCGTGGTGGCGCGTGTCGAACAACGCTGCGGCTGCCGGCCCGCCGGCTGCCCCGCCGCGTCTGCGGCTTTGCGGAGGCGCCTCCTCGCTTGAGCTGGAGGACTTGCCGGTGGCGGTGAATTACCCGAGGACAAAGAAGAGGAGTCGAGATTCAGCGACCCGCCTGAGTCTTCGGCGGGATCGCTTGATCCGACGCCCTGCTCGGCGGGCCCGCTCGACTCTGTGCCTTGCTCGGCGGCCTCACTTGTCCCAGCAGGTTGCCTGGCAAGCTTTGCCACTTTGAGGAACTCTTCCTCCTCGGCCAGACTTACCGCCTCTGCTGCATCCGCCTCCTCCAAAGTATATCCAAATTCGGCCGCGGCCCTGGCTGCAGCTACCTCCTCCAACCTGGTGGCAATATACGCCATCTCCTGGTCGGTGGTGTCGCGGGTGAGGCCTCTCTTCTCGTCGGACTTGACTGGCTGCTCCACCAAGTTGTCGAAAAACGTTTGCACGGCTTCGTCAGAAGGCTCCCGCCAAGTGGGGTCAATCCCATGGGAGTCACACCACGGCATCGCCACGCGGATAGCGCTGAGCAACGAATTGTTGCATAGCGGAACTACGCCCCGCGGCAGCGCAAACCACTCTGGATGGGCGGAGTCATACTTGAATAGCGCTCAGAGCATCCCGTTGAGTTCCATGACAGTGAAATTATAGTTGAGGCTCGGGCGCAGCCTCATGATGTCTGCCGCGTTATCAAACTCCCAAGCAGGCCTTTTTCTCTCCTGCAAGGGAGCGATGCGGCGGCGAAGAAAGTCTACTCCGACAGCTCCTACGGTGAGTTTGGCTTGCCAGAGGCGAAGAATCCTAGTGGTGGCTATCTTCAGCTTATCGTCCTCGGGGGCCAGGTCACTCCAGTCATTGCCACGCACTACTGCAACTTGGCGCGGGGAGGTGAACTGCTGCGGGTCGTCCTCCATAATCTAGCACCAGTTGGCCCTCCACTCGTCCCACTTGCCGCGGAGCTCCCCCGTCAAGTAAGCCTCTTTCTTATGAAGCCTAAAGATCCAAGAGATCCCGCCGGACAGAGGAGACCCGGACTCGACTCGAGGAATGAAGTAATGACGGAAGAGGGCTACATTGGGGTAAACTCCGACGAAATTTTCGCACAGATGTGCGAAAACGGCCATGGTCAAGACAGCGTTTGGGGTGAAGTCAAGAAGATGAAACCCGTAGGTATTCATGATATCGCAGAAGAATTCGGAATATGGCGGGCAGAGTCCGCAATAGAAGAACAGAGCAAAAAAGGCATATCCGCCCGGGAACATGTCGCAGGCCACGGCGGGGAGTACCTTGGTGCGTGGATGCGCTTTGGTCTCCCTCGACCAGAAGAGATAGAAGTTTTCCTTCAGCTCCTCCGCGCTCAGCTGTGGCGGAAAGACCGCCATCTTCTTCCGCATTGACGCTAGCCGCAGCGCCTTGGCAGTCTTCGCGGCCGTCGCCTTGTCGCTCTTCGGGGCCATGGCAGGGACATCGAGGGAAGTCGACGGCGCTGGAGGTGCTGGCGGCGGCGGACGGGGGCGGAGCGCTGCTCTCTTTCGACCTTCGGGAGGAGGGGAGCGGCGGGGGTTTCTGGAGGTTGAAGAAGCAACGGGCGAATGGAAGGAACTGCCCCTGTTTCCCCTGCTTTTAAGGGGGAGGAGGGGACGTTCCGCATTTCCCCCATTAAAGAAACAAGCCACGATCTCTCCCACGACGCCGCGATTGACGCGTGCCGTTAGGGAGGGGCGCGGTGGATACGGAGTGGGATACGGTGCGCCGTGGGCCGCGTGTGCCCGTGCACTGTTTTGGGCCTGGCCCAACAGCGCTCGGCACCGTGTGTGGCCCAGGCCCGGGGGCTCCTGTCGGTGTACTAAAGTAGGGGTACCTTAGTATCCCGAACTTGTGCACGGGCAGTCGCAGCGTCCCGTGGCAGGGCTTGCCGCGCGTCCGCCAAGGCCCACTGTGTTTCCTTTAGAGCCATTCAAGAACAAAGTATTCAAGATAAAGAGACAAGGCCCCGGCAAGAGGAGCTTGCCGGGAAGGCCACCCCAGGCTCAAGACCACTTCTTTAGCACAAGACCCTGGCAAAAGGAGCTTGCCAGGAAGGCCAAACATGGCATTTCAGGAGACTTGCCGCGACGCGCCATGCGTCCTGGCAAGGCCCGGAGAGCGGCAAGCTCACGGGCGCGGCAAGATGGCAGCCGCGGCAAGGCGCTTGCCGCGACAGACTTCCACTAGGTACCCGCGCTCCAGCGCATCCGCCCACGCGTCGCCCTGGGGCCCTTCCAGGCGCACGTGGCGGAAGGCTGTGCAGCCTGGGGTACACGGTGGCAAGATGCGATGACGAGGCTACCGTCGTGGCGGACGGAGACGCCCTGACGGACGCTTTTTGCACTGTTTAGGGCGACGGCGACGGGCATTTAATGCCTTTGTCCCCTGCCGTCAGAGTTAGATATAGAGCACTATGCATACACTGTTCCAACTACCACCGCTTTTACGTTTTTACCCTCGACTGCGTTGCCACCTGTCGAAGACCCCTTTGACCTATAAAAGGAGGCCCATGCGCAACGTAGAGGGGGTTCGGACCATCGATCACTCTCACGCTCGGTGTTAGCGATCAACACTGTAGTTCTTCTCGCTCCCGAGCCCAGAACACAATACAAACCAAGGCAGGAGTAGGGTTTTACGCCTCCGCGCGACCCGAACCTGGGTAAACTGCTCGCGTGCACGCCTCGATCCGCTCTTTGTGCATCCTCTGCCCCCTTGCCGTACCGAAAAGGGGCTCCGGTCCCATAGGTGTTCGTGGGCGATCAGTTTCCCCGACACGTATGAAGACGAGTTTCATCGCGATGATGCTCATCGTGATGACCGCAGCTCTCTTCTATGTGATGGTAGTTTAGATGATCGATGTCGACTCGTAATGTGAAGACAAACTCGCTACTCGCGGTCTCGAGACTTGTAGTATAATGTTCTATCTTTGTTCGGTCTTTTGAATTCGGAGACTGATATGATGAATTGTATTCGGAGACTAATATGATGAATTGTATTCGGAGACTAACCTTCTATTGTATTCGATGAATCTGGTGTTGCTGTATGGTGTTGTCTAAATTCTGTCCAATAATATATTTTGTATCCTGTGAAAATATCAGAAAAGAAAAAAAAATCCCTAATATTCATACTAGTGGCGCACCACTCAAGACACTAATGGCGCACTGTTCAAATGAAACTAATGGCGCATCACCCACCAGTGCGCCATTAGTATGCCTATGCACATGGGTACATATGACCCTCTGGGAGGCATACTAATGACGCACGGTGGGCTATACTAATGGCGCACTGCCTGGTGCGCCATTAGAACACCAGATATTAAGGTGCGCCATTAGTATTTAATTTTAATGACGTGGTGCTAGCGGTGAGCCATTAGTAGGCAAAAATGATACGCCACTAGTATACCTTTTCTTAGTAGTGAGACCTCCGCTTCCCCTAAAAAATAATAGGAGGAGACCTCCGCTTTGGAGCAAAATAGAGAGAAGCGTCAGGCGCGGTCGCTCGCATGCTCAGTCTCCGGCAGCCAACTGTGTTCGCTCGCTTGGTCGCTTGCACATTTTTCTAACATAGTATGGACACATACGCTCATACATATGCATATACGTTCATCTCTATAAATACATGCACGCACCTACTATGTCTATAAACACCTTTAAGAGAGTGAGTTAGCACATTATTTTGAGATTGATAAAGGTGCTACAGTTGTCTTCATAGTTGACAGGAAAATCTTCTCTCACTTAATGAGATTGACCTTGCATGTTTTTATTTCTGGCTCATAGGGACACTATTTTTAGGTCGCTACAGATATTTTTATCCTTGGGAGCACGTGTGAAAAAACAAACTAGTTTAGAAAAACTCGGCTATGATTTTTTTATAATTTAATATTTTCTAAAAACCGTTAATACAGGAAAAAATATGATTTTAAAAAATTGCCAAATTCAAAATTTCAAATATTTAAGGAAATAAATCATGAATTTTAAAAAATGTTGTCAGTTTTGAAAATCTCATTAATATGAAAAAGGTTTAGAAATTTGAAAAGCTTATGTGTTCAAAAAATCTCTTGAAACGTTCAAAACAATCTATTTAAAAAGGTTCTTGATTTTTAAAAAATCCATGAATATTAAATTGAAAAAGGGAAAAGGTAAAAAGAGCTGAAAATCGAAAAGAAGAAAAACATAATAACCAACTAAAGCTTCAAGAAACTTTCCAAAACTGTTCAAAAGTTTGTAGCTCCCGAAAAACAGAAGCAGTCCAAAGCTATATTGGCCGAGCCAAGCACCGATATAACCTTAGCGTTCAACGAATGTGCGCCTATACCAAAATACTTGTAACCGAAATCACTAATTAAGGAGTCCTTTTTTTCAAAAATCACTAATTAACGAATGTGCACTGCATGTGCGCCACTTGTCGTAATCTGAGAGTTTTTTTTTGCAGATTCATTTATTCAAAATATTTTATCTCTTAAAACGTGCGTCCAAATCTTGAACCGTTTTCATCATTGGATTCCTCGCGGCAAGATATTCGAAACTAGATCCCATGTTAATAGGTTATGATGAATTTTTTCACGATGAAAAAACCAAACAGGGATCACGTATTTTTTTTCAAAAGGGGCACGGCTGTGTCTTTCGCGAAAGCAAATCCATGCCTCTCGCGAAAACAAAACCGCATATCGTGGAAGAAAACGAAACACATTGTTTTTTTTGTTTCCGAGAGACACGTCCGTACCTCTCGCGAAATAAAACCGTATCTCTCGCGGAAGCAAAACCGTGTCTCCCAGAAGGGAAAAAAATGCGTTTTTTTTTTCATTTTCGAAAGGCATGTCCGTGCCTCTCGCGAAAGAAAAAAGGTAGAACATGTTTTTTTATTAGCGAGAGGCATGACTCAGCCTCTCTTGGAAGGGAACACGCTTTTTTACCGTTTTCAAGTGGCACGCCCATGCCTCTCGTGAAAGCAAAAAAAGATCCATTTTTTCGCACAAAAATGTTTTTTTTCGTCCAAAAGCTAAGAATGACCGATAGAAAACCAAAAGGCAAGAAAACGGAAAAACCCGTTTAAAAGCCAAGAACGCGTGCGGAAAAATAAACAAAACAAATCTGAAAAACGACCAAAGCGTGACATGTGGCGGCGGCTGAGCTCTCAACTCACCCCCAGTGATTGTTGGGAGGCTCCAAAAGGAACGATTGTCAACTAGTTGCTCTTACTTGTAACTAGGTGCTCCTATGCATTGCTTCAGGTGCTGGCGAAGCTAACTAGCGCTGACGCACCCTCTCTGATGGGTCGGCTCGTCAGATACTACGTGGTTTGTGGTAACACCCAGCCGCCTAGCCTTCATTCGCTCAAGTCAAAGTCGACCCGTTGACCTTTAAATTTTCGTAAAAAGAAAAAAATAGAAATTTAAAAAAATTTCACCCATTAAATAAAAGTTCATTAATTTGAAAATGTTCAAAAATTTAATAAAATCATAAATTTCGAAAATATTTCATCAATTTAGAGAAAATGTTCACAAGTTTCAAAAATATTTCATTGGTTTGAAAAAAGTAGATCAATTTTTAATTTTAGTATCAAATTTGTAAAAAATCATTGAATTTGGAAAAAATGTTGATCGAGTTTGAAAAAAAGTTTATCGAATTGAAAATATTTCATCAAATTTGAAAAAGTTCATCAAATTTGACAAAATGATCTTTCAATTTTTGAAAAAGGTTCATCAGATTTGAAAAAATCTCTTAAAATTTTCACAAAGTCCTTCAAATTTGAAAAAAATCACAACACCTGAAAAATTTCCCAGGAAGGTGAAAAAATATTATTTAATTTGAGAAAACATCCATTCAAATTAGAGAAAGGTTTAGGAATTTGAATAAGTCCAAGGATTATGGAAAAAAGTTCGTCGATTTGAATAACAAATTAGGGAATTTGAAAATATTTTGGCGATTTTGGAAAAGAAGGTTCATTAACTTGAAAAAAACACATATTTAAGAAAATAGAGAAAAAGGAAAAATGAAGAAAGAAAGAAAAAGGAATAAAACCTTGCAAACTCAAGGAAGAAAACAGAACAAAAAAAAACCAATTGTACAAGCGTGGGAAATATAGCCGAATGGTTAATGCAGTTCACTTTGATACAGAGGTTGCGAGTTTGAACCCCGTCACGTGCAGATTTTTTGCGGATAAAAAAAGAAAATAAGTCAGATTGGCCCGCTCGGCATGAGAGGGTGTTTGCGCCAGTTTGCAGAATACACATTAACGAACGCCTTTAGCGCCAAATAGGGTATACCCTTGTAACTGTCATAATAAGCACCTAATAGGATTTCGGGAGCAACACATGGAGGGTACCCTCTTGTTAGGGATGCGAACAGCCGCCACGTGCTGTGAGCTGGAGCAGTCCCGGAAGCACCTTTTATTTTTTTTTCATTTTTTTTTTCATGTGTTTTGTTTTCGGTTTTTTGGATTTTGTTTTTTTCCCTAGGTTGTCTCTATTTTTTTTCATTGTGTGAAGCACATTTGTCCTTTTTTTTAGAAAGAAGGCCTAGGCCCGGTGTTAAATTAATGATGTCCTGATAAGCAGAAAATGCGAAAAAACATGATACAAGGTACATGGCGCTGACAACATCGGTTTACAAGAGATCAAACAAGCACAACATTTGTGCATCTTGAAAAGAGAAAAGTATAATTGTGCTTCACGGTGAAGCACAACTATACTTTCGCGTGAAGCACAATATTTCTTCAACATGAAGCACAACCGCGCTTGCTAGAAAGAAAAAGACACAAAAATATGCTTCCAATTTTTTCCTGATTTATTTATAGTTTTGAGTTTTGTTTGATTTTCAGCTTTTTTTGGTTCTCGGCTTTAAATGAGGAAAAAGTTTGTTCAAACTTATTAACATGTGATATAGTTTCAAAAATCTCAACGCGATAAATGCAACCATGAAAATGGTTTGTGATTCAGACACATGGTTCAAGAGAAAAAATATTTTGAAAAAATGAATCTACGATAAAAACACAAAACACCCAAATTGTGACAAGTGTCCCAAATGAAGTGCGCCATTTTTCACCATCAAAGGAGGCTGAAGCAACCTTTGCAAAGAGCACCCGTTAATTAGTGATTTCATAGCAGATCTCCTTGTCCGCATGACAAGTGTGAAGCGCCACCAAGCTACCTTCGGAAGGACAAAATGTCTATATTTAGTTATTTACGGAAATCATCATATCATTATAAAGGTTCACCTGAAGTACAAAACATTTCAAACACAATAAAATTTACATCAAGATTCCAAGACCACCGAACTAACACCACTGCCAGCAGAACGAGCCGCCGACGCACTGATGTCTACTACGCACATTTTACTCTTGTAGACTCGGTTAGGCATCCAAGCACAAAGTTTTGTAGGAGGCCAGCAAATATCTCTCAAGTGGATGACCTAAACTTTATCAATTCATGGAATGTGTGGGATGGAGATGGTGTCTCTCAAAACCCTGCAATCAAATACAAGAATCTCTTGGGTCTCCAAAATACCCAATACAATGAAAAATTGTATAGAAGCATTAGTTCGACGAAGATATGGTGATACAAATGTAGTATGGATTGTAGATATAGATTTTTGTAATCTGAAATAATAAAAACAACAAGGTAACAAGTAGTAAAAGTGAACACATACGACATTGCAATGCTTGAAAATAAGGCATAGGGTTCATATTTTCACCAGTGCAATCTCTCAACAGTGCTAACGTACCTAAATCATATAGAAATCCCTCAATGTGCGACACATAATCAGTCCAAAGTTCTTATCGAAAGAGGAGAATGATACGTCCAAAACGTATCTATAATTTCTGCTTGCTCCATGCCTCTTTTGTGTGATATTGCTATGATATTGATGCACTTCCATACACTTTTGATCATATTTGGACTAACCTATTAACTCAGTGCACCACAGTGCCAGTTCCTGTTTTCTGCTGTTTTTCTATTTCAGGTTTCCCCCATATTAAAAGTGCTCCAAAAATTCCGGGAAAAATACAGGAAAAATCAGCGTACAGGAAGCTTCGCGAAGAACCAAAGCGGGGCCAGAGGGGAGCCAGGGGAGGCCCAGGCGGCCACCTGGCGCGGCCCCACCCCTGGCCACGCCAGGGGGGCGCCTGGGGCCCCGGCTCCGCCTCTGGTTGCCCCCCTTCGCATATATATTCCTCTCGTCCCGAAACCCTCGAGGATAGAACCCTTTTTCGCGATCTCGCCTCTGTTCCGCCGCCGCAGCGCTTCCAAGATCGGGAGCATCAGGAGAACTCTTCCCGGCACCTTGCTGGAGGGGAGAACCACCACCGGGAGCTTCTCCACCACCATGGACGCTTCCCGGATGAGTCGTGAGTAGTCCACCTTGGACCAAGGGTCCATGATCAGTAGCTATGTGATGTTCTCCTCCCCTCTTTGCTCTTCATGGTTTAGACCTCGTGAGCTGCCCTACATGATCGAGGCACATATGTAATCTTTCTGCTGTTGCTCTACTGAGTTTGCTGGGATCTGATGGATTATGAGACTATGTTCAGATTGTGTTTGAGTAATATATTTGATTCACCTCTTTTATATCTTTGTTCTTAAGTAATTCTTGCATGTTCTCCGTTGCTGTTTATTGCTTTGGCCAAGTAGTAGGTAGTAACTCCAAGAGGGAGCGTTATGCTTGATTGTGGGTTCATGCCGCCTGATGACTAGCTTGAGTGACAGAAACATGAGTCTAGGGGATGTGTTGTTGCCACAAGGGGGAAAACAACGGTGCTTGTACTTGCGGGTGCAAGGATTGTTTACTTTACACAAAGTTCTTTTAATGCAGTTGTTTGTTGCTTTGAGTTTACACTTTGGGTGTGATTCGCAACTTAATACCAGCGAGATGTTCTGGATAGATATCTCAAGGTGGATGATTAGTAGTAGATGCGGATGGATTTCGGTCTACTTGCCTTGGCGTACCGCCCATGCTTTTGAGCCTATACCTTTCTTTGCAGCATAGTTAGCATTGGTTTGCGCACATAATCCTGTCAATTGCCCAGCTGTAATTTGTTTACCTCGCTTTGCTGTTTTATCGTCTTTTGTGAGAGAGACATCACTAGTGAACATCATGGGACCCCGGTCCATATTACCACCACTGATCACACCTTCTATTTACTTCCTGTTTCTATTTCCTAGTTGCAGTCATAGCTATCATTATTATCTCTTGTGTTTGATCTTTTGTAAACAACAAGGCCGGAGGGATTGACAACCTCTCTGTACTCGTTGGGAGCAAAGTTCTCTGTATTTGTGTGCAGGTCCTGTCGACCGCTAAGTTTCTGGCGCCGTTGACACCTACTTGTCGACCCTCGGAGTCTCACGGGATTCGATCCTTGGTATCTTTGCCAAGGGAAATTTGCCGCTACGCTACATCTCAACCTTCCACTTGGGGTAACCAACGAGGGGCGAGAAGCCATCAAGCAAAGTTTCTGGCGCCGTTGCCGGGGATTCCACTCTTCAAGATAGGGGAGTTGCACGCTATCTTTTATCTTTGCTTTTTAGTCTTGTTGGTTTACCTTTCAGTTTTTGCTTTAGTGTCCTTTATCAAAAATCACAAAAAAAATATTTGCTTTTCTGTTAGTAGTCCTTTATGTTTAGTCAAGCATGTTAGGATTTGGTGCTTTGAGGGAATCAGAAGTTCTAGATTTCCATCAAAGGGATGGAGAAAATATGAAGAAGGCATGGGACATAATTTCTGATGCACATAGGAGAATTATGCCTTGGATACCTATAAAAATTGTGCTTAGAAATTTTTAACATGGTCTTTTTAAATGGTGTAAACACTCTCTTGATATTATAGCTGAAGGAGATTTCCTAGAGTGTGATGAAGCTAGAGCTCTGGAAATTATACATGGTCTGTCTAGTTACTTTGTGTATGATCATAGTTTTGATACTGTCATAGATAGACTTGCTACTATTGAGAAGAGAATGGATGCTCTAGACTTGATGAAGGTAGAGAAATCCAAACCCAAAAAGAGAGATATTTTGGAAATAGACAATGATTGGGAGCCTTTTGTTAGGATTAGCATCTCTAATCAAGACTTCCTTGCTTATTGTGATATTGGATCTATGGTTTCTACTATGCCAAAAATTGTTCATGATTCTTTGAAATTTAACATGGACAAATTATCATCCTATCATGAACATGCTAATGGAGATATTTATGAGATCCAGGGAAGAGTAAAAGACGTACCAGTTACATTCCTTAAAGGGATTGCAATGGTTGATTTCTTCATCATGAAGCCAAACCAAGGAAATATAGTGCTTGGAAGGGACTTCCTCCGAGCCGTAAAAGGCTTCATCGATATAGGTAAGGGACAAATCCACCTACAGGGGAAAGTAAAAGGTACGTACCCCTTTCCTAGAAGGAACAAGGATGAACTTGTTGAGGAACCATTTGAAGCAATTTATAACTCCGATTATTATGATGACATTTGATTCCTCCTTTTTGCATCATGCCTAGCTTAAAGGCATAAAAGAAAGCGCTTTTGGGAGGCAGCCCACAACGAATTAGGTTTTATTTTGCTTTTGTTGTGTCTTGATGTTTGTTACTACAGTAGCATCATCATTGTATCTTTTCTTTTCAGCTTTGTGCCAAGTTTAGCCTCCGATTGCAAGAAAGTTCAAAAGTTGTGACGTGCTGTCCAGGAAACAGATTCTGTCCTTGGACAGAAAAATTCTAATAAAATCACCAGATCATCTTTTTGATCTGAATTTTTTTGACAGCGTGCTCTATACAATTGGCTTTCGAGCGTCTGTTTTGAGTTTTTTGATTTGAGTTGCAGAAGTGCCCCGAAAAAATTATTTACTACCTGCTGGTCTGTTTTTCACAGATTTTGTCCTGTTTTGCCTTTTCTTCGTTTTGCAAACCTTGAGCTTGCTTTTTCTTTGCAAAAACCTTTTGGCAATCTTGAGAAACAGTAGCTCTTCAAGATTATCCTTATTTCCAGCAGGGAAAAATTATTTTAATGTGGGTACTAACCTCGCTAATCAGATTATGATGAGTTATGTATGAAGGGAGTTTTCAAGTGTGCGAGGGAAGATGATAAAAGAAGATTCAGGAGGGTCAAACGCTCAAGCTTGGGGATGCCCCCGTGCACCCCCAAGAAATATTCAAGAAGACTCAAGCATCTAAGCTTGGGGATGCCCCCATGCATCCCCTTCTCCATCAACAATTATCAGTTCGTCTTTCGTTCCACTATATTTTTATCACTTCATGCGTTATGTGCTATGCTTGGAACGTCTTGCTCTTAGTTTCCTTTTTAGTTTTCTTTAGCTTTGCTTGCTGTTCATAACAAGTTAGAACCCAACTTTCTTTGTGTGGGAGAGAAACACGCTCCACTTCAACCTAGAACACAACATAGGATTTTCATGCTTATCTTTGCTGTGTGTGTTCTTTGTCTTTCCATAGCTGCTGTCATGTTTAGCTCTTAGTTTTCATGCTTTTCTTTTTAAAGAGCTTTTGTTTAGTTGGTTGCTGAACTCTCTTGAGTTTTCATGTTTATCTTGTTAAGAGAGTTTGCCTGTTGCACTGAGTTGTGTGTCTTAACTTAAAGTAGGTAATTGAGGTTGCTATTTAATTTTAGTAGTAACTTGCAATAGTTTTGAGGTATTTCCATGAGTAATGTCTGAACTTTTGGTGTCAAGAGCTTTAGCCTATTAGTGATAGATGTCGTATTTTGGGCAATCCGTATTTATTTTCGAAAACCTACAAAATAGTTGAGAACTTTAGCTACTAAATGGATCACTAATCTTTGGAGGGATCGAATATTAGAGTACACTCACGTACCATGAGCCGAGGATGCGCAAGGATAACCAAACCTCCATACACTCCTCCTCGGGGTACTTGTCTCTTTGTGAACCTCCTAATTAGATTGAGAGTTACCGATAATAAGTGCATGAGTTCTTCGGACTAATGTGAGTATTCGAAAGTTGACACTTCCACCTAGCCATATTTTTCTAGCCTCTTCGGTACCGTGCATTGCCCTTTCTCACCTCGAGAGTTGGCGCATACTTCGCCGGTGCATCCAAATCCTTGGCATGATACGCTCTGTCATCATAAGCCTCATTATATCCTTCCTCAAAACAGCCACCATACCTACCTATCAAGGCATTTCCATAGCCTTTCCGAGATACATTGCCATGCAACATCCATCTTCTCATGACTTGATCTTCATGTCATACATGCTTTTGCTTGATCGATGAGCCGCATGCTAGTTGGGCCTTGCCCTATTCATTGCTACATGACGCGCTAGTATCATTGCATATCCTGCTACACCGGCAGAGGCATACATTTGCATACATCATGATAGTTTCATTTTCTTTATATTGAGTATTTTTGTAAAGTGTGAAAGATCTTCTATACTTCTTGTAATATATAGAGTGTTGCCCCTAAAGTGAGGAAAAGATCCCAAAGAGGACAAAATCAAAAGATCCCAAGGAGGACAAAATCAAAAGATCCCAAAGAGGACAAATGAGAGTTAAATAGAAAGAGCCATTGAGGCCTCAAAAAAATAAAAAAAATAGAAAAAAGAGAAAAAGAAATAAAAAAGAGAGAAGGGGCACACTACTATTCCTTTTGAGAGATCCACACTCGTACTCCATCTTATACCTTGTACTCCATAGAGATTATCATTCATGCATATAACTATGGGGGGACCTTCACACTATAGAACTTGGCCTGTATATTCCAATGATGAGACTCCTCAAAAGAGCTCTAGGTCTTCTTGAGCAAGCAAGTTGGATGCACCCCCACTAGTTCCATTGGAGAGCTTACCTTAGCTCATATGTGCATCCGTTGCATGGCAATCCCTACTCCTCACATCATATCTATCATTTGGCTTTCTCTCGCCTATGATTGTCCTCATTGATGTGAGCCTTTCACACCCTTTTTGTCTTCCCCCTCCATCATTTTTCTCTATTTGCCATCCTAAGTGTCAACTTTCTTGCTTACGCTCATCCATTGCATGAGTGCTCAAAATATCGAAAGGGAGTGGATCATTTTGACTTGTACCTGACTGGTGGTCTGGGGATGAGTCAAGATAAGATTCCAAAGAAGACCAAGTGTGAAACTTTAGTAGATTAAGTTCTCAACAATATAAAAACTATGTTTTACTCTCTCGTATATCCCTATCCCCTTTCTTGCACGCAAACACCATTTGGAGACATTCGAGTCACGGACAGCGAGAGCTCTTGCACCTTTATGTTCTTATGTTGCATGTTGCAATACTAATATAGACTCTTGCTTGTTATGACTTGAATTGAATTACATGCCTTGATTGCTTTACTTAAAAAGTTTTTATATGGTTGGTAGCATGTCACCACAGAAATTATGCTTGTTATCATTTACCTACTCGAGGACGAGCAGGAATTAAGCTTGGGGATGTTGATACGTCCAAAACGTATCTATAATTTTTGCTTGCTCCATGCCTCTTTTGTGTGATATTGCTATGATATTGACGCACTGCCATACACTTTTGATCATATTTGGACTAACCTATTAACTCAGTGCACCACAGTGCCAGTTCCTGTTTTCTGCTGTTTTTCTATTTCAGGTTTCCCCCATACTAAAAGTGCTCCAAAAATTCCGGAAAAAATACAGGAAAAATCAGCGTACAAGAAGCTTCGTGAAGAACCAAAGCGGGACCAGAGGGGAGCCAGGGGAGGCCCAGGCGGCCACCTGGCGCGGCCCCACCCCTGGCCGCGCCAGGGGGGCGCCTGGGGCCCCGGCTCCGCCTCTGGTTGCCCCCCTTCGCATATATATTCCTCTCATCCCGAAACCCTCGAGGACAGAACCCTTTTTCGCGATCTCGCCTCTGTTCCGCCGCCGCAGCGCTTCCAAGATCGGGAGCATCAGGAGAACTCTTCCCGGTGATGGGCCTCAAACCCCTCGTTGGTTACCCCAAGTGGAAGGTGTAAGATGCAGTAAGTAGAAGTGTTTTCCCCTAGCAAAGATGCCAAGGATCGATTCCCCAGAGACTCCTAGGTTCAACAAGTAGGTGTCAATTGCTACGGCGCCAGATTAGTAGCAACCAACGTGGACCTGCACACAGATACAAATAACTTTGCTCCCAACGAGTACAGAGAGGTTATCAATCTCTCCGGCCTTGTAGTTCACAAAGGATTAAAATCAATGATAGTAATGATAGATAGTTTTTGCAATAGTAAATAATAACGGAAAGTAAATAGTGGATGTGATCAATGATGGTAATATGGACCGGAGTCTCATGATGTTCACTAGTGATGTCTCTCTCCCAAAAGACGATAAAATAACTATGTGAGGTAACAAATTACAGCTGGGCAATTGACAGGACCACGAACGCAAACCAATGTTGACTACATTGCAAGAAAGGTTGAGGTTCAAAGCATGGGCGGTACGCCAAAGTAAGTAGACCGAAATCCATCAATATCTACTACTAATCATCCACCTTGAGATATCTATCCAGAACATCTCGCTGGTATTAAGTTGCGAGTCCCACCCATAGTGTAAACTCAATGC
This sequence comes from Secale cereale, assembly GCA_902687465.1. Lineage (NCBI taxonomy): Eukaryota > Viridiplantae > Streptophyta > Magnoliopsida > Poales > Poaceae > Secale > Secale cereale. The sequence goes on from LR738710.1 coordinate 66,992,035, forward strand.
AACAGACAACTGCGTTAAAAGAACTTTGCGTAAAGTAAACAATCCTTGCACCCGTGGGCACAAGCACCGTTGTTTTCCCCCTTGTGGCAACAGCACATCCCCTAGACTCATGTTTCTGTCACTCAAGCTAGTCATCGAGGGGCATGAACCCACAATCAAGCATAACGTTCCCTCTTGGAGTGACTATCTACTACTCGGCCAAAGCAATAAATAACAACGGAGAACATGCAAGAATTACTTATGAACTAAAATATAAAAGAGGTTAATCAAATATATTACTCAAGATCAATCTGAACATAATCTCATAATCCATTGGATCCCAGCAAACTCAACATAGCAACAGCATAAGGATTACATAGGTGCCTCGATCATGTAGGGCAGCTCACGAGGACTAATTAGTGAAGCACAAGAACGGGAGGAGAACATCACATAGCTACTGGTCATGGACTCATGGTCCAAGGGAGACTACTCACGAGTCATCCGGGAGGCGTCCATGGTGGTGGAGAAGCTCCCGGTGGTGATCCTCCCCTCCGGCAGGGTGCCGGGAAGAGTTCTCCTGGTGCTCCCGATCTTGGAAGCGGCGGCGGCGGCGGAACAGAGATGGGATCGCGAAAAGAGTTCCTGTTCTGAGGGTTTCGGAGGTCCCTCTAAATATATGCCAAAGGGGGGCACCGGACGGGCTTCGGGGGGCCCAGGCGCCCCCCGGCGCGGCCCAGGGGGGCGCGCCCACAGGGCGCCTGGAGCTCCTATGCCCCCCCCCCGAGGCTGCCCTTTGGACGCAGTGTTGTTTCCGGATCGCTGATTTTTTATATAATTTTTCTGGATTTTTCTGGGCAGTTCTGAAACGTGAAAACCTGAAATACAAAAACAACCGAAAACAGAAACTGGCACTGGGGTGCACTGGATTAGTAAGTTAGTCCAAATATGATCAAAAGTGTATGGAAGTGTATGAATATCATAGCAATATCACCCAAAAGTGGCATGGAGCAAGCAGAAATTATAGATACGTTTTGGACGTATCACCCGGCACCTTGCCGGAGGGGAGAACCACCACCGGGAGCTCCTCCACCACCATGGACGCTTCCCGGATGAGTCGTGAGTAGTCCACCTTGGACCATGGGTCCATGATCAGTAGCTATGTGATGTTCTCCTCCCCTCTTTGCTCTTCATGGTTTAGACCTCGTGAGCTGCCCTACATGATCGAGGCACATATGTAATCTTTCTGCTGTTGCTCTGCTGAGTTTGCTGGGATCTGATGGATTATGAGACTATGTTCAGATTGTGTTTGAGTAATATATTTGATTCACCTCTTTTATATCTTTGTTCTTAAGTAATTCTTGCATGTTCTCCGTTGTTGTTTATTGCTTTGGCCAAGTAGTAGGTAGTAACTCCAAGAGGGAGCGTTATGCTTGATTGTGGGTTCATGCCCCCTGATGACTAGCTTGAGTGACAGAAACATGAGTCTAGGGGATGTGCTGTTGCCACAAGGGGGAAAACAACGGTGCTTGTACTTGCGGGTGCAAGGATTGTTTACTTTACGCAAAGTTCTTTTAATGCAGTTGTCTGTTGCTTTGAGTTTACACTTTGGGTGGGATTCGCAACTTAATACCAGCGAGATGTTCTGGATAGATATCTCAAGGTGGATGATTAGTAGTAGATGCAGATGGATTTCGGTCTACTTGCCTTGGCGTACCGCCCATGCTTTTGAGCCTCTACCTTTCTTTGCAGCATAGTTAGCATTGGTTTGCGCACATAGTCCTGTCAATTGCCCAGCTGTAATTTGTTTACCTCGCTTTGCTGTTTTATCATCTTTTGGGAGAGAGACATCAGTAGTGAACATCATGGGACCCCGGTCCATATTACCACCACTGATCACACCTTCTATTTACTTCCTGTTTCTATTTCCTAGTTGCAGTCATAGCTATCATTATTATCTCTTGTGTTTGATCCTTTGTAAACAACAAGGCCGGAGGGATTGACAACCTCTCTGTACTCGTTGGGAGCAAAGTTATCTGTATCTGTGTGCAGGTCCTGTCGACCGCTAAGTTTCTGGCGCCGTTGACACCTACTTGTCGACCCTCGGAGTCTCACGGGATTCGATCCTTGGTATCTTTGCCAAGGGAAATTTGCCGCTACGCTACATCTCAACCTTCCACTTGGGGTAACCAACGAGGGGCGAGAAGCCATCAGAGAACATAAGCTGAACTTGTTGTAGGTAGCAAACCACCTCAAAGTTATCTATTCTATCAATCTATTGAGCCGTAGCTATAAGTTTCACAAACAGTCATATATTTCATACTAAAATAACACCATATGATATGCATCAATGAACTCTAATGTCACCTAGATACCCAAATGTCACAACAAGTATACGTGAGTTAATTATTATGTATGCCTCAAACAATTTCGGATTCATAATATTCAATCCAACACAGAGAACTTCAAAGATTACCCCAAAGTTTCAATTGGAGAAAGTAGGATAAAACGTGTATCAACCTATGTGCCTAGATTATCCCATTGTCACATAGAGAATCCGTAAGTTGATTAACAAAATACTCCCTCCGTTCCAAAATAGATGACTCAACTAAAGTTAGTACAAAGTTGAGTCATCTATTTTGGAACGGAGAGTATAAAGTCAGTACAAATGTGAGTCATCTATTTTGGAACGGAGGAAGTATATATTAAGTGACTCCATAGAATACCATATTGTCACCACTGATATTCACATGCAAGACATATATCAAGTGAACTAAAAAACACATATTCAATACAATAATAATGAAACCTCAGGGAAATACTTAATTCATCACAACAAAGATAGAGAGAGAAGAACACCATATGAACCAGCTATATTAACAAAACTCATGGTATATCAAGATCGCGTCCTAAGATCATGAGAGAGAGAGAGAGAGAGAGAGAGAGAGAGAGAGAGATCAAACACATAGCTACTGATGCATACCCTCAGCCCCGAGGGTGAACTACTTCCGCCTCATCATGGAAGCAACGGGGGTGATGAAGATGGCCTCCTGTGATGACTCCCACCACACTCCGACAGGGTGCCGAAACAGGACTCCGGATGAGATCACTTCGGAACAAAGGTATGCGGTGGTGAAAAAACTCACCTAAGTTAACTTTCGGGGGTTTCTGTATGTATATGATTTTTCAGCGTTGGAATCACGTCAGGGAGGTTACCGAAGGACCCATGTGCTCAGGTTGAGCACACTAGAGGGGCACCTAGGCTTGTGACTCCCCTGAAACTCTTTTGGTACTTCTATGAAGCTTCGTGGGTCTATTTTTGTCCATAAAAAATCACCGTAATTGTTATCAAGTTTAAACTTCGTTTGGTATGGTTTCTCCATGAAACAAAAAAATTTAGAAAATAGCAACTGGCACTAGATTAACATGTTAGTTCATGAAAATCATATAAAAGTGCACCAAAACTACATAAAATTGTTGTAAACATGGCATGAATACTTCATAAATTATAGATACATTGAAGACAAATCACGCACCGGTGTCACCGCTCCCCTACATAGTCGTCTTGACCTTGTCGTTGACAAACAAAAAGTCTTCATGCACATGCCCCTAAGGACTAGCGTCCTAGAGCCACCGTCGTCGCTGTCAAACCCTTTCATATATCTGAAGCACCTACACTAGTAGAAAAAGGGTCAACCGTGAAGCACATTAGTGCCGGTTTGAATTTGAGCCGGCACTAATGTGTACATTAGTGCCGGTTCCAACGGCTAGCCGGGTCGCTCTCATTAGTACCGGTTCGTGGCGAACCTTTAGCACCGGTTCGTGCCACGAACCGGTACTAATGAGAGTGGTGGCAGGATGTTGTAAGTCTGGGGCCCCTCCAGCACCTTTAGTACCGGTTCTTGGCACGAACCGGTGCTAAAGGTGGTCATACATAAACCCTTCGTCCACCCGAGCTCGCTCTGTTCTTCCCCTTTCCCCTCTCCTCTCTGTTCTTCCCCTCATCCTTTCGAGCTCATCACACATTTTTCCCAAAATTTGTCAAGATTTGAAGGCCCCCATCCATTCAAATGATCACAAAGGTTAGCAACTTTGTCCTTTCATCTCTCATTGCTAGATTAGCTCTTGCAATGCTTTATATAGTGATTAATTTGTGAGTTTAGTAATTTGGGAGGAAATATATGTGCTAGTATTTGATTTATATGCAATTTGAGGTCCAAAATAACACTTGGTTTGCATATGTAGGTATGTGAACCGGAAATTCCAACCGACCCTATTGTCGAGAGGTTAAATTTAGTTGAAAGAGAAAACGAGCACTTGAAAGAAAAATTGAAAAGAATTGAGGGGGAGAAGATGGAATTGGAGTTGCATGTTGCCGATGTCGTCGGTGATCACAAGATCAAGATGGAGAAAATGCGCTTGAAGATTAGAAAGATTAGAAAATATGCCATCGATAGTGAGGCTTGGTATCATTATGCTGTTGGATCAATTGTTACCTTAGTTGCGATCTTGATCGCATTTGTTGTTGCATTTAAATGCTTTAGCTAGAGAGTTATTTGTTTGTTGCATTTAAGTGTTGTATGAACTTTATGTATGAACTTGTATTAAGTTGGTGTTTTTGGTGCTGTGTATTGAAGATGAGCCGACAATGGATGTACGATGACCGATGCTCTCCCGAGTTCATTAATGGTGTGCAAACTTTTCTGCTTGCGGCTGAGGCAAACAAGCGGGCGGATGGTTTTATGCCTTGTCCATGTGCTGTCTGTAAGAATGGTCTAAATTACTCTAAGTCAAGAACCTGTCACGTCCACCTGTTTAAGTCCGGTTTCGTGCCCCACTATAATGTTTGGACCAAGCACGGAGAAAGAGGGGTTACGATGGAAGACAATGAAGAAGAAGAGGACGATGACAGCTATCCTGGCAATGGGTTCCCTGAATACGATGATACAACAATGGGGGAAGAAGCTGAGCCGGTAATGCGAGAAGAAGCTGAGCCAGCAATGCGGGAAGAAGCTGAAGAAGAGGCATCAGATGAGCCCGTTGATGATCTAGGTCAGGCCATTGCCGATGCAAAGAGAAACTGCGCAAGTGATTTGGAGAAGAAGAAGTTGCAGCGCATGTTAGAGGATCACAAAAAATTGTTGTACCCGAATTGCGTAGGTGACAAGAAAAAGCTAGGCACCACATTGGAATTGCTGCAATGGAAGGCAGAGAATGGTGTATCCGACAAGGGATTTGGAAAGTTGCTGGCAATGATAAATGATATGCTTCCGAAGGACAACGAATTGCCCGAGAGTACGTACGAAGCAAAGAAGGTTGTCTGCCACTAGGGTTAGAGGTGCAGAAGATACATGCATGCCCTAATGATTGCATCCTCTACCGCGGTGAGTACGAGGATTTGAACGCTTGCTCGGTATGCGGTGCATTGCGTTATAAGATCAACCGCGATGACCCTGGTGATGTCGAGGGCGAGCGCCCCAGGAAGAAGATTCCTGCCAAGGTGATGTGGTATGCTCCTATAATACCACGGTTGAAACGTTTGTTCCAAAACAAAGAGCATGCCAAGGCGATGCGATGGCACAGAGAAGACCGTAAGAAAGACGAAAAGTTGAGAGTACCCGCTGACGGGTCGCAGTGGAGAAAAATTGAAAGAAAGTACGGGAAGGAGTTTGCAGATGACGCAAGGAGCGTATGGTTTGGTCTAAGCGCAGATGACATTAATCCTTTTGGGGAGCAGAGCAGCAACCATAGCACCTGGACTGTGACTCTATGTTTGTATAACCTTCCTCCTTGGTTGTGCATGAAGCGAAAGTTCATTATGATGCGAGTGCTCATCCAAGGCCCTAAGCAACCCGGCAACGACATTGATGTGTACCTAAGGCCATTAGTTGAAGAACTCTTACAACTGTGGAATGGAACAGGTGTACGTGCGTGGGATGAGCACATGGGGGAAGAATTTTTTCTAAAGGCGTTGCTGTTCGTGACCATCAATGATTGGCCTGCTCTCAGTAACCTTTCAGGACAGACAAACAAGGGATACCGCGCATGCATGCACTGTTTGGACGATACCGACAGTATATATTTGGCTAATTGTAAGAACAATGTGTACCTGGGACATTGTCGATTTCTTCCGAGCAGGCATCCCGTAAGAAAGAAAGGCAAGCATTTCAAAGGTGAGGCGGATCACCGGACGAAGCCTCGCCACCGTATTGGTGCTGATGTACATGATATGGTCAAGGATTTGAAGGTGGTCTTTGGAAAGGGTCCTGGTGGACAACCTGTTCTGAATGACGCTGACGGACGCGCACCCATGTGGAAGAAGAAATCTATATTTTGGGACCTGCCCTATTAGAAAGACCTAGAGAACCGCTCCGCAATCGACGTGATGCACGTGACGAAGAATCTTTGTGTGACCCTGCTTGGCTTCTTGGGCGTGTATGGGAAGACAAAAGATACACCTGAGGCACGGGAGGACCAGCAACGTATGCACGGAAAAGACGGCATACATCAGAGTCATGCAAGCTACGCTCTTACCAAAGAAGAGAAGGAAATCTTCTTTGAATGCCAACTCAGTATTAAGGTACCGTCTGGCTTCTCGTCGAATATAAAAGGGAATAATAAACATGCCAGAGAAAAAGTTCCAGAACCTAAAGTCTCATGACTACCACGTAATTATGATGCAACTGCTTCCGGTTGCATTGAGGGGGCTTCTACCAGGAAACGTTCGATTAGCCATTGTGAAGCTATGTGCATTTCTCAATGCAATCTCTCAGAAGGTAATCGATCCAGAAATCATACCAAGGTTAGAGAATGATTTGGTGCAATGTCTTGTTAGTTTCGAGTTGGTGTTCCCACCATCCTTCTTCAACATCATGACGCACGTCCTAGTTCACCTATGCGAAGCACTGTTCAAGATATCTTCCGATATGCTGATAAATCGGCCGATTTATCGCTTACCACTGTCTGACCAATAAGATAAATCAGCCGATATGGCGATAAATCGGCCGATATGCCGATAAACTGGCCGATTTACCCCTTATCATGGGTCGACCGATAAGTTCCCGATAAGCGATATCCCCAACATTGATGCGAAGAGATTAACGTTTTGGGTCCTGTATTTCTACACAATATGTTCCCCTTTGAGAGGTTCATGGGAGTCTTAAAGAAATATGTTCATAACCGTGCTAGGCCAGAAGGAAGCATCTCCAAGGGCCATCACAATGAGGAGGTCATTGAGTTTTGTATTGACTTTATTCCTGACCTTAAGCCGATTGGTGTTCCTGAATCGCGGCATAAGGGCAGATTGGATGGAAAAGGCACGCTAGGAGGGGGACAAATAATATGTATGGACGGACATTCTCTCACTGAAGCACACTACACAGTTCTACAGAATTCCACCTTGGTGGCTCCGTATATGAATGAACACAAGAATTTGCTACGCTACAAACACCCGGAGCGGTCTGATGACTGGATTACACGTGAACAAACCAGGAGTTTTGCCAGCTGGTTGCAGACACGTACCATGCATGACACCTCTATTGAAGATGACATGTACTTGCTATCCCAGTTACCATCTTCGAATATAATGACTTTCAAAGGGTATGAGATAAATGGTAATACATTTTACACGATCGCCCAAGATAAGAAGAGCACCAACCAAAACAGTGGTGTCCGCTTTGATGCAGAAACCAAGACGGGAAAGGAAACATATTATGGTTATATAGAGGACATATGGGAACTTGACTATCGACGTGGTTTGAAGGTCCCTTTGTTTCGGTGCAAATGGGTCAATATGACACGAGGCGGGGTAACGGAAGACCCGCAGTACGGAATGACAACAGTGGATCTCAACAATCTTGCGTATGCAGACGAACCATTCGTCCTAGCCAATGATGTGGCACATGTTTTCTATGTGAAGGACATGTCTACCAAGCCAAGAAAAAGAAAAAGATAAGGAAGCGAATGCATCGTACGATGAGCCAAAGCGGCACATAGTTCTTTCTGGGAAGAGAAACATCGTGGGAGTGGATGACAAGACAGACAAATCAGAAGATTATAAAAAGTTTGATGAAATTGCTCCATTCACAGTGAATATTGACCCGAGCATCCCGTTAAATGATGAAGATTTTCCATGGTTACGACGCAAAGGGACACACGCGAAGAAAAAGTTTCACACCCAAAGATCTGGGATGTGATCGGCTTCACTATCATCACTTTCTTCTGTGTTTCACACCCAGAAGGAAATCTCTGTAATAGTTAGGGTAGTTATGTGTTTTGGCATTTGAAACACGAAGAAATTTTATGTGCAAACAAATTATTTCATGCCTTTACTGATTTTTAAAGTTAAGTTATTCACAAACTAGTGATTCACACTAATTTCAAATAATTCAAAATTTAAACTATTCAAATTTTAAAACTACGGGCACTAACAGAAAGTTTGTAATTTTTTGTACCTAAAGCAAAAATATTCACAAAGAAACTCTAAATACACGAAAAAACAACTCAAAAATAGATATATTTGCGGCAATGTTAGATAGATAAATTCTAGATATAGAAATGTTAGTTAGATATAAAATGAAATACCATATACAAAAATTGTTTGCGCGCTACCCAGTGGGCCTGCAAGGCCCTGGGCCTGTATTTGCAGGCCCATAAAGGCCCAGCAGACTCACAGGGCAGCGCGGCAAAGTTAGGCCCACAAGCCTGCAGTAGAGAGGAGCTCGAAGGGGCAGCCGCGGCGTGGTTTATAAACCAGTGCGGCTGCCCCTCGGCTAGCGAGGTGAGACTAAACTTGCCGCACCGCACCTGCGCCAGCGCACCCCTTTTAGTACCGGGTCGTGGCACGGCCTGTTTTGGCCAGGCCAAGCGGCGGGAAGCGCACCCCCTTTAGTACCGGTTGGTGGCTCCAACCGGTACTAAAGGGGTGTCTTTAGTACCGGTTGGAGCCACCAACCGGTACTAAAGGGGGT
>LR738710.1:67001118-67020489 GCA_902687465.1 Secale cereale
CCATCCTATATATACGACACTTGCAAATTTTCAGTTTTCCCTCTGTTTCTCTTCTTCCACGCCCCCGTCGCCGTCTCCATATCCCTCGTCGCCGTCTCGTCCCCGTCGTCGCCGCCCCGTCGTCCTCGTCGTCACCGCCGCCCCGTCCCGGCCCGTCCAGCGTCGTCCCCGTCCCCGTCGTCGCCGCCCCGGCCCGTACGTCCCCGTCCCCGTCGTCGCCGCCCCGTACCTATCCCCGTCGTCGCCATCCCCGTCGTCGCCGCGCCCGTCGCCGTCCCCATCGCCGCCCCCCGTCGCCTCTCGCCTTGCCGGTGAGCGCACACACACACACACACATACATTTTTTTATTTTTTAGTTATAGAAATAGTTATAAAAAAGTTAGAATTGTTAGAAATTTTTCTGTTTTTTAGTTATAGAAATAGTTATAAAAAAGTTAGAAAATTTTCTTTTTTTAGTTCTAGAAATATTAGAAATGTTATACAAATGTTAGTTATATATATAGAAATGTTATAATTTTTTTTTTCTGTTTTTTAGTTATAGAAATATTAGAAATGTTAGTTATATAGCATTGTTAGAAATGTTATAGAAATGTTAGTTATATAGAAATGTTAGAAATTTTAGTTATCAAAATCCAATCATTAAAAAAATGTTACTTTTTGCGGGCATATAGCTAGTATTTGTTCTCGACGATGCCCGGCCTGCATCCTCGCCGTCGACCCGTCCGCGATGATGTCCGGCTGACCCATGTCCGGGACTGGGCTCCGTCGGGCTGGCACTGGGAGGTGCTGCCTGGAGGGGCGCGCCGCTTGATGAGGAACCCGGCCCCGGGTCCCGTCGTCGACCCTGATCTCGTTTGCTGGCGTTCGCATGGGCCAGTTTCGGTGCGGAGGGAGGCGGCCCCGCCGGAGGTGGTACGTCGCCGTGTCACGGAGGAGGACGAGCACGTCCATCGCTACATGGTTGCGTTAGAGGGCGGCAGGTTCTCCAATACCTGGCAGTTTCTTCAGGGATCTCACTTCAGCTATGATCCTGTGAGGGTTCCTTCTCTTTGGGTGTCCACCGTCCGCGCCGCAGGAACCGCGAGTGTCCTAGATTCTTCTGTAGTATTCGATCTTTATTAGCTACCTAGCCAGTGATGTATTCGATATTATATATTATCCGAGACGATGTATTCGAGATTATATATTATTCGAGACGATGTATTCGAGATTATATCTATTATTCGAGATGATGTATTCGAGATTATATCTATTATTCGAGACGATGTAATTTGAATACTAAATTGTTTTATATTTCTTTTGGATTAGTTAAATAAAAGCTATGGCGGACAATACCGGCAGAGAGGGAGAACAGACCCTGTTCGATATGATACGCCATCCTTGCGGGCCAGATGATGATCAGAATGAAGAAGATTATGACGGCTCCGAATTTCTAAACAACACCGGAGAGGGTGATATGATATTAGATCGCGACGACCGAATTATGAAGTCATGAACTACGATTATGATGATGACGAAGAAAATGTTGATCTTGAAACAACAAAGACCGGCGAGGTATATACATTTATATAAGCAGGCACATCTGGTGATCATCACATGTTTTAAGTGAGTTGAAGATATATTAATGATTTGATCTTTCTTCTTTGAACCATCCGGATCGAGCAAATCTTCAGGCAACAGGACGAAACGAGGCCCGAACAAAAAGTTGAAGGAGGGCGTAAAGTACAATATCGAGGCAATCAGACCTAATGGCGAACCATTAGCGCCTAAGAAGATTGCGGACAAGTTCGTTCATCAGTGTGGAGTTCTTGTGAAGGACCAACTCCCGATCTCCCTTCAAGAATGGAGAGAGCCAGCAAAGCCACGTCCAGATCTTACTTTTGTCGACGAAAGACAAAAAAGTCTGCTTTGGGATACTCTCATGGAACATTTCACCCTACCAGATCATTTCACAGAAGCAGATGTGTAGAAAGTCAAGGACGCTGCTCTTAGGAAGATGGCGGTTGCATTCAAGAACCATAAGAATCGTGAATGGGACAAGTACGTCAAGGGAGGAAGGAAGACTCCAGTATTCGAGGGAACACTAGAGAAGCAAAGTGCTCATTGGGACGATTTAGTGAAATTCAAGGATTCATAATTAGCTAAGGAATGGTCGAGAATAAACAAGAAGAATGCCGAAAAAAGGATAAGTTCCATAAGCTGGGGCCAGGTGGCTACGCGGTGGCAATGCCTAAGTGGGATACGTTTGAGAAAGAGATGGAGAATGCAGGTGTCACTCCGGTTACTAGGAGATGGCCCCCAGGTGCAGGTCTTGGTTCTATGCGCATGGGGGGAGTTGGACCCGAAGACAGGCAAAGTTTCGACGAAGGCATGTCTGAAAGGAGCCGACGATAAGTTGCAATAGAAGAGGCTCGATCGGGGGTGTTCCAGCCCAACAGAGAGAACGATGAGCTTACGCGTGCCCCGGGAAATCCTGAACACCCGGGAAGAACACGAGGCAAGGGCGCTATTCCGTGGTATGAGGGGTTTTCGGACTGGAACGCCGACTACAGAACCCGTGCGAGAAGGAAGATTGCGGAGGAGAAGCAGAGGAAGATGGAGGAGGAGCAGAGGAAGCTGGACTATGAACGCCTTCAAGGCCTAGAATCAAAGCACGCGGACTTGGCAGTCAAATTCCAGCGGCAACATGAGCAGATCGACTCACTTAGCCAGCAAAGGGGGTCTCAGCAGCTGCAGCAACTAGCGGATGATCCAGCATTGGATACCACCGCCCCATCCATGCCGAGAAGCAGCGTGGGTTCCGCCCCGGGCGACGCAATGCTGGATAGATACCCCGTGGATGACATCATGGAGAACACTAACTGCGAGCTACACTTCAAAATGAAGAACATATCCATGAAGGTGGCGGACGCCGTTGCTTTTACAAATCCCCCCGAGGCAACCTTCCATTGCAACCCGATTCCAGCAGGCTATGCTCATGTCTTGGTTGATGAGGTGGTGGACCAATATTCGGGGCTAGAGCTTGACATTCCTGGAGGTGACGAGGAGCACACACTCGGAGAGGCCAAACATCGTATCATCCTATGGAGAAAGGATTGCATAATCTTTCGAAGGCCATCGACACTGCGTCAGCTGACTCCTCGTCGAAGTCCGCCACCGAGTCAGCAGACTCCCGCTCTTGCAAGTCCACCAACGTGTCAGGCCACTCATCCTCCTCCAAGTCCGGCAAAGTGTCAGGCCACTCCTCCTCCAAGTCCGACACAGCGTCAGATGTCCACTCCTCCTCCAAGTCCGGCACAACTTCAGGCCACTCCTCCTCCAAGTCTGGCACAGCTTCAGGCCACTCCTTCTCGTCCAACTCAGCCCCGTCAGCCGTCTCCGCCGCCTCAGCAATCACAGAAGAGACACCCCGCAGCTATGGTGCGTAGCGGTATGAGTCGAGGCAGTACATGAAGTACAGGCGGAGGCAAGCGATATAAATATGGTTCAAGCCTCACTGATCCTCCTCAGAGGGCTTACGACAGGACCGATGAGCAAACCAAGGCCATAGTGCGGGCAGAAGTGGACGCCCATTTTGGACCGATACCGCCACCGCCGCTAAGGGAGAAAGTGCCTGAGGAAAAGATTGACCACTTCATTCGTATGGCTCAACCACCAGCTCCCAAGCCTGTTGACACAGACTATGACCGCTACATCAGCTCGAGCTCGAGCAAACAACAAGCAGCTGTCAAAAAATGCGGGAAAACCGTTCCCCAGCCGGGAGAACAGGCAGCGCAATCGATCCCCTCGCTTGTTGTGCCAACAACACGTGAGAGTACGCGCGCCCAATATTATTGTGGGCAAACAGTTTACGTTCCCGAGGTGGGCAATGTGGTAATAACCGAGGAGCATATAACGCAGGCTGAAATTCTCAACATCACCGTTGGACAACTCCTCGAGATCGAGCCCATGCCTGTGCTTACAGAGGAGGAAATAAAATGGAAATATGTCCGGGGCGAACCTTTGGTCAAGCCAGACGAGGTCAAGAAGCTCCCAACGAGAATGTATGAATTGCATCAATGGTATATGGTGTTGGGGAACGTAGTATTTTAAAATTTTCCTACGAACACGCAAGATCTATCTACCAGATGCATAGCAACGAGAGGGGAGAGTGTGTCTACGTACCCTCGTAGACCGGGAGCGGAAGCGTCAAGTGACGCGGTTGATGTTGTCGAACTTCTTCGCGATCCAACCGATCAAGCACCGAACGCACGGCACCTCCGCATTCAGCACACGTTCAGCTTGATGACGTCCCACGAGCTCTTGATCCAGTTGAGCTTCAAGGGAGAGTTTCGTCAGCATGACGGCGTGGTGACAGATATGATGTGTTCACCGGCGCAGAGCTTCGCCTAAGCTCCGCGACGGTATGACCGAGGTGTGATTCTGTGGAGGGGGGCACCGCACACGGCTAAAACAATTCAACTTGTGTGTCTTTGGGTGCCCCCTGCCCCCGTATATAAAGGAGCAAGGGAGGGAGGCCGGCCGGCCCTTCCTGGTGCGGCTAGGGAAGGAGTCCTACTAGGAATAGGATTGCAATCCTATTCCAAGTAGGATTCACCAAAAGGAAGAAGAGGGAAAGGAATAGGAGAGGTGGCGCCCCCCCCAATCCTAGTCCAACTAGGAACCCTAGGTGGGGGCGCCGGCCAGCCCTATGGGCTGCCTCTCTCTTTCCCTTTAGGCCCACTATGGACCATCCCCTCTCGTAGGGGGTTCCAGTAACCCCCTCCGGCATTCCCGATAAATCCGAAACTTTTCCGGAACACTTCCGGTGTCCGAATATAGTCGTCCAATATATCAATCTTTATGTCTCGGACATTCCGAGACTCCTCGTCATGTCCATGATCTCATCCGGGACTCCGAACTACCTTCGGTACATCAATACTCATAAAATCATAATACCGATCGTCATCAAACGTTAAGCGTGCGGACCCTACGGGTTCGAGAACTATGTAGACATGACCGAGACTCATCTCCGGTCAATAACCAATAGCGGAACCTGGATGTTCATATTGGCTCCTACATATTCTATGAAGATCTTTTATCGGTCAGAACCGCATAACAACATACGTTGTTCTTTTTGTCAAACGGTATGTTACTTGCCCGAGATTCGATCGTCGGTATCTCTATACCTAGTTCAATATCGTTACCGACAAGTCTCTTTACTCGTTCCGTAACTCATCATCTCGTGACTAACTCATTAGTCTTTTTGCTTGCAAGGCTTATTGTGATGTGTGTTACCGAGAGGGCCCAGAGATACCTCTCCGACACTTCGAGTGACAAATCCTAATCTTGATCTATGCCAACACCACGAATACTTTCGGAGACATCTGTAGAGCATCTTTATGATCACCCAGTTATGTTGTGACGTTTGATAGCACACAAGGTGTTCCTACGGTATTCGGGAGTTGCATAATCTCATAGTCATAGGAACATGTATAAGTCATGAAGAAAGCAATAGCATTAAAACTAAACGATCATAGTGCTATGCTAACGGATGGGTCTTGTCCATCACATCATTCTCCTAATGATGTGGTCCCGTTGATCAAATGACAACTCATATCTATGGCTAGGAAACATAACCATCTTTGATCAATGAGCTAGTCTAGTAGAGGCATACTAGGGACACTCTGTTTTGTCTATGTATTCACACATGTACTAAGTTTCCGGTTAATACAATTCTAGCATGAATAATAAACATTTATCATGATATAAGGAAATATAAATAACAACTTTATTATTGCCTCTAGGGCATATTTCCTTCAGTCTCCCACTTGCACTAGAGTCAATAATCTAGCTCACATCGCCATGTGATTTAATACCGATATTTCACATCGTTTATGTGAATAACACCCATAGTTCACATCACCATGTGACCAACACCCAAAGGGTTTACTAGAGTCAATAATCTAGTTCACATCGCTATGTGATTAATACCCAAGAGTAATAAGGTGTGATCATGTTTTGCTTGTGAGAGAAGTTTAGTCAACGGGTCTGTCACATTCAGATCCGTATGTATTTCGCAAATTTCTATGTCTACGATGCTCTGCATGGAGCTACTCTAGCTAATTGCTCCCACTTTCAATACGCATCCAGATTGATACTTAGAGTCATCTGGATTTAGTGTCAAAGCTTGCATCGGCGTAACCCTTTACGACGAACTCTTTATCACCTCCATAATCGAGAAATATTTCCTTAGTCATCCAATTACTAAGGATAATTTTGACCGCTGTACAGTGATCTACTCTTGGATCACTATTGTATCTCCCTGTCAAACTCATGGCAAGGTACACAACGTGTTTTGTACACAGCATGGCATACTTTATAGAACCTATGGCTGAGGCATAGGGAATGACTTTCATTCTCTCTATATTTTTCTGCCGTGGTCTGGCTTTGAGTCTTACTCAACTTCACACCTTACAAGTCAGGCAAGAACTTCTTCTTTGTCTGATCCATTTTGAACTACTTCAAAATCTTATCAAGGTATGTACTCATCGAAAGTCTTATCAAGCGTCTTGATCTATCTCTATAGATCTTGATGCCCAATATGTAAGCAGCTTCACCAAGGTCTTTCTTTGAAAAACTCCTTTCAAACACTCCTTTATGCTTTCCAGAAAATTCTACATCATTTTCGATCGACAATATGTCATTCACATATACTTATCAGAAAGGTTGTAGTGCCCCCACTCACTTCTTGTAAATACAGGCTTCTCCAAAAGTCTGTATAAATCTATATGCTTTGATCACCTCATCAAAGCGTATATTCCAACTCCGAGATGCTTGCACCAGTCCATAGATGGATCGCTGGAGCTTGCATACTTTGTTAGCACCTTTTGGATCGACAAAACCTTCTGGTTGCATCATATACATCTCTTCTTTGAGATATCCATTCAGGAATGCAGTTTTGACATCCATTTTCCAGATTTCATAAAATGCGGCAATTGCTAACATGATTCAGACAGACTTAAGCATCGCTACAGGTGAGAAAGTCTCATCATAGTCAACTCCTTGAACTTGTCGAAAACCTTTCGCAACAAGTCGAGCTTTGTAAACAGTAATATTACCGTCTGCGTCGGTCTTTCTCTTGAAGATCCATTTATTTTCGATGGCTTGCCGATCATCGGGCAAGTCAACCAAAGTCCACACTTTGTTCTCATACATGGATCCCATCTCAGATTTCATGGCTTCAAGCCATTTTGCGGAATCTGGGCTCATCATCGCTTCCTCATAGTTCGTAGGTTCATCATGGTCTAGTAACATGATTTCCAGAACTGGGTTGCCGTACCACTCTGGTGCGGAACGTACTCTGGTTGATCTACGACGTTCAGCAGAAACTTGATCCTGAAGTTTCATGATCATTATCATTAACTTCCTCACTAATTGGTGTAGGAATCACTGGAACAATTTCCTGTGATGTACTACTTTCCAATCCGGGAGAAGGTACAATTACCTCATCAAGTTCTACTTTCCTCCCACTCACTTCTTTCGAGAGAAACTCCTTCTCTAGAAAGGATCCATTTTTAGCAACGAATATCTTGCCTTCGGATCTGTGATAGAAGGTGTACCCAACAGTCTCTTTTGGGTATCCTATGAAGATTTACTTCTCCGGTTTGGGTTCGAGCTTATCATGTTGAAACTTTTTCACATAGGTATCGCAGTCCCAAACTTTAAGAAACAACAACTTTGGTTTCTTGCCAAACCACAGTTCTTAATGTGTTGTCTCAACAGATTCAGATGAGGCCCTTATTTAACGTGAATGCAGCTGTCTCTAATGCATGACCCAAAACGATAGTGGTAAATCGGTAAGAGACATCATAGATCGCACCATATCCAATAAAGTACGGTTATGACGTTCGGACACACCATTACGCTGTGGTGTTCCAGGTGGCGTGAGTTGTGAAACTATTCCACATTGTTTCAAATGAAGACCAAACTCGTAACTCAAATATTCTCCTCCACGATCAGATCGTAGAAACTTTATTTTCTTGTTACGATGATTCCCTACTTCACTCTGAAATTCTTTGAACTTTTCAAATGTTTCAGACTTGTGTTTCATTAAGTAGATATACCCATATCTGCTTAAATCATCAGTGAAGGTCAGAAAATAACGATACCCGCCGCGTGCTTCAACACTCATTGGTCCGCATACATCAGTATGTATGATTTCCAACAAATATGTTGCTCGCTCCATAGTTCCGGAGAACGGAGTTTTAGTCATCTTGCCCATGAGGCATGGTTCGCAAGCACCAAGTGATTCATAATCAAGTGATTCCAAAAGTCCATCATTATGGAGTTTCTTCATGCGTTTTACACCAATATGACCTAAACGGCAGTGCCACAAATAAGTTGCACTATCATTATTAATCTTGCATCTTTTGGCTTCAATATTATGAATATGTGTATCACACGATCGAGATCCAACAAACCATTTTCATTGGGTGTATGACCATAGAAGGTTTTATTCATGTAAACAGAACAACAATTATTCTCTAACTTACATGAATAACCGTATTGCAATAAACATGATCAAATCATATTCATGCTCAACATAAACACCAAATAACACTTATTTAGGTTCAACACTAATCCCGAAAGTATAGGGAGTGTGCGATGATGATCATATCAATCTTGGAACTATTTTCAATACACATCGTCACTTCATCCTTTAACTAGTTTATGTTCATTGTACAACTCCCATTTCGAGTTACTACTTTTTAGAAACTAAATCAGTATCAAATACCGTGGGGTTGCTATGAACACTAGTAAAATACACATCAATAATCTGTATATCAAATATACCTTTGTTCACTTTGCCATCCTTCTTATCCGCCAAGTATCTAGGGCAGTTCCACTTCCAGTGACCATTTCCTTTGCAGTAGAAGCACTTAGTTTCATGCTTGAGTTTTAGCTTTGGGTTTCTTCACGGGAGTGACAACTTGCTTGTCATTCTTTTTGAAGTTCCCCTTCTATCCCTTTGCCCTTTACTTGAAACAAGTGGTCTTGTTAACCATCAACACTTGATGCTCTTTCTTGATTTCTACCTTTGCCGATTTCAGCATTGCGAAGAGCTCGGGAATTACTTTCGTCATCCCTTGCATATTATAGTTCATCACGAAGTTCTACTAACTTGGTGATAGTGACTAGAGAACTTTGTCAATTACTATCTTATCTGGAAGATTAACTCCCACTTGATTCAAGTAATTGTAGTACCCAGATAATCTGAGCACATGCTCATTGGTTGAGCTATTCTCCTCCATCTTGTAGGCAAAGTACTGTCAGAAGTCTTATACCTCTCGACACGGGCATGAGTATGAAATACTAATTTCAACTCTTGGAACATCTTATATGCTCCGTGGCGTTCAAAACGTTTTTGAAGTCCCGGTTATAAGCCGTAAAGCATGGTGCACTAAACTATCAAGTAGTCATCATACTGAGATTTTGTCAAAACGTTCATAACGTCTACATCTGCTCCTGCAATAGGTCTGTCATCTAGCGGTGCATCAAGGACATATTTCTCTGTGCAGCAATGAGGATAATCCTCAGATCACGGAACAATTCCGCATCATTGCTACTAACATCTTTCAACTTAGTTTTCTCTAGGAACATATAAAATAAAATAAACATGGAGCAACATCGCGAGCTATTGATCTACAACATAGATATGCTAATACTACCAGGACTAAGTTCATGATAAATTAAAGTTCAATTAAACATATTACTTAAGAACTCCCACTTAGATAGACATCCCTCCGGTCATCTAAATGATCACGTGATCCAAATCAACTAAACCATGTCCGATCATCACGTGAGATGGAGTAGTTTCAATGGTGAACATCTTATGTTGATCATATCTACTATATGATTCACGCTCGACCTTTCGGTCTCCAGTGTTCCGAGGCCATATCTGCATATGCTAGGCTCGTCAAGTTTAACCCGAGTATTCTGCGTGTGCAAAACTGACTTACACCCGTTGTATTTGAACGTAGAGCTTATCACACCCGATCATCACGTGGTGTCTCGGCACGACGAACTTTCACAACGGTGCATACTCAGGGAGAACACTTATACCTTGAAATTTAGTAAGGGATCATCTTATAATGCTACCGTCGTTCTAAGCAAAATAAGAAGCATAATAAGATAAACATCACATGCAATCAAAAATATGTGACATGATATGGCCATCATCATCTTGTGCTTTTGATCTCTATCTCCAAAGCACCGTCATGATCACCTTCGTCACCGGCGCGACACCTTGATCTCCATCGTAGCATCGTTGTCGTTTCGCCAACTATTGCTTCTACGACTATCGCTACCGCTTAGTGATAAAGTAAAGCAATTACATGGCGACTGCATTTCATACAATAAAGCGACAACCATATGGCTCCTGCCAGTTGCCGATAACATTACAAAACATGATCATCTCATACAAAACCGTATAACTCATCATGTCTTGACCATATCACATCACAACATGCCCTGCAAAAACAAGTTAGACGTCCTCTACTTTGTTGTTGCAAGTTTTACGTGGCTGCTACGGGCTTAGCAAGAACCGTTCTTACCTACGCATATAAAACTGCAACGATGTTTCGTCAAGTATGTGCTGTTTTAACCTTCACAAGGACCGGGCGTAGCCACACTTGATTCAGCTAAAGTGAGAGAGACAGACACCCGCCAGTCACCTTTAAGCAACGAGTGCTCGTAACGGTGAAACCAGTCTCGCGTAAGCGTACGCGTAATGTCGGTCCGGGCCGCTTCATCTCACAATACCGCCGAAGCAAAGTATGACATGCTGGTAAGCAATATGACTAGTATCGCCCACAACTCATTGTGTTCTACTCGTGCATATCATCTACGCATAGACCTGGCTCATGATGCCACTGTTGGGGAACGTAGTATTTTAAAATTTTCCTACGAACACGCAAGATCTATCTACCAGATGCATAGCAACGAGAGGGGAGAGTGTGTCTACGTACCCTCGTAGACCGGGAGCGGAAGCGTCAAGTGACGCGGTTGATGTTGTCGAACTTCTTCGCGATCCAACCGATCAAGCACCGAACGCACGGCACCTCCGCATTCAGCACACGTTCAGCTTGATGACGTCCCACGAGCTCTTGATCCAGTTGAGCTTCACGGGAGAGTTTCGTCAGCACGACGGCGTGGTGACGGATATGATGTGTTCACCGGCGCAGAGCTTCGCCTAAGCTCCGCGACGGTATGACCGAGGTGTGATTCTGTGGAGGGGGGCACCGCACACGGCTAAAACAATTCAACTTGTGTGTCTTTGGGTGCCCCCCTGCCCCCGTATATAAAGGAGCAAGGGAGGGAGGCCGGCCGGCCCTTCCTGGTGCGGCTAGGGAAGGAGTCCTACTAGGAATAGGATTGCAATCCTATTCCTAGTAGGATTCACCAAAAGGAAGAAGAGGGAAAGGAATAGGAGAGGTGGCGCCCCTCCCAATCCTAGTCCAACTAGGAACCCTAGGTGGGGGCGCCGGCCAGCCCTATGGGCTGCCTCTCTCTTTCCCTTTAGGCCCACTATGGACCATCCCCTCTCGTAGGGGGTTCCGGTAACCCCCTCCGGCATTCCCGATAAATCCGAAACTTTTCCGGAACACTTCCGGTGTCCGAATATAGTCGTCCAATATATCAATCTTTATGTCTCGGACATTCCGAGACTCCTCGTCATGTCCGTGATCTCATCCGGAACTCCGAACTACCTTCGGTACATCAATACTCATAAACTCATAATATCGATCGTCATCAAACGTTAAGCGTGCGGACCCTACGGGTTCGAGAACTATGTAAACATGACCGAGACTCATCTCCGGTCAATAACCAATAGCGGAACCTGGATGTTCATATTGGCTCCTACATATTCTACGAAGATCTTTTATCGGTCAGAACCGCATAACAACATACGTTGTTCCTTTTGTCAAACGGTATGTTACTTGCCCGAGATTCGATCGTCGGTATCTCTATACCTAGTTCAATCTCGTTACCGGCAAGTCTCATTACTCGTTCCGTAACTCATCATCTCGTGACTAACTCATTAGTCTTTTTGCTTGCAAGGCTTATTGTGATGTGTGTTACCGAGAGGGCCCAGAGATACCTCTCCGACACTCGGAGTGACAAATCCTAATCTTGATCTATGCCAACACCACGAATACTTTCGGAGACACCTGTAGAGCATCTTTATGATCACCCAGTTATGTTGTGACGTTTGATAGCACACAAGGTGTTCCTACGGTATTCGGGAGTTGCATAATCTCATAGTCATAGGAACATGTATAAGTCATGAAGAAAGCAATAGCATTAAAACTAAACGATCATAGTGCTATGCTAACGGATGGGTCTTGTCCATCACATCATTCTCCTAATGATGTGATCCCGTTGATCAAATGACAACTCATGTCTATGGCTAGGAAACATAACCATCTTTGATCAATGAGCTAGTCTAGTAGAGGCATACTAGGGACACTCTGTTTTGTCTATGTATTCACACATGTACTAAGTTTCCGGTTAATACAATTCTAGCATGAATAATAAACATTTATCATGATATAAGGAAATATAAATAACAACTATATTATTGCCTCTAGGGCATATTTCCTTCATATGGACATTACCAAGAGTTCCAATCGAGAGTCCCTCATGGTGGAAGTCAAGAAGGATCAATACTATCATGAGAAAGATGTGGCCGTTGAGTATGATGAACTGTTTCAGTTATACAATCAAGACGCACTCGACAAATCTATCGTCAGTTGCTATTGTCTGTAAGTGATTTCTTTCTGTAATTTAAGTCTCAAGCTAGCTGTAGTGATCCTTTTGATCAATCATTACCTGTAATTATCCTTACTATATTCTTTTCTGTGGTATTATGCAGGATGAAGATGTATGAAATGAAAAAAGGTGGATGCTATGGCATTGGGTTCATTGACCCAAACACCGTTAATGAATACACATGGAAAATAGATAAATATCATGAAAATCATGTAGAGGACAGCATGCTAGAGTTCTTGAAGTGCCTCAAATACAATGAAGATATACTACTTCCTTACAACTTCCAGTGAGTCACACTGTCTTGTACTACAAATTCTCTTTTTTTCCTACTAGTTAGCTACATGTTTTTGCTTACATATGTCCGCTTAATTAAGACATCCAAACATGTGTGCATGCAGATTTCACTGGATCTTGTGTATCATTAAAGTTGACGCCGGAACAGTTAAAGTACTCGACTCACTACTTAAAAAACAAAGTGACTACATCATCTTGTTTGGGATAGTCAACAGGTAATTTCAATCATTATTAACTATATATCTCGGCCTATTTAGTTCGTCATTTCCTGATATGAACTATTTAATAACCCATTTATTCATTTTCTTTGTCGGCGGGCAGGGCTTGGGCAAGGTTCATCAGCGTCACTCCAGGCGAATGGAAACAAAGACTGCAATGGTTTCGACCCAAGGTAAGTAATTAAGTAGTACTAGCTAGCTAGCTAGCTGCCATTATCTCTTTAATTATCATGCTTGATTAATTATTATCTGATCAAATTCCATTCTCGTAAAGGCCCTGAAGCAGACGTAGGGGACTGATCTGTGTGCATACTGCGTTTGCGAGAACATTCACATGATGGCGTCTGAAAGGATCAGATCTCAAAGACAGGAATGGGTACGTTTGTCAGAACACTATTCAAAATTTTTACACCATTATCGATATCTAGTCACACAACTAATAAACATGCATATTGATCTCCTTCTTAACAGTTCACAGAGGTGCGGGACAAGCTCCTAGAAACGGAGCGCGTACAAGCACTTCAAGAGGAAATAGCGGGATTTTTGCTCGACCAGGTCATAGATCCAAAGGGAGAATATCATTACCCGCTACCGCCCCCATGAACCACTTCCAATTGTCATCGTGCTCCGAAGGCACCAATTAGGCTAATGCCACTGGCTCCGAAGGCAACATGTAGGAGAAATTGTATATAGCTATACATGTGTGCATGTGTGAATTGGTGGTTTGTGAGACATTTGATGATATATATATATATATATAACGTGTACAATGTGTAGTATCGTAAAATACCAGCAAACGAAAAAGAATTAAAAGGAAAACACAAAATTAAATGAAAAAGAAATCATAAAACCAAAAAAAAAAACAAACCTTGTAGTACCGGTTGGTTTTACCAACCGGTACTAAAGGGCTCCCGGCCCCCGGAGCTGGCTCGTGCCACGTGGTTGCCCTTTAGCACCGGTTCGTGCTGAACCGATACTAAAGAGGGGGGGGGGGCTTTAGTGCCCACACTTTAGTGCCGGTTATGGAACCGGCACTAAAGGGCCTTACGAACCGGTGTTATTTCCCGGTTCTGCACTAGTGCTAACACCAAATCTCGCCACATAACAAGAAACCCTAACCTCACAGCCCCAAGGAGACAACATGATACGCCAGAACTTCGTCGACTACATCGAGAGGGATGAACTCCAAGAGGACCGGAGCCCGGAAGACATACTCGAAGAAGAAGTGTCTTCATCTGCCCGAGTACCACACCTACGATGAGTAAAAAAAATTCCTAACCTAAACTACTAACGAGAGCTGAGGAACCAAGATTCCCCTTCTCGCCACCGGTCGCCGGAGCGGCAAGCAGAGGAAGGCGAATACATGACTCGCGGGTGAAGTCTGGAGAGAAGAATCGTTTGCCCTCGCTATCTGGGGTAAGGGTTACGGACCAAATGCCTTCTTTCCTGATGTCTACTTTATTTTTCTCTTCTCCTATTCAAACTTAGACGTGCCTCTATTTGTTTCTCTCGGTTTCAATTTGCGAGGATCAATAGAAATTGTTAGGGGTCATTTGATTGAAAGATAATTCATAGGATATCTGGAGTATTTAAACTCTTGGAAATACTTTTTGTATGTGTGATTTGAGTCATATTCTTGGGATTTTTTTCCTCAATATTGTGTTTTAGATGAAAATTTCCATCCACTCAAAATGTATTGCTATAATCTTTTCCGGAGAAAAAGGCCACATCCACTTGTTGTAATTATTTTATTTTTTCTTGTAATATCAAATTCTATTTTTAAGGTACACACATGGCACCTTATCATCCCCACCACTTTTATTTTTCTTGGCATACAAACATCCCATTTCTTATCAATCCCACTAATTTTCATTTCTTGCAACATACATGCGAAACTTATAAAATCAAATGCAATAAATAATATGTATTTTAGTCTTCATTATAGTATTCAAATTTCAGACAACCGAATGTCATCAAAATAGTATACTGTGACCAATTATTGTAGCAATGTATGGCGTTTCATGTAGTTCATGTAAATTTGCAATAGGGCATATGTCACTAAAATCCGTGTTTTCTTCATTTGTGTGTTGTGAGAATCATGCGGATGAAAAGAGCCACTATGGGTTTACTTCAAAGGACTGCCTACAAGTGTAGATTGCTCGTGTAAATCCTCTCTTCCTCAGGCGAATAGAGCACCTCCAGCGTTGGCCCCAGGGGGCGCGTAAAATCGTCGTCTGGGGACGAACTGGCGCTAAACCGCGTCGTGGGGGCGCGATGCTCCCCAGTCATCGCCCTCACGGCGCTTTTTGTTTTTTTTTCAAAAACAAAATCCAGCCTCACATTCGGACAAACAAGGCGCAAATTTAACCAAACTTCGGCGAGTTCATCAAATATTTTACAAAAAAGAAAAAACGACACTATTAGACCCGCCGCGGCCCTCGCCGCCCTGAAGCTCTACATGCCGAGGAGCCTGTAGAACTACATGTAGTCGCCGGCGCCGTTGTCGCCGTCGCCTCCGCCGCGGCCGCCGTCCCTGCTGCTCCCCTGCCACCGATGTGCGGCAGGTTGGACGGTCTGGGGGCGTCCTCGTCCTCGTCGCTGTCGAGGATGACGACGCCGTTCCCCCCCCCCTGTGACGCCCCCGATTTGTCCGTACACTAATCATGCACGCAAATGTGTACGGCCAAGATCAAGGACTCACTGGAAGATATCACAACACAACTCTAGACACAAATTAAAATAATACAAGCTTTATATTACAAGCCAGGGGCCTCGAGGGCTCGAATACAAAAGCTCGAAAACACAAGAGTTAGCGGAAGCAACAATATCTGAGTACAGACATAAATTAAACAAGCTTGCCTTAAGAAGGCTAGCACAAAAGTAGCAACGATCGAAAAGGCAAGGCCTCCTGCCTGGGACCTCCTAACTACTCCTCGAAGCCGAACTCCATGTAGAAACAACCTCGGGATCATCTGGCTCCTGGACTCCACCACCTGGTTGCATCATCCGAGAAGAAAGGAAGAAAGGGGGAAAAGGGGGAGCAAAGCAACCGTGAGTACTCATCCAAAGTACTCGCAAGCAAGGATCTACACTACATATGCAATGATATCTGTGCAAGGGGGTAATATCTGTGGACTGAACTGCAGAAAGCCAGAATAAGAGGGGGATAGCTAATCCAAACGAAGACTACGTTTCTCGTAACCTCCATCTTGCAGCAGAAGATGAGGGTAGCTGGAAAGTAACAAGTATCCTCGCTTCTCGCAGCCTCCGTCTTGAAGCAGTAGAAGGGAAATAGATGGTAAGTTCACCAAGTAACAACGTATAGCATAATCCTACCCGGCGATCCTCCCGCACATCACCCTGTGAGAGAGCAACCACCGAGTTGTATCTGGCACTGGTAAGGGTGTGATTTATTAAGTATCCGGTTCTAGTTGTCATGAGGTCGGAGTACAACTCCGGGTCGTCCTTTTACCGAGGGACACGGCTATTCGAATAGATTAACTTCCCTGCAGGGGTGCACCACATAACCCAGCACGCTTGATCCCATTTGGCCGGACACACTTTCCAGGGTCATGCCCGGCCTCGGAAGATCAACACGTCGCAGCCCTACCTAAGCACAGCAGAGAGGTCAGCACGCCGGTCTAAGTCCTAGGCGCGCAGGGGTCCGGGCCCATCGCCCAACTCACACCTGCACGTTGCGTACGCGGCCGGTGAGCAGACCTAGCAACCTCCATTACTAAGGAAGTTGCGTTACGCGGTCCAACCCGGCGCGCGCCGCTAAGTCGCTGACGTCAAGAAGGCTTCGGCTGATACCACGACGTCGAGTACCCATAACTATTCCCACGTAGCTGGTTAGTGCGTATAGACCAAATGGCCAGACTCAGATCAAATATCCAAACTCGTTAATCGTGTTATTATGAAATAACCGCGGACAACGACCAGGGCCAGGCCACCTCTCGACTGGGTGTCTCAACCTGCCCCTGTCGCTCCGCCACAAAGATCCACTCGGGGGCCGTCAAGAACTCAGGCCCACCACTACCTGGATGGAGCCACCTGTCCTTTCAGCCCCCACATCAAATCACTTGCGGGTACTCAATGAGCCGACCCGACTTTGGTCACATCAAGTATCATGTAAAGTGTATGTAGTATATACCCGTGATCACACCCAAGTGATCACGGCCCGATAGAATAGCAGGGCAGACGGACAAGGGTGTAGGGCCACTGATGGAATACTAGCAGCCTATACTAAGCATTTAGGATTGCAGGTAAGGTATCAACAGTGATAGCAACAATGACAGGCTATGCAGCAGAATAGGATTATCGAAAGCAGTAACATGCTTCACTACTCTAATGCAAGCAGTAGAGAGAAGAGTAGGCGATATCTGGTGATCAAAAAGGGGGGGCTTGCCTGGAAGCCCTGCAGACGAAAGGAATCTTCGGAAGCGTAGCCGTAGTCGAACACCGAAGCATCAATGGTCTCGGGGTCTATCACAGTATTGGAGTCTACCGAAAATAAGCAACGAAGGGGAAACAAATAAATAACAGAGCAAACAATAGCATCACAAAGCATAACATGGAAATACGCGATGCTACGTGTGACCTAACGCGGTGCTCGGTGATACAGGCGAAGAGGAATAACATCCGGGAAAGTATTCCCGGTGTTTCGCGTTTTCGGGCGGATGAAACGGAGGCGGAAAGTTGCGGGTTCGGTATGATAGAGATGCGTGGCGGACGAACGGACCGCGTATTCGGATTCATCTCGTCGTTCTGAGCAACTTTCATGTACAAAGTATTTTCATCCGAGTTACGGTTTAAAAGATATGATTTTCTAAAGATTTTATTAATTTCTGGAATTTAATTAATTAATTTAAATCTAAAAAGGATTTATGACATCAGCATGACCTCATGCTGACGTCATCATGGTTGACTGGTCAAACTGACCAGTGGGTCCCACTGGTCAGTGACACAGTGTATTTGATTCTATATTTAATTAACTAATCCTTATTAGTTTAACTAATTAAAGTTAATTAGATTAATCACAACTAATTAGTTTAATCTTAACATTATTTAATTTAGTTAATTATCCATTAGGTTAATTAATGACATGATTAATTAGATTAATTATCTAGTTAATTAATTAATTAATATTATTAATTATTTATATTTATTTATCTATTTATTTATTTTTTTACATTTTTATTAACGTTCTGGGGGTGGGGCCCCTGTGTCATTGGCACAGGGCCTTAGCGGGCGACGGTTGCTAGCGGGTGAGCGGGCGTCGCCCGAGCGGGAGGGGAACGGGTCGAGGCCACCGGGCACCACCGGCGGGCAGCCGCGGTGCGGCAGCGTCGGCACCGGGCGGAGCAGCAGCAACAAGCGGCTGGCAGCCGCGAGGTGCAGGCGGCGCAGGGGAGGCGACGGGGCCGGAGACTGGAGCTGGGACGGTGTGGCAGCGGGGGTGAGGCCATGCGCGAGCGCACGTGTAGATGCGGTCGCCGGTGAGTAGAGGCGGCCGTGGTCGGGCGGGCGCGGCTAGTGCGGCCACGGGAGCGCGCTAGGCACGGCGAGGCTGGCAGTAGGGCGCTGTAACCATGGACGGCAGGCACGGGGCGAGGCCTGTGCGGCCGAGCGGCGAGCGAGGGCCGGGCCGGGGCGCGGGGCGGGAACGCGGGCGCGCCCCGAGCGCGCGTGCGCGCGGCGACGGCCGTGGCGACCGAGGGGAAGGAAGGGAGGCGGAGGCCGAGGGCCTCACCGGTGAGACGTAGGGCACGGGGCATCGGTTCTTGAGGTGGGGGACGGGGACGACGCGCCGGAGGGGATGCAGTCCGGCGAGGAGGCGTGGTCGAGGCGGCGGAGCGGTCCTCCGATGGCGGCGGTGTCCTGCGGCGTCAGGCGGCGGCATGGACGCCCAGTGAGCCGGCGCAGCCAACGCACGAGGGGAGCGCGGGCATGGGGTGAGGTCGGGCGCCAGCGACGAGGCCCGAGGCGAGGGTGTGTGCGGGGGACTGCGTCGCTCCTGGGTCATTTCTTCCTGGCGGCGCGGGGG
>LR738710.1:67040925-67080550 GCA_902687465.1 Secale cereale
GGTACTCGAGACGCGGCGTGTTGCCGGTCTCGATGTAGTCGAGGACGTTCTCGAGGGTGCGGCCGAGAACACTCCACCACTCGCGCCGCCCTTCGGCGTTGTGGCGGCCGCGCGGCACGACGCCGTTGGTGGAGGCGATCAGGCCATCGCGGCGGCGGTCGAAGTAGACCGTCCAGAAGGAGTTGTTGTCGGGGGAGTACGCCGACCGTCACCGCTCCTCCTTCGCCAGCGATGACCTAATGCGGGCGATCTCTGCCCGCCGGTCCGCCCTGGTGGGAGCGGGTGGCACCGGCACGCCGCCGGCGCTCAGACGCCACGCGCTCGGCACCCTCATGTCCAGGGGAGCCGGGTAGCCGGCCTCGAAAAGGAGGCATGCCTCCCACTCGTGGAGGTGGCGGCGGCCGAAGCCGTTCTTCATCGCGGAATCGCCTGGGTACCGCGCAACCATTGCTCATCGCCGGGAGTGGAGTGTGCGAGCGGGGGAAGAGGGGCGACGTATGCTGTTGTGGCGTCCACCGGCGAGGATGGCGGTTTTTATAGCCGGAGCTTGGGCAATGAGAGGCGTATGCCAGGCGACGCGTGGCGGGCGCGCGTGGCGCTGGGAGACACGACGGTTCACTGCATGGCATCAATGATGGGCTGACCGGCGAGGCATCGCGGCAGGCGGGGCATCAATGGGCAGGCTGACCGGCGCGGCATCGCCGCAACTTTCGCATTGCTTCCCGCGGGAACTGAGGCGATGAGGACGACGAAGCGTCGCCTCGCTGACAGGGCGGGTCCATCATAGTTCGCGCCAAACACGCCCGTCCGGCGCCCCAGGCGACCCCAGCGTGCCGGGTTCGAGTTGGGTGTGCCGGCGTCAATTTCGGCCCAAACCGACGGAAAACGGACTCCTGGGGCGCGACTTTGCCATTTTTTCGGCGCCGGCGCTGAAAAAATGGCCTGGGGGCCTATTGGGGCCGCGGCTGGAGATGCTCTAACAACCACATGTATTGAGTTAGTCCTGCCTAGGTGGTCCATTTACCTAATTATAATTATGATCTTTATTTTTTTTGCGGGGAAATTTTATTGTTTATTACCATCAGTATTCTATGCATTGTCATGATTGATGAATAGATTAAAAATTCTCTCGCAAATAAAACTCACATGTATTCATGGAAGAAGTGAAACTTTATTTCGATTGGACACAGTAATGCTAGCCTAAGAGCATCTACAACCGCTATGCGCTAACCAGACACCTCAAACGCCCGCGGATACGCCCGGGTGCATCCGCGAACACTGACCGGTCGACCCTCAAATTTGCCTTCTCACAATCGGACACCTCAATTATCATATCTCAAATTCATACAAACGCATGCAACTAACGTCGATGCATTACACACATCGTCCGGCTACTCCATCACTACTAAACATGTCACAGGACAACCAAAATTTGGCATGTCTGGCTATGGTGCAGATCATCCACGGTTGCCCTTCCCCTTTCCAGTGCCCTTGTCGTCCTTCTCGCGGAAGTACCAGTCGAAGACATGGTAGGGAACGAGCCAGATATGCTCATCACCGGAGCTGTCCTCGCCGTCGTTGTACTCCTTCTCCTCCTTCGGTGGCAGTCCGATCATGGCACGAACCTGTAATGCCCAGTATGCGACTATATCTCCCATGTGTCGAGGCACGACTTAAATACATAAGCGCATACTAGAATGATCTCAAGTATGGTATCTTTGCACATCTCATGTAAAATTCAGGTATGAAATTGTAAAAAAATAGTTGGCTTACACTCGCCACGTCACACAATGAATACAATAGCATACATCATCCAAATAACATCAGGGTCCGACTATGGACGAAATCCAAACGAGAAAGATACCATAAATAACACAAGCCCAGATCTTCCTAGTAGGAACCACTACTGATCAACGGGATAAGACACATAGTAACGACCACGCTCTTAATCGAACTCCCACTGAAGTTCTGGACCATCTCCTGCCTAGTTCTCAACGGTACATGCATCTGGTTTGTGTTGAAACTGTGAGCCACAGAGGACTCAGCAATCCAGTTCCCGGGTATCAAAACTACCAAAGCCTTAGGTGTGGAAAGGCTGTAAACAAGGGTTGCAGCAAGCACTAAGCACTAGCTTACGAGTTTAGAGCGAGAAGAGAACAAGTGCCAACGATCGCCAAGTTGATCAAGAAGTGATCCTAGCTACTCACGATCAAACATAACCCCACCGTGTTCACTTCCCGAAGCCCTTCAGAAAGAGACCATCACGGTTACTCACACAGGTAGTGTATTCTTATGAATTTGGTGTCAAGTTATCTACAACCGGATATTAACAAATTTCCATCTGCCACATAACCACGTGCACGGCTTTCGAAAGTTCATAACCCTGCAGGGGTGTCCCAACTTAGCCCATCACAAGCTCACGATCTGCGGAGTCGCAACTCCAAGGTGAGAAGACCCGAGAATTTTCGGAATCCCGTGCTTAAGATATTTCGACAAAGGTAAAACTAATCCAGCAAGACCTCCTGGCGTGCCGACACCCTGATAGTAGCCGCGCATATCTCGTCTCAGGCCACGACCGGATTGTCCAAACTTCCGGTAGACCAAAATACCAGAGTTGCCCCTAGCGGTCACCGGCGGTTGACAGGTTTGGACCAACACTCATGAGGAGCACTGGCCCGGGTTGTAAATTAAGTCCTCGGGGTAATTACTCCCTATGAGTTGTTAGGCAAATAGTAAAACCAAAGTTGGGTCTTGTTGGAAAAGCTTTAAGCAGTGCGAATTATCAAGGGGGGCCCATAAACCCCAACCGTGTTAGGAACGTAAAATCAAGGAACATAACACCGGTTTATCGGGTCCTAAGGTGGCATGAGTGGAACAAAACACCAAGCAGAAGGCTTAGCCTTCCACCCATTACCAATATATATATAGGTGCATTAGTTTAACACAGGTAATATATTGTGTTATCCCAACAACAAGTTCATCATGGAGCAGTCATCAAAACTTCACCTGCAACTAACAATGCTATAAGAGGTGCTGAGCGATGCGTACTTAGCCAAACAACGGTTTGCTAGGAAGGCGGTTAGAGTGTTTCATGGCAACAATAGAAGGGCTGACAAACAGGAATAGGCATCGAGGCAATATCTAAAGAGCGAGACATCTAGCATAGGCAAAGATAGAAGTGAAATCTGGGAATTGTCATCCTGCCTGTGATTCCGCAAGGAAGAAGAACAAGTCCAAGAAGTAGTCGAACAAATCCTCACAACTCCGGAACGAAATCGAAGCTAACGAGAGAAGTATACCAGAAAGAAGCAAACAACATGGTAAACACACATATCATAACCATGGTATCTGATGCACAACCAAGTATGATGCATGTCCGGTTTAATTATGCATGGCATGGCAAAGTGCACAAACAACACCACAATTTAAGTGGAGCTCAATATGCAATGAGTTGCATATTGACAAAACACCACATCCAATTATTTAGTTCACTCTCGTTTATTAACAAGACAAGATTAAATGTTTGTTAACATGGCAAGAGGTGAAACAAATGTAAACTACCTATTTAGGCAAGTTTAAATGAGGCCGGAATGACAAACTACAATTCCGAAAACTCCCCATGTGCATATTTATTAATTTGGTACTGTTCTGCCTATTACCATATTTTAATGTTGTTAAACAGCAAAAAAAAAGTGCATCATGTTATTCTACACATTTTGCTACCCCATTTACATATAAAGTTTATAAAATTTGGAGCTACGGTTGTTTAGTTATGAATTAAATCATTTTAGCATGTTATTTTCACAAATTAATGCAAACATTAATTTTACACATTTTAACATGGATGAAAAATTGGAAATAATTAATCTACACCAAATTCCAAGCATTTTTCATATATAAAGTTTTCACATATAATGCATGGTTGGTGAGTTAACATACGCATGAAGTAAGAGGGTTTTTCTGCAAAACTGTTTTCTCAGGAGATTAGCTAAAATCGCTGCAGGGAAAAAATGCGCTAGGCTGAAACTGTTGGATGCTGGGCTTGCGGTGGCTCACCCACGGGCCTAGGCCTGTCGGTGGAGAGGGAGGCCAGAAGCGGTGGTGCTGGGCCGGCTCGGTGTGGAGGCTTGACGCGGACCGTTGGACCGCCGCGTGGGATATGGGCGCTGTTGGACTCGTCCACGCTGGCTCTGCGCCAGGTCAACGTGGGGCGGTCGTCTTCATTCTCGTCCGAAGCAGGGGACACCATGGTGGGGCGACGCTGGACGAAGATGCACGACGCGGCGACCGGGCACGGGGACGAGACGGGGCTGAACCGGGCGCGAGGAGAGGTTGATTCGGGGCAGCAGCTCCAGATCCGGGCGCGAGGAAGGCCGGCGGCAACGAGATGAAGAATGGCGGGAACGAGGTGGCGGAGCCATGGGGGCTCGGTTCCGTGTGAAGAAGAGAACAAGGGAAGAGCTTGAGCGCGTAAGAGAGAGAGAGAGAGGGAAGGGAAAGGAGCAGGGAAGCTGGCGGCGGCGTCCTGCTGAGGTGCAGCTACGACGGCCAAGTCGGAGGTGCGGGGACGCGCGGCGAGGTCGCGAGGTGGGGGAGCGCTCAGGCGCTGCTGTTGACTGCGGGGGAGGTCCTGGACACCGGAACCAGTGGCGAGAGAAACAGATCTCGGTGGTGGCTTGAGCATCAGGCGGGCATGGATGACCCAGGACACAGGAGACGCGCGAGGCCCTGGCCTCGATCCAACCTGGATCTGGCGTGGGAGGTCGGGACTTGAAGAAGATCGAACAAAGAGATGGTTGGCCAATTGGGGAATTCGAGGGAGGTGGTTGGCTGCGCGTTGGCTCGGGATGGATCCCGAGGAACGAGAGTGGCGTCGACGGCGAGGGAATGGATGGGACATGCCTCCTAGTTTTTAGGGTTACCTCTGTTTTATATATAGAAGGGGTTAGGTTAGGGGCTAATTAGACACTGCGATCAAAATCGAACGGTCGAGATATAATAGGTAGAGAGTCCAAATAAGAAAACGATGATGTTTTAGGGATGTTTGGGGATGATCCGGACCCATCAGTAACAACAGACCGGACCGGGTTCGGGTAAGTTTCGGGCGCGCGTGATGGGGTCTGTGCACTATGCAGAGATGTTAGGCGGTCGCGGAATACTGCGTGGTTGTACCGAGAAGAGAGAGAAGAAGCAGCCCGGCATAGGTTTCAGAGAACTGAAACGTCCGACGTTTAAACCGACTATAATGCCGCTATATGTTTAACGGTTGGGCTATCAAACAAACTCCGAATGCGACGAAATTTGACAGGCGATCTGTCTACACTATAATAAGACCACACACCAACTTACATCCCATTCAGAGAACATTTTCCGGCCACTTATAAAATAAATATCCGGATGTGTCGCGGGCGCGTGCGA
This sequence comes from Secale cereale, assembly GCA_902687465.1. NCBI lineage: Eukaryota > Viridiplantae > Streptophyta > Magnoliopsida > Poales > Poaceae > Secale > Secale cereale. The sequence goes on from LR738710.1 coordinate 67,046,344, forward strand.
GTGTGTCTGGGCTCAGAACGGCAACGAAGAGGACAGGGCAACTATGGATGGATGCAAGTTTTGAAAACATGCTGATGCAATGCACACGATGACATGGAAAAATGCAACACACAAGCAAAATACATGGCAATGGCAGCTAATAATTGGAAGACACCTGGCACATCGGTCTCGGGGCGTCACAACTCTCCCACACTAACAGAGGATCTCGACTCGAGATCCTGGAGATGGCACCGGATAAAATGGAATAGAAGAGGTAAAACAAAGTTGCTTCTTTGACAAACGAGTAAAACCAACAAACCTTGAGAGGTTGAAAACTTGAATGAAAGAAAATAACGGAGATGAACGAAATTGAAAACACTCCGTTAGACAAGAGGAACAAGGAATACGACGAGAACCAAGAGGTTAAGTGACAAGATAGGTATTGAGAACACTCCGGTTAAAACAAGATAGAGAAGGAATGAGAATGAAATAATTCTGACAGCACTCCGACTGAAAATGGAAGGAATTTACATGAACTCGAGAAAATGGGATGATAGTTGATGAAATCAACAACACACTGCCTCCGAAACTATTGAACGAATGGCACAAGGGGTAAGAAAGGCTTCAGACAGCACTCCGATTGAAAGAGAGGCAAAACATGAAAAGATGAGAGAACTTGAATGGACGTCACAACACTCCTGTTAAATGGACAAGCAAAGGAAAGAACATGATCTCGATAAAACGAGATGATGGTTGGAGAGAGCACATCACAATGCCTCCGGAATGAAAGAATATATGCTAGATCGTTGGAAAGAAAAGATCGGAGAAGAAAATGACAACTTCTCCCACGAATGAATTTGAAAAGCATCCTTAGAAAGAATGATTGAATGAAGTTGTTGGAAAATTCAACAACAAAAAGAACAAGCTTGTTGTGGGCTTATGAAAAACATCCCAAAGTTATGAGGGAACGGAAACAATTGTTTGCCTTGGGTCAATGAAGAGATGAAAAACTTCTTCCACAAATTGACGAAGAAATAACTTGGATCATTGATAAGCACCACAAATAGCACAATCCTTAGGGAAGCTTTAAGTGACATACAACCCAAGATTACTCCAACGAAGAAATTGACGGGATTAAATATCTCATTCTTGATAACTTGTGAATCATGAAACATGAAGGAAATTCTCAAGAGTGACATAACACCACCTCAAAAAAAAGGTAGAAAGAATTGCACTTCGGAATGCAAGAAGAAGAATACTTGAGCTCCAACAAGAATCTTGAAGAACATTGAGGATGAATTAAGTCATGATGAAGCATCATGAAGAACTCCGGTAACAAAAGGATGATAAGAATAAGATTCAAACCTTGCAATGATTTAGATGGAGCTTTGAAATGATATAATTGAAATAACTTGGAGCTCTGGAAAACAAGATGAACAACGTGGGACCGAGAATATGATATGATGAACAAGCTCCGGAATAGAGAATAATCACTTCGAGAAAAAAAAGAATAAGATTTACTGTATGCTTACCTTTCATCAAATTAAATTTACGACAAGCAACGGATTTGGCATACTACTTATTCTTTTTGTAAAGAATTAAAGAGAGATCTCGCACAAACTTGGGTAAATCTTCAACAGACCACCGGTAGGATTCTGAAAAGAACAAATGAGTTGATATGATGACCAAGGAAAAAGGAATCTTGAACGAACCACCGTAAGGATTGAAGCCGAGTGAAGAAAAAGAATGAACCACCGTAAGAATATTGAGACGAAAGAAGAGGCATCAATTAAGAATAGTTGGAGGACGAAGTTGCAAACTGAGAACGAAGAAATCTTCTGAAATGATGGCCTTTGGAGGATCACAATGGGAAGAATTCATGAAATGCTTCGGATGGGTATAAAAAAGAATTCTCACAATCAGAATAATAATGAGGATGGCATGAGGCTAGAACCACGAATTTTCAAGAGAATGCCCAAGATTTAAGAGACACTCTTCTCCGGTCTTCAAATGTTGAGAAGTACGACGAGAAATACCATGAAGAACTTTGAGATACTCCGGACGAATGACAAGAGGAAGGTGGAGCTAAAGATGGAAATAATTGAAAACGATCTTGGAGAAGGCATGTGACCGATGGAAATCATTCTTACGTCACACTTTGAAAAGAATTTGAGTATAACTCCAGAAAAATTAAAAGAGTCATGTAAGATCCTGGAAAAAGACCTGTGGGTTAGGGCCCACTAAAGAAATCACCGTTGAAAAAGATTGCTTAAGAGATATTGCACCGGTTGAATTAAATGGCTTGAATAAGATGACAATCCTCAAAATAGCTTGAACGAAATAAGAATTGAAACATGAATCTTCCGAGATATCTTCAGCACTCCGGAGAAGAATTAGGGAGTTGAATAAGCAAGAGAGACTTCGGATAATAAATTTCAACATGGGAAAACATGTGAAACAAAAAGGAAGAGATATGATCATGACCGAAGCTTGAATTTAGTCCACCGGAGAAGAAACAAGAACGAAGAACGATAACTTGAAGCTTCCTTAGCATCTTCCTGAGAAATCACCGGATAATGAAATTGAACGAAAGAATGAAGAAACAACACATGAATATAAGGACATTTGATTAAGGACTCAGGCTCCATAAAGAAAAAAGGTGGGAGGGTGGGGAAAAACAAAGACAACTTGGGATGAATGAAACAGGCACCGTTGAGAAAAAACAAGACTTGGTCTTGCACATATTATAAGAATCGGTTAACTTCAAGAGAAGCACGCCGATTGAAAAGAATTTACATGACAAACTTGATTGATCAAGAAGAATTAGCACTCCCATAGAAATATGAGAACACCGATTAGGAAAAGTATGGAATCAACATTTGACTTCGAAGCAACTCGAATACCAGAATCAAAACAAAAACAAAGGATAGATATGTTGTAACATAATCTTCACAATATCATTCGAACAGAGAACAAGGCCGGCGGCAACGAGATGAAGAATGGCAGGGACGAGGTGGCGGAGTCATGCGGGCTCGGTTCTGTGTGAAGAAGAGAACAAGGGGAGAGCTTGAGCGCGTAAGAGAGAGAGAAGGAAGGGAAGGAGCAGGGGAGCTGGCGGCAGCGTCCAGCTGAGGAGCAGCTACGGCGGCCAGGTCGGAGGTGCGGGGACGCGCGGCGAGGTCGCGAGGTGGGGGAGCGCTCAGGCACTGCTGTTGACTGCGGGGGAGGTCCTAGACACTGGAACCAGTGGCAAAGAAGCAGATCTCGGTGGTGGCTTGAGCATCAGGCGGGCATGGATGACCCAGGACACAGGAGACGCGCGAGGCCCTGGCCTCGATCCAACCTGGATCTGGCGTGGGAGGTTGGGACTTGAAGAAGATCGAACAAAGAGATGGTTCACCAATTGGGGAATTCGAGGGAGGTGGTTTGCTGCGCGTTGGCTCGGGATGGATCCCGAGGAACGAGAGTGGCGGCGACGGCGAGGGAATGGATGGGACATGCCTCCTAGTTTTTAGGGTTACCTCTGTTTTATATATAGAAGGGGTTAGGTTAGGGGCTAATTAGACACTGCGATCAAAATCGAACGGTCGAGATATAATAGGTAGGGAGTCCAAATAAGAAAACGATGATGTTTTAGGGATGTTTGGGGATGATGCGGACCCATCAGTAACAACAGACCGGACCGGGTTTTGGTAAGTTTCGGACGCGCGTGATGGGGTCTGTGCGCTGTGCAGAGATGTTAGGCGGTCGCGGACAACTGCGTGGTAGGATCGAGAAGAGAGAGAAGAAGCAGCCCGGCATAGGTGTCAGAGCACTGAAACGTCTGACGTTTAAACCGGCTATAATGCCGCTATATGTTTAGGCCAACGCTAGGCGCCGGTGCGCCGGCCGAAATTTCGGCCGGTCGCACCAGACCCACCCGATGTGCTGCATTGAAACTTTTTTATAAACGGTTGTAGCATTTTATGTCAATGGTAGTAGCATTCGACTGTTATGTCAATGGTTGTAGCATTTTATGTCAATGGTTGTAGTATTTTGCTGCAGAAAAAGCTTCGACCGTGGACGGAAAAAGCTTCAACCGTGTATGAAATGCTGCAGAAAAAGCTTCGACCGTGGACGAAAAAAGCTTCAACCATATATGAAATGCTGCAGAAAAAGCTTCGACCATGGACGAAAAAAGCTTCAACCGTGTATGAAATGCTGCAGAAAAAGCTTCGAGCGTGGACGAAAAAAGCTTCAACCGTGTATGAAAACAGCTTCAACCGTTGGAAAAAAAAGCTCCCAATCAGACACTGCAAACCAGAGAAAGAAGCAAAAAGCTCCCACGGTAGTAGCAAAATCCTACTACGGTTGCAGCAAAATCGTCGTTGTCATCGTCGTGAGGTCGCAGCTCCACCTGATGGATGTAGCAAAAAACTTCGCTGGTAGTAGCAAAATCCAACTACGGTTGCAATTTCCCCTTGTTGTGCACTGCCATTGAAGCTTCTGTATCTGCGGTTGAAGCTTTTTTGAACAGCTGTTGAAGCTTTCCTAGGTGACGGTTGCAACACTTGTATATCGCGGGGTGGATTCGAGCATGGCGGCAGGTAGCCATGGCGGCCGGCGCGCCATGGGTGGATCTCATCGCCGGTGGTGTTGCTCTTGGTCAATGGGGAAAAAGGGGTGGTGGTGGAGCAGCCTCAGCCAATACACATGATAGAAGAAAAACAAAAAGAGGAGGCCAGAGGCCATGGCCGGCCGGCACCGCCTCGCCGGTTGTAGCGGATCCCGTCGGGGAGGCAGGGGGCGAAGTGCAAGCGGCCGGCGGAGCAGAGGATATGAGGTTATGGGAAAGGAAAAATAAACTGGACCACATCTCAGTTTGGAGATAAGGTGAGGAAAGGGGCGGTGGGCTGGCCCCACTTGAGAAATGTGGCGCGTGTTGCCCGCGTGCGACCGGCTGAGTTTTCAGCCGGCGCACCGGTCACAAACGTTTACCATATGTTTAACGGTTGGGCTATCAAACGAACTCCGAATGCGACGAAATTTGACAGGCGGTCTGTCTACACTATAATAAGACCACACACCAACTTACATCCCATTCAGAGAACATTTTCCGGCTACTTATAAAATAAATATCCGGAGGTGCCGCGGGCGCGTGCGAGTGCGTCTGGGCTCAGAACGGGCAACGAAGAGGACATGGCAACTACGGACGGATGCAAGTTTTGAAAACATGTTGATGCAATGCACACGATGACATGGAAAAATGCAACACGCAAGCAAAATACATGGCAATGGCAGCGAATAACTGGAAGACACCTGGCACATCGGTCTCGGGGCGTCACAGAAGTGTCCGATTCTGCTCTTGGGCAAGGGCGCGTGTGTTCCTCCGCTGCCGTTTCTTCACAATGCTGTCGCAGATGGCTTCCTCATCCGCGGCGCCCGCGCCATCAGCCTCCTCCACCGCTGCCATTTCCGTTGCGATACGGTCCTCGACGACCCTTATCCTCTCCTTCCCACGGCGGGCACACCGGTCCCGGTGTGACTCATAGTCCGCCTAACCGGGGATGGGGATGGAGAGATTTTCCGGGTGCTGGAACCGCTATGATCCAGCCTAGAGAACCCCGAGCACCCGTTGAGTTGACGCTAAGGAGTCACGCCGGACAGATCCCGCCGTCGGTCGTGCACCGTTCTCCCGGGAGTGGCGGAGTGCAATGCGGACCGCCATTGCCTCCTCTAACCCGCACATAATGTCACCCCAATCGACGAATCCAGACTGGTCGGAGTCAGATCAGCTGCCTGACATGCCGGTGATGGCCAAAGGTGAGCTTGGGTGGCGGAGGGTGCGGAAGGGATTGGAGTGTGAAGTGGCTAGGGTTTGGTCTCGCGAGCGGATGGGGAGAAATTTATGTGGGGTCGGGTGGGTCATCGTGGACCGGGTCCGACGTTGCGTGCGTGTCCGGGCGCCCCATATCCACCCCATACTTTGGTTGGATATGAGAGCATCTCTTGCTGACCGCGCAAAAAGCCCCAACCCGCAAAATAACCGCCAAAATGCGGGTTGGCGCGGAAAATCTCGCTCGATCAGACCCCGCAAACGTGTACGACCCGTAATTTTTTTTGCCGGGCGCGGCAAAAGATCTCCCCCAACCTTTAGATTCATGGGGCAGGAGGCCGACCCGAGCTCGGCCCCTATCCGCAAGGAGATTTGGCGGGAGGGACATTTCCGCGCGACCGTTCCCGCTCCCCACCATTGCCCCCGCCACCGCCCGCTCTGGTGCATCTTCCCTGAAAGTTCTTCGCCGCCATGGATGACTCCCTGCCTTCCCCCGTCACCGTCGAGGTCACGCACTCTCAATCCCCACCGGCGGATCTCGTCGCCGGCCATGTTGGCCCTGCCGTCGCCCAAGGCATCACTGCGCCTGCCCGCAAGCGGCAGGGCAACGTGGTCGTGCAGGGTGGGAATCCGGCTGCCCCCGCTGGGAAGGCCCGCGCACCGGGAGCCAACTCCGCGCCGCGATCCCGGCCGGCGGCAGAGAAGGTCGGCAAGGTCTAGGGCATAATGCGGAAGAGGATTCCGGCTACAAAGAAGCCGGCTCCTTCATCCACTCACTCCGCCCCGGCAAGAGGTTCCCTCGATGGACTCGGTGGATTTTGCTGCCGGAGTTGGAAAAAGTGCCGGAGGTGGACTCGGTGGTTGCGATGACCTCGATGGACTCGGTGGCATGGAGTGATGATTGACCAAGATGATGCCGGACGTGGTCGTTACTTTTGGAAGACCCCCTTTTGCGTTTGTCCTACAAAACTAAAGTAATATTTGCATGTGAACTATGTTCTATTATTTGAATTTGAACTCATTTGTCGGAATCGATGTCAAATTCGAAAATTGAGCATCTTCGGTTTGCGGGTCGACGCAGCGGTGCCCAAGCAGACACCGCATAGCCGACCCGTAAAAGAGCATATTCACCGAATATGCTCTTTTACGGGTCCGTTTTGCGGGGTCTGAGTCTGACCACGCCCGCGCGGGCCCGCATATATACCCTTTTCCGCAAAATGCAAAAGCCTTATGCGGGTCGGCGTTTTACGGGGTCTGCTAGAGATGCTCTGAGGGGTGACAGTCATCCCTGGCGTTTGAGGCTCGATTGAGGCGTCCGTCTGGGTCAAAATTTAGTGATCGTTGAGTGACCGGGCGGCCTACCAGGGCGTATGAGGCTGGTTTAGGGTGCCCGGCTGCAGTTTCTCTAAGAGCATCTACAACAGAGCACCCCAAACCCGCCTCATTCACCCGGATGGCTGGACCGAGCCCGGCCATACCGTAAATTGCACCAAATCCATCAAAGCCTTCCTCCTCCGCCCGCCGCCCTCCAACCTTTCCCGCGCCCGATCCCTCGTCGTCCGCCACCCTTGCCCCCCATCCTCACCACTGGTTCTGATCCGCCGTCGTAGATGTCGTCCAGCCCATTCCCGATCGCCGCGACAGAGAAGCAGTCCGCCGAGACGGAGACACAATCCACCTCGTCCGTTGGCGTCCCTTCCTCGGCTCTGTCTTGTAAGGCGGAGAACGTCGCCAGGAAGATGCGGCGACGACGACAACGAGAGAGGAGACGACGATGGCGCTGGAGGTTCAGACATGGTCGAGCAGTTGTGGCCCCTGCCACGCCCGGAACCCCGCACCCCTTCCATTCGACCGCCGACTCGGATTACGCCTTCCGACCCTGTTGGGACAGAGAAGGATTTGACGGCCGGCTGGGCCATGTATGGTGCCCGGCCAGTGGTCCAACAGGCGCGCCATCCGTCACGCTCGGAAATTGATTTTATGCGAGGCGCAACAAATGAGAGGCCAGCAGAGGTTGTCCGCAGACACGCCCACGGGCTTATAGGGTGCCTGATTTGCTAAGTCCGGCCTTATATCCTCTAAGATCTGCAGCGGCATATATATTAATATTAGTGAACACTGCCAGGGCCAACCAACTAATATTCCAAACCATTTGGTGAGCTACGATAATTGTGAGCTTGTGGTGCCTCCTCTATCACAACCCTAGCGTACTAGCTACCCAATAGATTTGCCACTGTTCATTGTTGCGTTGCACTACGAATGCCATACCAACCGTACTATATCGATCTCCAACCAAAATAGATGCAGCATCATATCATATAGCACTAAAAATTAAATAGTACCGGGTGTCACGTTACACCAAATGGACTGTCACGGGCTGAACAATGGCTTCAAGTTTGCCAGCTATATAAACAGGTGTATGTAGTCGTTGTAATGCAGGCGATAGGAGAGAGTTTTCATCCGAACAGTGCTAGCGTCTGCTTGCAATTGCTTGGATACAGAAGTACATTGATGGCAATGGCCTTCTCTGTCAGTGCTGTTGGTCCTGTGCTTGGCGGAACCAGATCCTCTAAGAGCATCTCTGGCAGACCCCGCATAAGTGGTCAATCCCGTAATTTTTTTTACGTTTTATAGTTTTGGGCGAAAAAAGTGTCCAGAACAGAAACCGTAAAAGTGGTCCAACCCGTAAAATTTTTAAGGGCCGCCGCAAATGCACACCCGAAACCCTTATCTTTGAAGGTTGGAAGGTTGAATCTAGGGGACCCCGTATACCGGTCAAATCTCGTCGCAGCAAACACGCCGCCGCGGAGTTTGCCGGAATCCGCTCTAAACTCGCCTCAGCACCGCACACCGGAAAAGGCCGCTAGACACCGCAATCGATCGCCGCCGATTTGAATTGGACGAGCTCGACATAGTCGTGGCCTCCCATGACCTCAGCCTGGCCGCCGGAGGCGACAGGGCGTGGCCGGCGAGGCTGGGCGCGGCCGGCGCGGTGATGGGGCATGGCTGACGGGCGACGCGGCATGGCCTGCGGGCGATGGGGTGCGACCGACAGGGTTGGACGCGACCGGCATGGCCAGACTGGGGGAAGGAGCTCTTTATTCAAGTTTTACAGTATCTGTTCGACCGTAGCTAAAATGAACCCTTAAAATGCACTTTTTCCAACCCGCATCCCAGTTTTGCAGTTTGTGATTTTGCGGAGTCTGCTAGAGTTGCTCTAACATAAAGAAGAAAAGTCACAATACTACAGTGCTAGCCTAGTGTAAAATGTAAAAAGGAGTTAGAGAATGTTAGTAGGTAGTTAGTAGGTTGCTTACTGTTGGTATTTAATTTAGATATAAATAATTTAAAATTATTAATGTCATCATTATTTTATTTGTATGTAATTGCTATCAATGTATACAATAGATCATCAATGTGCAAATTAATTTAAATCATTTTAGCCTTAATCATATGAATAGAAAAAATGAAAGTTAAAGTAGTGTAGCTTATTACATACAAATAAACACGAGGATCGGTTCTCTTCTCAATGTTAGGGGATCGGTTCCGTGCCGCGGCGTCGGACTCGGCGCAGCTTTCGCCTAGGTTGTACGCGAGGTCGTGCCCCAGAGCGCTGGCCATCATCAGGATGGGTACATGCAGTCAACAGAAGAAGGATAAACACGTAGTACATTGTACTCCCTCCGTTTCTAAATATTTGTTTTTCTAGACATTTTAAATAAACACAACATACGGATGTATGTACATATATTTTAAAGTGTGGATTTAGTCATTTTGCTTCGTATGTAGTCATTCATTGAAATCTCTAGAAAGACAAATATTTAGAAACGGAGGGAGTATATCTTTAAAAATCATGCATGGTACGTCTATGCAGATTAGTACACCATGCAGTATCGTATTTTCTTTGTCTCCATTTACACATCTCTATCATTCAAAATCAGTTATTGACCTTTCTTGCAGAATTTTCATGGCTGGCATCCTACCTGCTTTTTCTTTTGAAGCCGAGGCAAAAGGCTTGCCTCATACTCTCTCCGTTCCGAAATATAAGTTTTTTCTAGAGATTTCAACAAGTGACTACATACGAAGCAAAATGAGTGAATCTTCATTTTAAAATATGTTTACAAACATCCGTATGATGTAGTCCATTTAAATTGTCTATAAAGACTTATATTTAAGAACGAAGAGAGTATTAATTAAGAAAGAAGAATAGATTGTTCGCATGTGTTACAAATACACCCCTTATTACAACAAAAGGTTTACTCTCCCGGCATGATTGCCCATAGCTTCTTAGCTCCCACGGTCACCCAAAACAAACAACCACATGTATTAGGTGGAAGAACTTAAACTTGTTTTGCTCAGACACAGTAATGCTAGCTCATGATTAAGACAAATGCTTGGAACCTCATATGCAAAGTATTTCAGCCCGAGCTCAAATGAGCTTGGGCGAACAGTAAAATTCCCAAAAAAAAAAAATGTTTTTGTGCAAACATTGACAAAATGTTTCCAGTGGTTGCAAAATTTTATCATGGGGTAAAATTTGTGGTAGTCATGGCAAAAACAACAAAATCAATGCTATGACAAAGCTATTTTTGAAAGCATTTTGGAATGCTGAATTTTTTTTATTTTTGCCACCACTTCCACGAATACCATTCCAGGATGAAGCTATGAAAAAGCTATTTTTGAAAGCATTTTGGAATGCTGAATTTTTTTATTTTTGCCACCACTTCCACGAATACCATTCCAGGATGAAATTTTGCGAGCTCTAAAAACATTTATCAATCTTTGAAAAAAAAACTGGATTTTACTGTTCACAACAAGCTCATTTGAGCTCCCCATCAGATGAGGACTTTCTCAAATGCTGCCATTTCCCTACTAGTCATACTTTGTATTTGAAACATGCAACAGAGGTGCAGAATATCTTGTGTGATTGTGTTTGTAGAAGTGCACGCTCTAGCCAATGCAACCAAAAGACCGATCTGATGGAAGAGACTAGGCAGGACATTATACAACAACACTCCCCCTCACGTGTGGCTCCCTCAGGCCTAAACGTGGACCGAAAGTGGGCTGCAAATCTAATTGCGCAGCCGGGTCTTGAACTTGAGACCTCTTGGCTCCGATACCATGTAGAAGTATACGCTCTAGCCAATGCAACCAAAAGACCGATCTGATGGAAGAGACTAGGCAGCACATTATACATCAACAGTGTTTGTGCAGAACATGTATTCGGTAGTGCAGCATTGGTACCTCTAACAGCTACTCCCTCCGTCCCAAAATTCTTGTCTTACATTTGTCTAGATACGGATGTATCAAAGCACGTTTTAGTATTAGATACATCCGTATCTAGACAAATCTAAGACAAGAATTTTGGGACGGAGGGAGTACTTGGCAGGTCAGCAAGGGGCATATGCATTGATGAACACTGCCATGGCCAACCAACTAATATTCCGAACCATTTGGTACGATAATTGTGAGCTTGTGGTGGGGAAATACACTTTGTTCCTGGTTATATATGCACCCTATATGAGGATTTTTTAAATAATTAAACAGAAAATCAAAATAGTTAAGAACTATTTTTAGAATAAGTGTCTCAACTTTGTACTAACTCTAGTACAAAGTTGTACTAAGGTTAAGACACTTATTTTGGGACGGAGGGAGTACTTGACTTACTTGCGCACTAGTATATAAATTTTCACACAAAAAAAACAACCTTGACTTCACAGCAAAAAAGATAAAATTTATTTGCTATTATAGGTCATTATTCATGCTATTTTTGCCAAAAAATTGTCTTTTTTGAAAAGAAGTGAAGGTGGAATTTTATTTTTGTGAAACTTTTCTCACGAGTACAATAGAAGGCCAAGTTTATTTAAAAAATATTTCAGAAATTTTTAACTTTTTGTTAAATTAATTTATTTTTCTTCATATAGGGTAGATATGTACCCATAGACCAAACGTCCGCGTCCGCTTGTGGTGCCGTTAGCACAACCCTAGCCTACTAGCTAGCTAGCCAATAGATTTCCCATTGTTCATTGTTGCGTTGCACTAGGAACACCATACCAACCGTACTATATCCATCTACAACCAAAATAAACAGTACCGGTTGTCATGTTACACCAAATGGACTGTCACGGGTTGCACAATCGCTTGAAATGTGCCAGCTATATAAACGGGTGTATGTAGTCATGGTAATGCAGGCCATTGCATAGAGCTTTCATCTCAACAGGAGTAGTGCCTGCTTGCATACGGAAGGACACTGATGGCAATGGCAATGGCCTCTTCTCTGTCGGTGATGTTGCTCCTGTGCCTGGCGGCATCGTCCTCGGCGCAGCTTTCGCCTAGGTTCTACGCGAGGTCGTGCCCCAGGGCGCTGGCCATCATCAGGAGGGGTGTGGCGGCCGCCGTGAGGAGTGAGCGCCGCATGGGAGCGTCGCTGCTCCGGCTGCATTTCCACGACTGCTTTGTCCAAGCAAGTCCCTCTCGCCTTCTCTCTTTACTTAGTATAGTTTCAACTGCATATACTGCTGCTAATCTCTTCGATCCATATTACAAGTTGCTGATTTAGCGGATTGCAGGGAGTACTTAATTTAGAAGGTCTCAGTTTAAAGTGTAGTCAAAGTCATTACACTAAAGAGTTAGAGTGGAACACTACATGTGTATACGTACCTAACTACTGATAAGTTGACACTCTTTATAGACCGATAATTTACGTAGATGTAGCATTACTCCTCTTTAGACTCTTCAATTGACAGTGACTTCCAATTCATTTTTTTTTCTTGGCACTTTGACAGTGACTTTTCAGTTCATCAAATCAACTAACGGAATTAGAATGTACTAGTACTGACGAAAGTAATTTCTTATGCGTGTGACGATCGATGTTGCATCAGGGCTGCGACGCGTCCATACTGCTGAGCGACACGGCCACCTTCACCGGCGAGCAGGGGGCAGCTCCCAACGCCGGCTCCATTCGAGGCATGAACGTCGTTGACAACATCAAGGCGCAGGTGGAGGCCGTGTGCGCACAGACTGTCTCCTGCGCCGACATCCTCGCCGTTGCCGCCCGCGACTCCGTCGTCGCCGTAAGATCGATCGATCCGGCGCCACTGCAGTCAACTTGCTCGACAGTAAATTAAGCAACTTAGCAGTAGTTCTTTATTATTTGCCTGCAGCTGGGAGGGCCTTCGTGGCCCGTTCCTCTGGGGAGGAGGGACTCGACGACGGCGAGCCTGTCGCTGGCCAACAGCGACCTGCCTCCGCCGTCCTTCGACGTGGCCAACCTCACCGCCAACTTCGCCGCCAAGGGGCTCAGCGTGACGGACATGGTCGCCCTCTCTGGCGCCCACACCATCGGGCAGGCGCAGTGCCAGAACTTCCGGGACAGGCTCTACAACGAGACCAACATCGACACGGCCTTCGCGACATCTCTCAAGGCCAACTGCCCCCGGACGACCGGGTCCGGCGACAGCAGCCTGGCACCGCTGGACACGACGACGCCCAACGCGTTCGACAACGCATACTACCGCAACCTGATGTCACAGAAGGGGCTCCTGCACTCCGACCAGGTTCTGATCAACGACGGAGGCACCGCGGGCCTGGTCCGGACGTACTCGTCGGCGTCGGCGCAGTTCAACAGGGACTTCAAGGCGGCCATGGTGAGGATGGGGAACATCAGCCCGCTAACCGGGACGCAGGGGCAGGTCAGGCTCAGCTGCTCCAAGGTGAACTGAGCTACCGGTCTAAAATCCGGGGCGATCAAAGGCGGACATAATAAGGCTGTGGAATTATTGTACTTGTACTGATCATGTAGAAGAAGAGTAAATGGCACTGGCGGTCCGAGAACTTGCGCTGCGGGTGCACTTAAGTCATGGTACTTGCAAACCGGAAAAACCCGTCATAGAACTTGCATTGCGGGTGCAGATAGGTCACATATGCCATCTGAACCGTCCAGCTACCCTATTTTCGAGAAAAACCCGTCATAGAACTTGCGTTGCGGGTGCAGATAGGTCACATTTCAAATTTTTCATTCCTGGACATTTCGTTAAAGTCACGAATCACAAATATTTTTAATAAATATTTTCTAATTTATCGTTCGAGAACTTTTTTCTAAAGTCGCGAATCACAAATATTTTTTTAAATGTTCACAACTTAAGAAAAATGTTCGCGAATCACAAGTATTTTTTAAAAATGTTCACAACTTAAGAAAAATGTTCGCCAATCACAAATATTTTTCAAATTTATCATTCGCAAACATTTATTAAAGTCATGAACAAATAGTTTTTAAATTAATTGTTCATGAACATTTTCAAATTTATTGTTGGCAAACATTTTCAAAATTTTCGTTCGTGGACATTTATTAAAAGTCACGAATCAGAAATATTTTTAATTAATATTTTTTAATTTATCGTTCGCAAACTTTTTTTAAAGTCGTGAATCACAATGTTTTTTTATATGATCACAACTTAAAAATATGTTCGTGAATCACAAATATTTTCAAATTTATCGTTCTCGAATAATTTTTCAAAGTCGTGAACAAATAGTTTTCAAATTAATCATTCGCGAACATTTTCAAATTTATGGTTCACAAGCATTTTCAAATTTTTTGTTCGTGGACATTTTTTTAAGTAACGAATCGCAAATATTTTTAATATTTTTTTTTAATTTATCGTTCACGAACTTTTTTTAAAGTCGCGGATCACATTTTTTTAATGTTCACAACTTTAAATAAATGTTTTCGAATCAAAAATATTTTTCAAATTTATCGTTCTCGACCATTTTTTTAAAGTCGTGAACATATAATTTTCAAATTAATAACATTTTTAAATTTATCATTCGAAAACATTTTCAATTTTTTCATTCCTGGACATTTTTTTAAAGTCGCGAATCACAAATATTTTTAATAAATATTTTTAATTTATCTTTCACGAACATTTTTAAAGTCGCGGATAACGATTTTTTTAAAACTTTCGCTAACATTTTTTTAAAGCCGTGAACAAATAGTTTTCAAATTTATCGTTCATGAACATTTTTTTAAAGTCACGAATCACATACATTTTTAAAGTCGTGAACAAATTTATCGCGCTTGATCGTTAGAGGGAGAAAACCGGGCAGCTGGCCGGTTCAGATGACCTGTGTGACCTAAATGCACCCGTAATGCAAGTTCAATGACGGGTTTTTCTGGTTTGCAAGTAGTGTGACTTAAGTGCACCCACAGCGCAAGTTCTCGAACCGCTGGTGCCATTTACTCGTAGAAGAACGTTGTGCCATTTCTTGGATCATCATCATTCATCAAGTGTGGGAAGATGGAGTGTCATGTGATGTATGTGAGTATCTCAAGTGGCCGTCGTGCAAATGGATGAGTTGCGTACGTATTTTTTCCTTTGCTTAATCATGCCCAGTTGCACATAATCACTTTTGTTTTTGACCAAGTCTACACTTTTAGTTAGAAAAGTCATGGGTTATCATCGGTGCACACCACCATGCGGCAAATCATATGGAAATGATTCAACGCCTAAGGGCGACTTTAACCATCCTAAAAAAGATCTTTAATGGTCAGCTCTTCAGGAAATTAGAGCATTTACACCCGGGTGCCTTAAACCGCTCTCAAACGCCGGAGGGGTCGGCCTGGTCACTAACCGGTCAAAACACCCTGACCTACCTGGGCGCCTCAAACCGGCCTCAAACGCCCAGGCAAACCGGCACTCTTGATATCAAGAAGGGAGGATATGAGGCGGCCCGGGCTCGTCCGACACGAATGCTAACAGCCGGGTCCCACATGTAAATACCTGGAAACCCATTGGTCTGGTGGGCGACTCCTCCGGCGGGGCTGTGATCACGGCGTGACGCCGCTCCGGCTCGCCGCTCGACGGCCGGGGCCCAACAATTTTAGCCGGACGGCTCCCCCATCCCTAGCTACATCTGCATTCTCCCTCTTCGTGCCGCCAGCCCGATCCCATCCACCCACTTCTCGTCACCGTCCACATCCGCTTCCGCTCTCCCTCTTGCCTCTGTCTCCACAATGGTCTGACAGAAGAAGATGGTCTACGCTATGCTCACGCCCGAGCGGCGCCTTCGGCTGCTCGAGGAGATCCGGGCTAGGCGTGTCACCCGATTTGCAGTGGGACTGCCTCTGGGTTCCCCGAAGCCGGAGGAGGAGGAGAAACAACAGCAGCCGGAGCCCATGGAGAAGAAGGAGGAGGAGGCGGCGGCAGAGCCGGAGTCGGAGCCGGTTGTTTCCTTTGCCATGGAGGATACCAAGGCGTACGAGGTCACCTAATAGGTGGAAATGGCGGAACGGACCGCCATCCTGGAGTCCATCCAGGATAAGGCCTATGTCGAGGCAAACCGACGGTTCATCTGACAAGAATGGGAGGCGACCGACACCCTTTTGTCGAACGGGAGGCAGAGGCCGACGCGGAGGAGCCGGAGTTGTAGCTGCTACCCATGTATGTGGAGCTGGGCACGAAGATCGTGAACATCTTTGACGACCACAAGTGGTGTAGTGTAGGTTTAGTTTATCTACGTAGTATGTAGATATTTCTTTTGCATGCTTTGCATGGCTGTAAGGATTGAACTATGAGGTATCCGGATGCAAAGAAGGAATTTTTAGGGTTGCCCGGTCACTACCTCTGGGGACATTGGGGGAGGGGGGTGGATTTGCTGTTTGTAACTGTAGATGCTCCTATAGGCATATATTCCATCCTCAATACCCCTTTTAGTTTTCGCAATACTTTTGGGATAAACCAAAAATACACCATCCATCCTAATAAGGTGGGAGGTCTTGCTCCCTCTCGCTTCCTACCTTTTTATAGATGGAGGACGTTTCCTTCACGTACCACCTATTTCTGTTGGTTGTGGCTATTTATTTTTTATCTTCTTTTTGAGTAGCTATTTGAGGTGATTTTGGCACTCTCATACTCTATTCATTTAATAAATATATGGTTGTGTGCATCGTTTGATGCAGAGGCCGGGTAATCCTCCTTTACACAAAATAACATCAACTCCTGCCACCGGCAACATCTCTGGCTATCCCATCAAGCTTCGGCCAGCCACACCGCCCCCACCTTCTATGTCTCCGCCCATTCCTAGCCCTTCCACCACCTATCTCCACCTCTTGGGCCTCCGCCTGCCGCCACCAACTCACAACCGGAATCGACTATAGTGATGAGTGCCAAAACTATTGCCGAGTGATTTTTGTCGGGCCCTCGGTGAAATGGCCAACCTAAATAGAGTGCTAGGGAAAATACTCAGCAAAAAGCGAGACACCCTGCATAATCGTTGCTTTGCCGTTTTTCAAATGCACTTGGCAAACGAGTGGACACGTGGTCCTGCTTGTCGCGGTTGATGACCATTTTTTCACATAAACTTTATCTCTAGTGTTCACATCCTTACGACCGCCCTCTACGGTGCAAACCTGCGAAATAGGTGAAAATGAGGTAATACATAGCAATATTAGTTGAATAAGAATAATCAATGAGGATTTGATCTTATGAAATAGTGGTGCAAAATGAGTGTATCGAGGTCTATGGTGGCTTGGGAGCTGTGAATAATGGTAGTGGTGGACGGATCATCTTGGCACACTAGTAGAAAACAAGGCTTTGGTTGGGGCCTGGCCAGCCCATTAGTCCCGGTTCAGCCATGAACCGGGACCCATGGGGGGCATATGTCCCGGTTCGTGAGCCCAGGGGTCCGGCCGGGCCTCGTGGGTCAGTTGTCCCGGTTCGTCTGGACCCATTTGTCCCGGTTCCAGGCATGAACCGGGATCAATGGTCCTCGCTCCTGGCCCACATCCATTGGTCCCGGTTCGTGGCTGGAACTGGGACAAAAGGGGGGCCTTTAGTCCCGGTTCCTGCCACGAACCGGGACCAATGAGTTGCCTATACATACCCCATCGCTGCAGCAGAGAGCAGTACACACTGCTCTGTTTTTCACGCCAGCGAGGGGAGAGCTTCGTGCTGCTCTAGCTCACCTCCTATGCACATGAGGTGTTCGATGAAATACCCGAGCCACACTAGTTAAGCTTTCTCCTCTCAAAGCTCGACCTCCAAGCTCCATTTTCTCCGAGATTTGTCTAGGTTTAGCGGTCTGTCACGTCCCGTCCTCGTTTTCACCGCTGTCGATCGCCTGCGCCGATCTCGTCGCCGGCACCACCATGGTGAGCCTCTTGTTCTTATCTTCTTTCTGAAAGAAAAAAAAATGTTACTTTAGATAGATACTACTTGTCTAATTTTCTTACTTTTATTATTGCTTGTTATTATATAGTGCGATGGTTTTGGTATCCGCCCATGTCGGCCCTCGTCCAGTCTATGATTCGGATGTGGTATATTATCTTTAATTTATAACTATTTTTTTAGTGTTTATGACAATTATGCCGACCAACGTGACAGATGTTTTTATCTAGGAGGTAGTTGAACCGGAAATTCCAACCGACCCTCTTGTGGAGATGTTAAATTTAGTTGAAAAGGAAAACATTTATTTGAAGAAAAAATTGGAAAAAAACTAAGGAGGAGAAGATGGAATTGGAGTTGCATGTTGCGGAAGTCGTCGATGATCACAAGATCAAGATGGACCCTATTGTCAAGAGGTTAAATTTAGTTAAAGAAGAAAACAATTACTTGAAGGAAAAATTAAAAAAAATTGAGGAGGAGAAGATGATATTGGAGTTGCATGTTGCGGATGTCGGCGATGATCACAAGATCAAGATGGATGCAATGCGTTTGAAGATTAGAAATATTAGAAAATATGCCATTCATACTGAGGCTTGGTATCATTATGCTGTTGGATCAATTGTTACCTTGGTTGCGATTATGATCGCATTTGTTGTTGCATTGAAATGTTTTACATAGTTTTAATGTATGGTTTAATTAGATGCTCTGGAGAGCTATATGTTGTTCAATGAGAAGTATGTATGTACTTTGAATTTAATGTGATGATGAACTTCCATTAATTTGATCATTTATCTATCCATGATGTTCTGTAATGGTTTTTGACACACTTAATTATATATAAATGCACGCAGATGAACCGACAATGGATGTACGGTGACAGACACACCTCCGAGTACGTTAATGGCGTGCATAATTTTCTCGAAGTGGTTGAGGCAAACAAGCAGAATGACTTTATGTGTTGTCCATGCCCTAGCTGTGGGAATACGAGGTCTTACTCTGAGTCGACAACCCTCACACCCACCTGCTTTATAAGGGTTTCATGCCACACTATAATGTTTGGATCAAGCACGGAGAAATAGGGGTTATGATGGAAGACATCGAAGAAGAAGAGGACGATGACAACTGTGCCCCGGAATATGGTGATGCTGCAACGAGGAAAGCTACTGATGATCAAGAGGAACCAGACGATATTGTGCCCGATGATGATCTCCGTCGGGTCATTGTTGATGCAAGGAGACAGTGCGAAAGTCAAAAGGAGAAGCTGAAGTTCGATCGGATGTTAGAGGATCACAAAAAAGGGGTTGTACCCCAATTGTGAAGTGTTGGGAAACTTAGTAATTTCAAAAAAAATCCTACGTACACGCAAGATCATGGTGATGTATAGCAACGAGAGGGAAGAGTATCGTCCACGTACCCTCGTAGACCGTAAGCGGAAATGTGGGAAGATGGAGTGTCATGTGATGTATCTGAGTATCTCAAGTGGCCGTTGTGCCAATGGATGAGTTGTGTACGTATTTTTTTTCCTTTGCCTAATCATGCCCAGTTGCACATGATCACTTTTGTTTCTGACGAACTCTACACTTTTAGTTAGAAAAGTCATGGGTTATCATCGGTGGACACCACCATGCGGCAAATCAATGGAGATGATTTCAACGCCTAGGAGCGACTCTAACCCAGCCTAAAATTGACCTTGAATGATCAACTCTTCCGGAAATTAGAGCGTTCACAGCCGGGTGTCTCAAACCGTTCTCAAACGACCGGACGGTTGGCCTGGTCACTGACCGGTCAGAAAACCCTGACCCACCCGGGAGCCTCAAACCGGCCTCAAATGCCCGGGCTGACCGGCATCCCAAATGAAGGGTGGATATTAAGCGTCTCGGGCCCGTCCGACATGTCATGCTAACAGCCGGGTCCCACACGTAAATGCCCGGAAACCCATCGGGTTGTTTGGGGTGTGACCGTGGCGTGGCGGCGAGACCGCTCGAGGGCCAGGGCCCGATAATTTTAGCCGACCAGCTCCCCCCAGCCCTAGCTACATATGTATCCTCCCTCTTCGTGCCGCCAGCCTGATCCCAACCACCCACTTATCGCCACCGTCCACATCCGCTTCGGCTCTCCCTCTTGCCTCCGTCTCCAACATGGTGCGGCAGAAGAAGACGATCTATCCTATGCTCAAGCCCAAGCGGTGCCTCTAGCTGCTCGAGAGATCCGGGCTAGGCGCTCCACCCGATTTGCAGTGGGACTGCCTCCAAATTCGCCGAGGAGGAGCAGCAGTAGCAGTCGAAGCCCATGGAGGAGAAGGAGGAGGAGGCGGTGGTGGAGGCGGAGCGGGTTGTTGGCTTTGCCATGGAGGATACCATGGCGGAGTACGAGGTCACCTAAGCGGCGGAAATGGTGGAGCGGACTGCCATCCTCCAGTCCATCCAGGATGAGGCCTATGTTGAGGCACACTGGCGGTTCATCTGACAAAAATGGGTGGCAACCGACACACCTTTTGCCGAACTGGAGGCAGAGGCCGACGTGGAGGAGTCGGAGTTGTAGCTGCTGCTCATGTACCCGGAGCCGAGCATGAAGATCATGAACATGTTAGATGACCACAAGTAGTGTAGTGTAGGTTTAGGTTATCTATGTAGTACGCAGATGTTTCATTTAAATGCTTGGTATGGTTTTAAAGATTGAACTATGAGGTGCCGGATGCAGAGAGGGAATTTTCAGGGCTGCCCGGTCACTGCCTCTGCGGACGTTTGGGGGCCCAAATTTGTTGTTTGTGCATGTAGATGCTCTTATAGGCATATATTCCAGCCTCAATACCCCTTTTAGTTCCCAAAACACTTTTGTGATCAACTAAAAAGCACACCATTCATCCTAATAAGGTGGGAGGTCTTGCTCCATTCTCGTTTCCTAATTCTGAACACATTTCTTTAGATGGAGGAAGTTTCCTTCCCCTACCATCTATTTCTGCCGGTTGTGGCTATTTATATTTTATCTTCTATTTGAGTAGCTATTTGAGATGATTTTGGCACTCTCATGCTCTATTCGTTTAATAAATATACAGTTATGTGCATCGCTTGATGCAGAGGCCAGGTAATCCTCCTTTTCAAAAAAAAAATCAGCTCCCACCACCAGCAAAATCTCTGGCCATCCCATCAGGTTTCAGCTAGCCATGCCGCCCCACCTCCTATGTCACCGCCCATTCCTAGCCCTTCTTCCACCTATCTCCACCTCCTAGGCCTCCTTCCGCCGCCACCAACTCACAACCGGAATCGACTAGTGTGATGCTCGTCAAAACCATTGCCAAGTGTTTTTTGTCGGGCTCTCGGTGAAATGGCCAGCCTGAATAGAGTGATGGTGAGTTGCGTTGGGATTTTCCCCGAAGAGGAGAGGATATGAAACACAGTAGAGCGAAGTATTTCCCTCAGTGACAACCAAGGTATCAATCCAGTAGAAGAATCACACAAAGCCTCGTGAACAACACCTACACACACAAAAGTAAATACTTGCATCCAACGCTAGCAAGAGGGTCATCAATCAGCATAACCGTTGATTTGCCGATTTTCAAATGCACTTGGCAAACTAGTGGACACATGTTCCTGGTTGCCGCGGTTGACGACTTTTTCTTCACGTAAACTACATCTCTAGTGTTGAAATCTTTCCTACCGCCCTCTCCGGTGCAAACCTGCAAAATAAGGTGAAAATGAGGTAAAATAGAGCAATGGTAGTTGAATAACAATAATAAATGAGGATTTTGTCTTATGAAATAGTGGTGCAAAACGGGTGTATCAAGGTTTATGGTGGCTAGGGAGCTATGAATAATGGTAGTGGTGGATGGATCATCTCAGCAGCCCCAGTCATGCCCTAACGTGGATGTGGAAATTTGAAGCCAATGTGAAGACCTTGTGTGGCGTTTGCGGGGGCTTGCAGAGGATATGTCTGTGCTTGTCATATCCTTCCCGAAGGACTCATGTGGCTTCACTTCGCTTTCCTTGCCGCTTTGGGAGAAACCCTAGATCCTCTACAATTGAATGGTGCTGGGTCTTCGGTGTCTTGTCCGTCCTGAAGGCATAGTCTAGAAAGGAAGTCTTGTATCAGTAGGGGGTAGTAGTCCTCTCGAGAAAAAGGGACTGATGGCGTGGCACCATGTTCCTACATGCCTAGTTCTATTTCGCTCCTTCTCAGCAACTCAGCTTCTCTCGATCATGCTGCTTCTCCTTCGTGTTTTACTTCAGCCCCACCAGCTCCATGAGTACTTGTAGCTGCCATAATCTTTTGTGCGTGTGTGCAATTCTTTGTCTTAAGCTGGTTCAAAGGATGACAATGGTTCGGTTTTTGCACGGATTGAGTAATATTGAATCCAAACCCATAAACACGAAGATGTTCGTTACCCACCCCGAATATATCCATGGGTAGAAAATATGCCCATGCCCATCGGGGTACCCATCAGGTCTTATCTTCATGCATAAATAGTAAGCCGTGAAATAGCAGGCATCAAACAGTGCAGTCCATGAGCCGATCGGGCAATGAATTTTTAGATAGAGATTGCCTATTTAACCTTGTGTGGTGATGAGTTTCTTGACAAAGACATATATCGTATATTAGTTGTTGCACGCCAAAGCCACGGCCCAGGCCGGATACAACTTCTCCACGGCAGTTCCCCTACGCCGTTTTTGAGCTCTCTACCGCTGCGGAGATGCTAAAGGGAAGGGGAAACGCCGGTGAACATGTTCCACTTTATGTTGATTGTACACCATGCCCTAGTAGTATGTTCAATGTGCTATGTCCTTTTGTTGTTGAGCAATGTGCTATCTTCTATGGTCCACATGTTACAGTAATAGATATACATTTATTTACTTATTTATTAACTGTGTGACCCATGGATAACGATGAACACAAAATACTATTTATGCCTGACCGATAACTAATTAGGCCGCCCATGAATTTTACCATGGACAAGAAGTGATATCAATGGATATCAAAATTCATGGGGTAAAATAGCCATCCTTCAAAACTTTGTATCCCAGCTGGTTTGGATATCATTAGTTTAACGCCGGGCTAGCCCTCTTCTCTAAAAGTATAATAATGAACAAAAAATATTTAAATATAAATACCGAATGCAACAAGCAGATCAACAAAATTTGGCTCCATACCGTTTATTAATTACTCCCTCCATAAAGAAATATAAAAGTGTTTAGATCTGTAGTATGTACTATGCAGCTCATCCCCATTAAGAAGCGCTGAGCAAGAACCCCAGTCAACAAAACACGACTAAACACATGCAGCATCCATATTTGCGGACTAGTAGCCGGCACAGTTCGGTTTCCACTTGTATGTGCATGCATGTCGTGGTCATTTGATTAACGAAATCAACTATCAGTCCATGTACAGAGTTTCGAGCCAAGACCAATCCCTTGCTGAATGGCTGGCATGCAATACAGGGTGTCTAGTGGACAAAACTATTTGTTTTCCCTTGCTCCCGTGCATACAATTGCTTACTTGCTGAGTTAAATATCTTGGATTCAGTGTACCCCAACCCTCTTATCCTATTGAAGTTTGAATGACGATGGATATCGTCTGAGAGGGGAAGATAGATGAGGGACTATTGCACGACCAGCCACTTGCTGCAACCGTCAGCGAAAATCTCAACCCATGATCGGCGGATAGTGGAATACCACATACATTTTCTGAGACTTATATCGCATGCATTAAACTACTAGTAAAAAGTACCAGTGCACCACGTAGGTGCACGGTGCTCCCAGCCTTGGGTACTCCCAGTGCTCAAATGTGAAAATACGTTTTTAAATGTTTCAAAAATTCTGGAAAAAAATGAGAATGTTCGCAAGGAATGTCACTACACGTCTACACCCCCTAAAATTTCAGCTCCAAAATTGAATTGTACATTGAGAAACAAAAAAGAGAAATCTAGATCTAAATATATAGTGTCAATGTTGCTTTTGTCTCTTCTTTACACTATTCATGCTAGATTTCATATTTTTTTCTTAATGTGTATTTCGAGTTTGGACCTAAATTTCTTAGGGCTTGTAGTCACATTCATTGTGAACATTTACAAATTATTTCGGAATTTTTTGAAACATTGGAAAAATACCTTTTGACATTGGAGCGCTGGGAATACCCCAAGGCTGGAAGCACTAGATACTTTCCCGTAGGTGCACGAAGAACCATGATCTTGTTTCGCACTCAATTTGGGGCTCATGTCTAGCCATGAAGCGCGGCGACTCCGAGCACCGATCAGTGAATATCATATGTTGCCACGGGAATAGAAGAAAAAATAGCAGTCATCTATATTAGAAAATAAACTGCATAGCTATATGCTAGCTCTAGCTCATGCTCTATCATAGGAGAAGAACTTGGTCACCTGAATATCCCTCTGATGATTGTGACTTTGCAGTATTATTCCATGCATGCACCAGGTTGCACCATAACGGCCCCGTAAAGGAGGAAAATTTTGCACGCCAACGGCAGACGTGGGCGTGTGGCCAGTGGCCACTACAATCGCCATGTGCCAGAATTGCCAAGCCTGCGAGCGGCTATATATATGTGCATCGAATGCAGGGCATTGCATTCCATCCAGTAGAAGTGTCCCTCACTAGACGTTGGCTAGCAAGAAGCAATGGCCTCTACTTCGTCTCTATCAGCCGTGCTGCTCTTGTGCCTGGCCATGGCGGCATCAGCGCAGCTGTCGCCGACGTTCTACCAAACGACGTGCCCGAACGCTCTGGACACCATCAAGGCCGCCGTGACGGCTGCCGTGAACAAGGAGAACCGCATGGGCGCGTCGCTCCTCCGGCTGCACTTCCACGACTGCTTCGTCCAAGTAAGCTCTTCAAATACTAGTACATAGCCTGATTGCCGGCACGCACCTGTTTTCATTGCAGTTTTGTGTGGTAAACACCAGGGTCCATTGTTAACCATGCTGCTTAACTACATGTGCAGGGTTGTGACGCGTCTGTTCTGTTGTCTGGCATGGAACAAAACGCTTTCCCGAACGTGATGTCGCTGCGAGGCTTCGAAGTCATCGACAGCATCAAGGCGAAGCTCGAGACCATGTGCAAGCAGACCGTCTCCTGCGCCGACATCCTCACCGTCGCCGCCCGTGACTCTGTCGTTGCTGTAAGACATCCAATTAACCTGTGTCCACGTCGTGATCACCACCAAGTAGACCGGCTAATTTGCTCACCCTGGATACTTCTTGTCCTCTGGTACAGTTAGGAGGGCCTTCGTGGACGGTTCCTCTTGGAAGGAGAGACTCCACCAATGCAAACGAAGCGGTGGCGAACTCAGACCTACCTCCCCCATTCTTCGACCTCGTTAACCTCACCCAATCCTTCGGCGACAAGGGCTTCACCGTCACCGACATGGTCGCCCTCTCCGGCGCCCACACCATCGGCCAAGCGCAGTGCCAGAACTTCAGGGACAGACTCTACAACGAGACCAACATCAACTCCGGCTTCGCGACGTCGCTCAAGGCCAACTGCCCCCGGCCGACCGGCTCCGGTGACCGCAACCTGGCCAATCTGGACGTGTCCACCCCGTACTCCTTTGACAACGCCTACTACAGCAACCTCAAGTCCCAGAAGGGGCTCCTACACTCCGACCAGGTGCTCTTCACCGGCACCGGCGGTGGCACCGACAACATCGTCAACAACTTCGCAAGCAACCCAGCGGCGTTCAGCAGCGCCTTCGCCTCGGCCATGATGAAGATGGGGAACCTCAGCCCATTGACTGGCTCTCAAGGCCAGGTCAGGCTGAGCTGCTCGAAGGTGAATTAATTGGTAAAAATCTGGCCGTATATGCGTGGGATTAATAAGGCTAGCAACGGCCATTATATAATATCCATGATGTACTTAGGCGCCTTCTTGGACCATAAGCTTGTGAAAACGGAGGTGTCATATGTATGTCAAGGGCCTTGTGCAAAGGCATGAAGGATTCCCTTACGTCAGTTACTTGTTGGCTGAATAGGCCATGTGGAGGAACGTGAACTATTAACGAACGGCATTTTGTGATGTACTATAAAAGACTTATATACTACACACTCCCTCCGTTCCTAAATATATGCCTTTTAGATATTCCAATACGGACTACGTACAAGGCAAAATGAATGAATCTACAGTTCAAAATACATCTATATACATCTGTATATAGTCCGTATTTGAAATCTCTAAAAGTGTATCTAGAAACAGAGGGAGCATATGAATTATTGCCGCTTCATCCCTTTTTCCCTCGAAATGGAGGGAAAGTCCCCCAGACTAACACCCATAATCTTAGAACACAGGCCAAAACAGCAAGAAAAGTTGAAATACATGGGCCGAGAACAACATTAACAGAAAGGAGTACATAATGTTAGAATTTAGGTTTGTGATCTAACCTCTATTTCTCCGCGCTTATTTATGGTGCCGCTCACAATTCATATATCTGAGGCTAGGGGGTAGAACCTTCTTATACCGTCTTTTTAAAAAGTCCATCTCTTATACAGATTAGAATCCTAGCATTTTCACTAATTTTCCGGAAAGATCAGTCCACATCAAAATACCAACCATGATCTAATTTGTATGTTAACGGATTCTAACTGTATTGCCCTCAAAGCATGCGCTTGTGAGCAACACGCCATAATAGAGCGTAAATTTCTCCAATTATGTAGATTAATATTAGGGTTGTAATCTAACTATATGATCTAGCTTATTCTGATTATCAGTTTGCCCCTGGGCATTCATTCCGTTATATGTGTTATATGTATTCCACTGATAGTCGACCAGTTTCATTAAGCATATATTACATAATTACGTTCCGTCAAGTAATGATTTCATGCTAAATATGCAAAACAATTCCATGTACAAAAAATAAATTTTTAATTCCATATTGAGGTATTCTGAATAATAATAATTCCATGTAATTTTAATATTGTTGCATGACACATAATTCCAACACATAATACACTTCTCCTAATCTGCTGCTATCCTATCACCGGACTGTCATCCAAAATGGTTGAATAAAGCCCCGACGACAATCTCCCAATAGCTAGGTGGACCCAAAGCTGTGGACTGCTATGCCGCCACATCCTGGAGAGAGCCCCATGTACCGACCCAAGAACGGAAGATGACTTGCAAAAAAACGAAACTTAAGCATGATCATTTACAATTTCATATGCAAAATGCACATTCTAACACAGGTTTGCGCCTTGTGTTGAGGATGAATCTCATTAATTACCGGACATATTCTTTATTGATGTTGATGGTGGTAGGATGAAAGCAACATGGATGGTTTACTAGAAGAGCATTTCAAGCGTGTAAGAGAGAGCAAGTAATTAATTCATTGCGATCACAAAAGGCAACATTTATTGCAACTTGTCAATCGTTATCTTTCGTTAAGAGTACTACCCTTTGTACATACCACATGAATATCATGTTTTCTAATGAGACTGTACAATCCGGGTCTTAATTCATGATACAAGCATACACATATTTTAAAGAAAATGCCCTGGACGAATCGAGTTTCCAACAAAAGATGTTTGGGTCCTGCAATAAGTTGACCCCCATCAACCTACTGAACAAGTGCAGCCATGTTGTTCATCTTCCCAATTAGGGGCCATTGAAACTCGACATTCAACCACACCCGACTTAATACCAAAACTATGGAAACAATTTAAGAACTAATGCAATTATATCATAGAAATACAAACTTAACCATGAACATGTGAATATAATAGTGACAACTTTATTGTTGCCTCTAGAGCATATTTCTAACATAAATATTGGCCGAAGTTACCTTCCTTAGCTTTTCATAACCGTCCATGACCTCTCATAGTGTGTTTGCCTCCACGAGACAATGAGGAAGGGCTCCAAGTAATAGGAGAGAGAGGGCATTGAGGAGGGTGAGGAAAAGTGATGAGGTAGGGTCATGTTTGATAATAGGAGCTCCCTATGTTGTTCTAGTGAAAAACAACATAATTTAGGGGTGGATATTTATCGTTCATCTGACTGAGGTGCCATAATGATAGCAAGGGTCACAATCAACATTTATAACACTGGGCGTATATGGCAGTGATGTAGTGGGTTGATGTATATTTGCGAGAGTTGGACAATATTATTGTTTCGACCGCGTTCAGCCATGACTGCACGTTGAGTGTGGCGTAGCTCCTTTATGGAAGTAGCGCCGATTACAATTTGTTGACCCAGAACCATATCGTTGAGGGTGAGGGGATCGGAGAAAACTTAATCCAAACACACTATACAAGTAGAAGTATGAAACTCAACATTCACCCGGGTCTACTTTCAACTAGAAACGTAAACCTGAGAGATAACTGTCATGATAGCATGGAGCGGAATTGGACAATTTCTTTCTGTAGTTCTTTTATGTATGAAAACCACCTTTTACTAATTTTTAAAATGTTCATTTATTTCGAATCTAACATTCATGACTATAAAAAGTCAACATATCTCAAAACGATGATTATGTATTTTAGAATAAAGTATGCATATATGTTTTAATATATTTATAAATTCTAAAAAAGGGTTCACATGCAAAATAATATTTTTATGTAATTTTAGAAAATTTAAAAAAAAAATTAATCAAATAATTTTTTTGAATATATTATGATAGAAAAGACAAAGCAATATGAAATATTCATAATAATTAATTCAATAAGTAAGGTAAAATACTTAAAAAGGAAAATGTAGGAATAAATAAAATGAAATAAATTACATGATACTGGACCAGCCCAAGATGTGCGGTTGTTTGCAAGGGGAAACATTGATACCCAGTGAGGGCATGCTGACCATTCTGCACCCATTAATGCATATATTTTAGAAAAGTAATCACAGGTTTTCTTTTAATAGATTAGAAATACATTTTTAATTAATGGATCTAATATATATATATATATATATATATATATATATATATATATATATATATATATATATATATAAAATTAAAAAATGCATGTAACTGTAAATAAACGTCTATAAAAATTTAAAACATACACACCTCATATTTTAAAGTTGTGCCTACATAAAAATATTCACATAATCCCTCCTCTCCAAATTGTGGTGTATAAATTTGTTTTGCAAGGTCAAACTTTGACCAAGTTTACAGGAAAATTATGAAGATTTACAATACCGAATATATACAATTCAAAAATATAGATATATCATAAATACAATGGCATTGATTTGGTATGCTAAAGTCAATAATTTTTATTTGAATTTGTTTAATGTTTATAATGTTTGGTGTTTGATAAAACTTATCTATACTATAATTTGGCAAGGAGGATGTATATTAATATTTTCAAGACAAGTTTTCATGTAATTTTGGAAAAGATTAAATATATTTATCCTAAACAACAAAAATGAAAAGGGGAAAGGCGAAAATAACACGAGAAGAACAAAAAAGAAAAATGAAAACATGTCGCACCTGTAGGGTCGGCCCAGCAGCAACAGAAGTGCTTCTATCTTTCTACATACCTCATGCTAAATGTCGAAAGAGAGATGTATATCTTCAATGATAAAATTGAAATGGTGCCCGGGCTCATCTGGACCCGGTGACCAATTAAATAAAAAAAACAGGAAAATTCAGAAAAATCTGATACTTTTTTGCATGCAAGATGCTTGAGTGCGCCGTGCCAAAATTCATGGGTAAATGACATTCGAGGAGCCGTACTCTTTCATCTACTTGCCATTTTACTTCACTGTGTGTACAAGTGTAAGTAGGACTGATAGTAGTTCTCCATGCCCACGTCATGCCAAATGTCAAAAGAGAAGTTTATATCTCATTATGTATGTAGGATTGATAGCAGTTCTCCATGCCTTTGCATGAGAAAGTGGGAATCCGATCGTTACATATATATGTAGACGCATGCATGATTTGATGCTGCTCGTACATAAAATACACGTTTCCAAGTGCTGGTATTTATATTGACCACTGTTCTGTGGCCTTATTCATTCACGTGTCGTGCTTGCGAACGCTGCCGACAGCTAGTAGGTAGTAGCTCGTCCGTCAATCACGAGTTCACCCTGGAGCAGCTGAGCCTGATCTGGCCCTGCGTCCCCGTCTTGGGCGCGATGTTGCCCATCTTGATCATGGCCGTCGTGAAGGCGCTGCTGAACGCGGCCGGGTTGGACGCAAAGTTCCGGACGGTGTTGTCGGTGGTGTCGTTGTTGAACAGCACCTGGTCCGAGTGCAGGAGCCCCTTCTGTGACATGAGGTTGGTGTAGTAGGCGTTGTCGAACGTGTTGGCCGTCGTCGCGTCCAGGTTCGCCAGGCTGCCGTCGCCACCGGACCGAGGGCAGTTGGCCCGGAGAGATGTGGCGAAGGTCGTGTCGATATTAGTCTCGTTGTAGATCCTGTCCTTGAAGGTCCCGCACTGCGCCTGGCCGATGGTGTGCGCGCCCGAGAGGGCCACCATGTCGACCGTAAGGAGGCCCTTCTTGCTGAACGCCGCCTCAAGCTCTGTCCGGCTAGACGTGAATATTGGGAGGTCGCTGTTTGCCTCCGCCGCGTTTGCATCTATGGAATCTCTTCTCCCCAGAGGGACTGTCCATGACGGCCCTCCGAGCTGCGGGAGAAGGATATACGAGACAAAAAAGCGAACAAACGGTTAACAATGCGTAAGTGATGTATATGATCGTATGATGATCTTACGGCGACGACGGAGTCACGGGCGGCGACGGTGAGGATGTCGGCGCAGGAGACGGTCTGGGCGCAGATGGCCTCGATCTGTGTCTTGATGCTGTCGATGACTTCGAAGCCCCGCAGCGACCCGTTGTTGGGGAGAGCGTTTTGTTCCATGCCAGACAGCAGAACAGACGCGTCACAGCCCTGCACATCACGTACGTATAGTGTTTAGCAAGCAAAACCGAAACAAAAGAGGGTACGTGATGTCTAGTACTCCCTCCGTTCCAAAATATTTGTCTTTCTAGACATTTCAAATGGACTACAACATACGGATGTATGTAGACATATGTTAGAGTGTAGATTCACTCATTTTGCTTTGTACGTAGTCACTTGTTGAAATCTCTAGGAAGACAAATATTTAGGAACGGAGGGAGTAGTACGTATCAAGCTATGCATGCATGTGGCCAGTTTACTTGGACGAAGCAGTCGTGGAAGTGTAGCCGGAGCAGCGAGGCGCCCATCCGAGGGTCGCTGCTCACGGCGGCCATGACGCCGCTCTTGATGGTAGCCAGGGCCCTGGGGCAGGACGTGTCGTAGAACGTCGGCGACAGCTGCGCCGACGCCACCGTGGCCAGAGCCACGAGCACCACCAGAGAAATGCAAGAGGCAGAGGCGGCCATGGTTATTAGCTACCTGCACTTCTTTCCTGGTGGAGTGGTGGTGGCTTAGTGGCTTGTGCAAGAGAGTAGTGCATCGCATGCATATTTATAGCCAAAGATTTAGCTCACGTGCACCTGCAGTTCGCTCCCGGTCAGCTCATCCAAAATTTAGGTCCCATTAGTCCAACGTTAGTCTATGCATGACTCCCGTTCGATTGGGTATACTTCGAGCTTCCAGCTTGAGCGATCTCTCTTGGCGTATTCAAGGCAGCTTCCAGCCTATTGAGTCGCTACCGCCAACACAAACACTAGCATTTTCCTTGCAACAGGGCCAACTTGAGCGATCTTTCTTGGCGTTTATCACGCAAAAATGGGCAAAACATTGAACGGTCTCTCTTTTTTCATCACCTCCATGCTAGCGGACGCCTGGAGCCATACGTGCATGCACACCAACCGTTTGGCCTTACGTGCGAATAGTAGTGGGGAGTCAGCGTCATTCCAAAGGCGATTCACTTCGTTTTGACCGGTGCGCAGTATTCTTGCGCTCCCGTCGCCTTCGGCCAACACAAGACAATTCGGCAGCTTTTCTATTTAGGATTGCTAAAACTTAGTCCATCAAGTCTCAGTCAATGTTATATTTGTGGGATCTTATTTATATGCTCTATCTTTGACTGTGACTTGCTAAAACTTAGATCTCAGCCGACTAAGGCGCTGAGACGTGAGCTTGGCTTCCCAAACCGCGCGGTGGGTATAATTAATGGTGAGATCGAACTGAGGCCGCACAGCCGGGTGAGGCTAGGTTTTTCGGTCAGGCTCACAAAAGCCCAACCTACGTATGCCAAGCCCCGACTTAGCTTGGTGTTGTCCGATCACACAGAAAAGGATAATTGTTATTTTAAAATACAAATTACTCTGAGGGGTGAAAGTGAATAATTATACCTTGTAAGCATATTTTTTAGGAAAAATCTAAACAACAATCATTTCAAGGCCTTTTCCGGGGGCTTCCGAGAGAAAAGTGAGGCCAAGCCCGGTTGGACTGTCGGGTTTCCCACGCCTAAGTCTATCTACTTGTAGTTACTACAAACAAAAATCTACTTGTAGTTGAGTTCCCTATACAATCATCCACTCAGTTTTGGTCTAACTCAACCTTCTCAACCCTTAAAGGCATGACATCCTGTAGCGGAAAGAGGAAGACGACCGAGGTAACAGTGGTGTTGGCCTCTCTGAAGCACATAATAAGGAGGAAGGAATGAGAGTGGCTGTGGAGATGGCGGCGGAGGGTCAGGAGGCGAGATGGGTCTTCTTAATTTTAGGTGCCCTAGCATGCCTCAGTGTTGTAGTAGTGAAAAACAACATAAATTAAGAGCGGATAACCGTCGCTGATCTGGGCAACGTGCGTATACACGAGAGAGTCTAGGAACGATGTTTATTAACTAGGTACACACACAACTGCCAATTGGGGGTGTCGTCGAACCTTGATTGGTGTAACCTCTGGTACAAATTGATATTGTCAACCCAGAACCATGTCGGCAGACCTGTCAAGACGACATGACTTCCGTGGTGGTCCTTCTTGTCTGAATCAACCGACCGAAGACTACCTAAATTCCACTCTTCGAATGGAAGCCCAAAGCTGAACCTTCACCGAGTCTGTTTACAACGGAACCCTTAAGCTCGAAGAGAACCTTCACCGAGTTTGTTTTCCAAGAACAAAACTCTTCATTAGTTTTCTATCCGCGTCCTAAACATGGAAATTTCCACGGCAAAAATAACCAACTCTTCATGATTCCTTTACGGGTGGAAGAAAACCTAACAATTTTGAGCTCATGTGTGCTCTCAATTTTATAATATTTTGCAAACCTAGGTATAAAATTCGTCGTAAACAACTTTTAAGCTCATGTGTTCCTCAATCTACAATATTTCTTCAAATCTTTATGGCCATAACCAAAATCATGAACCCATCTAGTTAACATATATAATGATGATGAATTAACCTTGACCCCTATGACAAAAGATAGAAACACGGAACAAACTCTATTCTTATGTAGTTGTCTTATGACGTACACATTTTGTCACATGTCACTGACGGAGAAACTAGCTTTTGTCACTAAACTTCCATACGATTGTAAGTGCTGTTTTCATAATGGAACAAATTCGGTACGTGTATACTAAATAAAATGTCCATGCTACAAGTAAAAATGTTTGTAGAATTGGACAATTTCCTGTGTAATTTTTCATAATCAAAACTATCTTTTAACTAATTTTAAAATGTTAATGTACTTCAAAACCACATTCATGATATAAAACGATCCACATGTCCCAAAAATGATTGTTTATTTTAGAATTAAATATTCATGTGTTTGAAAACAAATATTACGAGTTCTAAGAAAGTGTTCTAATTCACATGATTCTTTTTCATTTTTTTGAATTTGTAAATGAAATTAGCGAAATTATAATTTTAAATATAATACATTAAAAATAAAATTGAAATAGAAAGTAATACCAAATATTTTCATAAGAAAATCAAGTGAAGTAATAGTGAAAAAAACAAATAATGATGAATAATGAAAAGAAAAAAAGCAACCTGATGCCAAACCGGCCGAACCATGCAGGAGATAGGATTCTCGTTTTGTGGTTTTGCAATTTACCTGAACCCGTGGATTTGCACAGTAGATCGGTACAAGCCGATGCTAATATTTGCGCTTTCCGTCAAACTTGGAGTCGAAGATACATTTGCGGCACCCAAAGGAATTTGGTACTGGTCCAACCACTTTGGGGCAATTGATGTATATATTGTTTTACAACAATAATCCCAGATTTTTCATTAAATGAATTTTAAATAAAATATCTAACAAAACAAGTTCAACGGTGCCATGAAAACATTAGCAATTGCCATGCCCCATAGCGAACATTCTCTGGCTATTCAGGTTCTCAATCTAATGGTCTTGATCTGGTATTGGTATTGTGTGTGTGTG
>LR738710.1:67081405-67143476 GCA_902687465.1 Secale cereale
GGGGGGGGGGAGTGTCACGCCTCTTGGATCGGGCAGTAGCAGCGGAGCTATGTTATCTCACGCAGTGGGTGGTACTATATACTCCCTCCGTCTCAAAATTCTTGTCTTATAATTTTCTAGATACGGATGTATCTAACACTAAAGTGTAACTAGATACATCCGTATTTGGACAAATGTAAGACAAGAATTTTGGGACGGAGGGAGTAGGATTCAGTGAGCACAGCACGCATGATTGTTCCTGTGCTCCATTTTTCTCCTACATTAAAAAGGAGTTTTCCCGTAAAATAAACGAGCACGGGCACTTCATGCCAAATGTCACAAGAGGAGTGTACATCTTCATTCCATGTACAGTACAAGTGTAAGTAGGATTGATAACAATTCTCCTTGCCTTTGCTTGAGAAATTGGGGATTCAACCGTCGTTACATATGTAGATGCATGCATGATTTGCCGCTGCACATACTTGTATAAATATACAAGTTTCAAGTGCTGGTATGATAATCGGTATTGGCCACTGCTTTGGGGCCTTATTCGTTGACGTATCGTGCTGGCGAGCAGCCGACGCATAGGTCCATCACGAGTTCACCTTGGAGCAGCTGAGCCTGATCTGCCCCTGCGTCCCGGTGAGCGGCGCGATGTTTCCCATCTTGATCATGGCCGTGGTGAAGGCGCTGCTGAAGGCCGCCGCGTTGGATGCAAAGTTGCGGACGGTGTTGTCAGTGGTGTCGTTGTTGAAGAGCACCTGGTCCGAGTGCAGGAGCCCCTTCTGTGACAGGAGGTTGGTGTAGTAGGCGTTGTCGAACGCGTTGGGCGTCGTGGTGTCCAGGTTCGCCAGGTTGCCGTTTCCGCCGGACTGGGGGCAGTTGGCCTTGAGAGACGTCGCGAAGGCGGTGTTGATGTTGGTGTCACCGCCGTAGATCCGAGTCCGGAAGTTGGAGCACTGGGCCTTCCCGATGGTGTGCGCGCCTGAGAGCGCGACCATGTCGACCGTGTTAAGGTTCTTCTTGAGGAACGCGGCCTCGAGCTGTGACCGGCTGGAGCCGGGGCCAGGGAGGTCGCTGTTGGCCAGCGCCGCGCTTGCGGTGGTGGAGTCCCGTCTACCGAGTGGAACAGTCCATGACGGCCCTCCAAGCTGCATGCAGACCAAGCAAGAAATTAAGTACTGGAGTATACTAGCTTTACGTAGCATGGATTATGCAACTGATCCTAAGATGTTCTTACGGCGACGACGGAGTCGCGGGCGGCGACGGTGAGGATGTCGGCGCAGGAGACGGTCTGCTTGCATATACTCTCCAGCTGGGCCTTGATGCTGTCGATGACGCCGAAGCCCCTCAGCGACCCCACGTTCGGACCCGCGTTTTGTTCCATGCCAGACAGCAGAACAGATGCATCACAGCCCTGTAGCCAACATAAACATATTAGTTCACGGTATAATTTTTGTTAAATCGGGGCAGTTAAAGCAAGTTAGTTAAGGAAAAAAGAGCCGATATATTATGTGAAACTTGCTTGGACAAAGCAGTCGTGGAAGTGCAGCCTGAGCAGGGAGGCGCCCATACGGGGGTCGCTGCTCACGGCGGCCGCCACGCCGCTCTTGATGGTGGCGAGAGCCCTGGGGCACGACGTGTCATAGAACGTCGACGACAGCTGCCCCGACGCCGCCGTGGCCAGAGCCACGAGCACCACCAGAGAAATGCAAGAGGCAGAACCCATGGCCATGGTTAGCTACCTTGCTACGACTCCAGAGCTATGCGTTGCGTGCTACCTGCACTTGTTAT
Organism: Secale cereale; assembly: GCA_902687465.1. Lineage (NCBI taxonomy): Eukaryota > Viridiplantae > Streptophyta > Magnoliopsida > Poales > Poaceae > Secale > Secale cereale. The sequence continues at coordinate 67,083,179 of LR738710.1, forward strand.
CTGGCTGTGGATGTGGCTGTGGCTTGCAAGATAATGCAGCATTTCATGCATATTTATAGGGAAATTTTTAGCTCACGTGCAGCTGCCATCAGTCCCCGTCTCCCAGTTGGGAGAAAGCATCCAAATTTTATGTCTGATTAGTCTAGCAAGCATCCAAAGCAGATGGTCGATTGGTCTATGATGGGCTGACGATCGACGTCGACGCCGTCGTGTGGCCAGCTAGATGTTGGATAAGGGATACGGGTACGGACAAGCCCGCCGATTTTTTAGATGGGTCAGACGCTTCCATCCAAGTGTGGCAACCTCCAGCTTAAGTGCTTAAATCGCTACGGCCAACACCAGCCCTGCATTCTTTTTCCCGGTAATAGGGCATATCATGTACTACTCGAATAATTTCTCTTGGACTGCCTTGGCCTCATCATGTGTCCGTTAGGTGCCCGTGGGAGAGAGGAACATATGCCCGTGAATCAATAATAATGGCATACAACATCTCATAATAATGTTCATTGTTTTCTGATATAGCTTACCACTCTTGTCAAGTGGTTCATCTCTCCCACGGGCACCTAACGGACACATGATAATAGTACATATGCCAGATACACTGGACGTTTACTAAAAATGGGATTTTTACGGTGAAATCTTTTTATTTAGACTTGATTAATTCTGGCCAAATACCAAGGTCATTGCACATCTGGAAGGTTAAGGTTCCTTTGCGGATTAAAATCTTTATGTGGTTTGTCCACAAAAAAGTGATACTTACTAAGGATAACTTAATCAAAAGAAGATGGGTGGGAAGCTCGCGGTGCTGTTTTTGTGATCATGATGAAACAATACAACACCTTTTTCTTGAATGTCCTTTGGCGAAACTATTGTGGAGAACAATTCATATAGCTTTTAACATTCAACCCCCGGCTGATATTGCGTCATTGTTTGGGACGTGGTTAGCTGGGGCTGATCAGATTACTGCAGCTCGTATTCGGATTGGAATATGTGCGCTTTTATGGGCTATATGGAACTGCAGAAACGATATGGTTTTTAACAGACAACATAATTTAAATTTCTTGCAGGTTATCTTCAGGGCTACAGCTTGGATCCGTACGTGGTCCTTACTCACTCCTATGGACTCCAGGGAGCCTTTGGTTACTGGGTGCAACCGATGGGAGATGGTAGCTCGGGCTATATTCAACCGGTTTGGATGGCGATCACATAATAGGATAGGAGTCTAGGGAATCCATCCTATATTCTTTATATCTCCGGTTGCTTGAGACATGATGTAATTTGGTTTTTTCACATACTTTTGCTCCGTTTGCGAGCTGTAAGACCCTTTCTGGATTGACCTTTTTTAAATTTATTAATAATATGGCTGCATGCATCTTCATGATGTAGAGGCCGGGGATACACCTCCATTTCAAAAAAAAAAAGTGGTTCATCTCATAATAATGGTGTAATATATTCTTCATCATTTTTTTAGATAGAGGTGTGGCCGTGAACTTGCTTCGAGGGAATATAAGATTGTTAGGCTTTGTCAAGTGACTCCGGGCCGGCAAACCAGTGTTATGCGTCATAGGCTCATAGCCCCGCTACACGAGCATTTCGTCCTAGAGCAACAGATGTTTTGTAAGAGGTTTTGAATGGTCGCGTCAAAAGAATAACCTTACAGGAGATGATACCATCGCCTTTAAATTCATGATGTGTCTCCTCCCCCACAACTAACGTGGGGCTAAGTAAACCCAACACAAATTTCACTTTGCACCGTAAAAGAGCTAACATGTACTCTACTACCGGAGTACACACGAACATATGTCCACACGCACGATCCATACATTGGTTCATCTCCAGCTACATGGAAGGAGCTCCATGGATGCTATTGCAGATGGCGATACAGCCTGGACCTACGCATGGACGCGCCGTTTGGCCTAACTAATACTCCCTCCGTCCCAAAATAAGTGACTCAAAAATGACTCAACTTTGTACTAACTTTAGTACAAAATTGAGTCACTTTTGAGTCACTTATTTTTGGACGGAGGGAGTAGTTGGGAATCCGCTTCTATCCAAGGCAATTCAGCCTTGCTTTGACCGCAGCGCCGTCATCTTGCGCACAGGGCGTGTTCGATGAAAGTGACACGATTCCATTTAGCGGTGCGATATTTCTTTGTACCTTTTGTTTTTGAGAAAACTCTGTACTGCAGTCCAATGGCACTCGGTTTAGATGCAGGCCTGCGACAAAACAGTTTGAGCTGAATCATCCTCTCTAGCCGCACGCCATTTGGGCTTCTTCCGTTCGCTCGGTGTTGTTGTTGGATGCGTGGATTTCGGGCCAACAACGGTACCGCAATGTCGGGTGCCTCCAAATGTCGTCGGTCGCACCTATTTGATGCGCGGGTCGCCGCGGAGTGACCGCGCGCGCTGGAGTTTCTATGGGCCAGTCCATTTTGAGGATTCACCTACCGGTTTTGGGAAGCTTCAAGAACCTTCCATGAACCGGGTTTTCTATTTTTTTTACTTTCTTATATTTTTTTCCTGTTTTCTTTTTCTTTTTTCTTTTCCGTTCTGTTTTTTTGTTTTCATATGTAATCTTGTCATTCATTTGCGAAAACCTTTAAATTTGTGAACATTTTTTATTTCTCTTTTCTTGTATTTTTCTTTTTTGTTTTCAGTTTGCTAACATCTTTCAAATTTGTAAATATGTTTTTAAAAATCATGAACAGTTTTTGAAATTGCATACTTTTTTACTTTTCAAAATTATTGCTATTTTTCATTTCATATTCGTGAATTTTTTTGTTCATGGAATTCCAAAAATATTCAACAATTCAAATATATGTTCATCGAATTCAAATGAGATTCAAAATTCAAAATTTGTTTTCCATTTTATCAAAAAATGTTCTTGAATACAAATTATGCTCATCAAATACAAAAAATGTTTGTTATTATTATAAAATTCTCGTAATGTTTTTCATTATAACTCAAAATATCATCATTCTTTTGAAATCACAAACAATTTTCAAATTCAATTTGTTTTTGAATTCGGTGAACATTTTTTGAATCCATGAGCATTTATAATTTATCAAACTTTTTTTTTCCAAATTTTGAATTCACGAATATTTCACAATTTACATCTTTTTTGAAATCCCGAATTATTTTTTAAAACTTAGAATTTAAAAGACAAAAAGCAAAATAAAAATAAAAATGTGCCTCCCTCTGATTCCCTTGTGTTGTACGTGCCAAATAGCCGGTCCCAATGTCGCTTACCATATGTGACTCGCCTCCAGCGTTCTATATAGGGCGGCCTCAGCAGCATGAAGCCTTGAGGCGTATGTAGTTCCAGCGCAACCAGAATCATGTTCGTTTTGGCTCAAAACCAGACGAGCAGCACGTTGTGTCACAATTAAAAAAGTCTCACTTTTTATCTTAAAATATTATTTTATTTGTTGCTCTTTTGGTTTTTCATTTTAACGATTTTATTTCTGTTTTGGGGGTCTTTTTTTTATAAATAAGTACACCGCAGATGCTCACATGTTATTTCTGTACTTTTGGAAATACCATTCTGACCAAGGCGCAACTGCTGCCAGCCTTCTATCAAGTGGAGAGATTTTTTTTCAAAACTGTGCCTAAATTTATACAAAATTTGAAAACTGTTAGTCTGTTAGCGAAAAAATCGAAAATATGACCCCGTCGGCCTTAACTGGGCCGACCAGCCAGCCGTCGGCCTCGGCTGGGCCGACCAGGGGCCCGTCGGCCTCGCCCTGGCCGACCAGGGGCCCGTCGGCCTCGCCCTGGCCGACCAGTGGCCCGTCGGCCTCGCCCTGGCCGACCGGTGCCCGTCGGCCTCGCCGCCGCCTCCGCCATTCGGTCGCCTCTCCGTCTCGCCCATCTGGACCTCCTCCCTCCCTGTAGTTGCCACCACCAGCTTCCTCACCCTCCAGCGACCCTCCCCACGCCTTTCTCCTGCCGCCGGAGCCACCAGGGCCGCCGTCCCCACGTGCAACGGCCGCCGCCCGCCGTCTCTGTCTCCTATCGTTGCCGCGAGCCCCCGCCTTCCCACTCTTCCCCAGCATCCACTTCGTCCCTGAATGGGTGCGGCACTCTGCCCCGCTCCGACCCGATGCTCTCACCTGAGCCCGGGACGGTCAGAGCTGCCCGGCCTGTTGCTGGTGCCGTGCTCCCCCTGCTCCTCCTCTGTTCCGATCGGGAACAGAGTGAGCGAGGAAGATGACGCCCAGCTGGCTCGCCCCCCTGGTCGGCCAGGGCGAGGCCGACGGGCCCCTAGTCGGCCAGGGCGAGGCCGACGGGCCCCTGGTCGGCCCAGCCGAGGCCGACGGCTGGCTGGTCGGCCCAGTTAAGGCCGACGGGGTCATATTTTCGATTTTTTCTCTAACAGACTAACAGTTTTCAAATTTTGTATAAATTTAGGCACAGTTTTGAAAAAAAATCGTGGAGATGTAGTGCCAAGTGCGAGAGCATAATGTTTATATTGCATAGTAATTTTAATCTTGTAGGTCTACTTTTGATCAATGAAATGCATGCATGTTTACTCTTTTATCGCGTACCCTTTTATCTGGAGGTCGGGTATAATTTTTTTCGAGTTGTATCGCGGTGACCTTTTTATTGAAAAAATAGATAATGAGACATCGCACCCAATTGCAATCACGATTAAATTGTAATAAAATAAAGATAATAACTTTAGAAGCACTATGTTTAATGCCTCTATTGTGTAAAACTGACATTGTGTTTTTTTATTCGGATGTGGCTATGCGTGGTTATTTAGCTAATACTACCTCTAAGCGATGAATTAATTAATTATTTAATTAATGTTAGCATGGGAACCACAAGGGATCAGACTACTGATACCTCGTTATCCATCAGACCAGCCCACTGCCGTAGGATTGGGGTTGATCTGAGTCTCCGATCTAATAGGCTTGCTGGACGTGGGCCTTTGGTAGTCAAGCGGGCTTTGGTAGTTTCCATCCATCAGTGCTAGCTTTGGTAGTCAAGTGGGCCGTACGGCTGCTTGATACAAAATCAACCATCACTAGTGTCGGAACTCATAGACACTACGTCTGCAAGGTGGAATGTTCAACGCCTTCAAGAAGTTTTTCTCCATATTGACGTACAGCCAATCTTGAGCATCCCGATTTGTACGAGAAATATACAAGATAGTTGGGCATGGAATTTTGAGAAGAAGGGTATGTTCACTGTCACGTCCGCATATAACATGTTGATCTCGATCAGGAAGAGAAGGGAAGCATGGCTGGAAGGAAACACAGGAACATCAACAACTAGCAGAGAGAGTGGGGATTGGAAGAAACTTTGGCACACTCCGGTACCAGGGAAGGTTCGGATGTTCCTGTGGCGACTCGCAAAACAATCATTGCCGACGAATGACGTTCGGGCCCATCGCAACATGGCGTAGTCGAGTGTTTGTGGGATGTGCGGAGTACAGGATTCATGGCGCCACTCGTTGTTGGAATGCACAACATCACGGTGCACTTGGGCGCTGTCAGAAGAAGAAATCGGGCAGAAAATCGCAGGCACAACCGAACCATCAGCGAAACAATGGCTATTCACAATGATGAATCTATTATCCCATGCGCAATTTGTGAAGATGTCTGTAACGCTCTGGGCAATCTGGTCAGCAAGGAGGAAGGCGATTCACGAAGGGATATTTCAAAGTCCGCATGCTACTCACTTGTTCATTGAGAGGTTCATCTTTGAACTGGATATGATCAAAGGCCCTTCATCAACTCAACCCAGTACGAGTAGAAGAACGGTGGGAAGCTCGCGACCTAAGGCGCCGCCGCCGGGCTTTGCAAAAATAGATGTAGATGCTGCTATTGCTCGATCCAGGGGAACGGCAGCGGCGATATGCAGAGATGATCAAGGACAGTATATGGGCAGTTCTTCTCTGCTAATTTATGGCATGCAGGATCCAGCCACACTAGAGATCATTGCGTGTCGGGAGGCTTTGGCGCTGGCTGAGGACCTGGGAGTCCAGAAGATGGTCATCTCGTCAGATGCAAAACAAGCAGTACAAGATCTGAACAATGCAAGCAGAGACCGCGATGGGGCTATCATCGAGGAGATCCAAGCTAGAGCTGCTAATTTTACTTGCTCTTTTATGTTTGAAAGTCGGTCAGTCAATGTAGAGGCACACAAACTTGCTAGATTTTCTCTTTCTCTTGATCAGGGGCGCCATCTTTGGCTTGTCCAACCCCATGATTCAAATTGTATCCCACACATTGTGGTTTATGATCAATAAAGCTTTTGCTTTACCGCTCCAAAAAAAACTGCTAAAAGAAAACTGCTCCATGAATCACGCACGACCTATACTTTCCATGAACCAGCTACCATATCGAAACAACTTTCGTCTGGCGATGCTTCCCACTAATTTCCCTCCACAAACCATCAATATTTCTGCTTCAGGCATTGCAAACCATGCTTCATAAATGTATGTTTATTTCTGTTATATGGAAGTCATGCTTCCAACACTACAGCCGTTCTTCATAATCTGTAGTAAATCGCAGCACTATCAAGTGGCGTGCTTTCTTCATTTTTTAGATAAAATGCTTCGATGCTTATGCCTCCAATTCTTTGATTTACTAGCAATCCAGTTGCTTCGTACAAAATTTAATAAATCTGCATAACTTAATAGTGTAATGTTTTGGCAGCAACAAATTTAATGGATCATACATCCATGATTTAAATTAGACATGGTTTCAATTTTGTGTTTTAGAGAGGTTATATATCGCAAGTGATTCAAATTCTCATCCAGTAGCAATATGTAAATGTTCATCACATATGCTTCCATGCTTTGAATTATTGTTTCAACCATTGTTATTGTATGCTTCCTTTTCTATTTTCGTATATGCTTAATATGTTGTAATCGAAGTTACTTGCTTCGGACAGAAATTTTACAGAGATTCATAAAATATTATTCAGTGCTTTGTCAACATAAAAAGAAGAGCAAAAGTGCACCCTTTAGTTTCATTGCCTGCTTCAATAGTAGCACCAATGCATAAGCACAGATTCATGTTAGTTGCTTCCTGATTGTATCAATATTGGTATAGTTCTCGAGTAGAATTGTGGCATAGCCGCTGATGGGAGAGGGGGATGTTGTTGCTGTCGGTCGACATCCTCGCCATTGCCGCGCTACCCGTAGTAGCCACCTCCTTGTTGTCGTCTCCATCTACACACTGGCTCTCGATGGCCGCAGAGAAGCCCTTGGTGAAGCGAAGATCACCACTACGCTGTTACTCATGACATTGTGCATCAAACTTTGCTTCCTACATAGGAGATATATGCATCAAACATTGCTTCCAAAGATGTTAGAATTTGCACCGGAAGAAAATAAGGAGCACATTGGAGTTATAGCCAAAATATCTTAGCATTACTATCGAAGCATTATAGAGCAAAGCTAGGAAGCACTTGCTCACGTGATGGAAGCATTTTTTACATGGAGTAGAAACATATTCTCATGCTGATGAACTATTTTCCTTTGCATGGAAACAACCACGACAAATAGAATGCGACAGAACAATAGAGAAGGGACGGCGACACAAGTGAGGCACTGAGATAGCGAGATCATCGACGGGCCGTGGGCGTGCTGAAACATGATCCTCGACGGTGCATGGGCATGAGCGTACATGATCGGTCGAGCATGGACATGTCGATGGTGCCGAATAGGATCGTGGAGGTGGCCACGACGCAGTAGCGGTCGGCGATGAGGGAGGCAAAGTGTGTATTGTAGCCGCGATGACATTAACGGACGAGGATGAACGAACAGGAGTATTACTTGTTGGAAATATGCCCTAAAGGCAATAATAAAATGATTATTATTATATTTCCTTGTTCATGATAATTGTCTGTTATTCATGCTTGAATTGTATTATCCAGAAACAGTGATACATGTGTGAATACATAGACCACAACGTGTCCCTGGTAAACCTCTAGTTACTAGCTTGTTGATCAACAGATGGTTACGGTTTCCTGACCATGGACATTGGATGTCATTGATAACGAGATCACATCATTAGGAGAATGATGTGATGGACAAGACCCAATCCTAAGCCTAGCACAAGATCGTGTAGTTCGTAATGCTAAAGCTTTTCCAATGTCAAGTATCTTTTCCTTAGACCATGAGGTTCTGCAACTCCCGGATACCGTAGGAATACTTTGGGTGTGCCAAATGTCACAACGTAACTGGGTGGCTATAAAGGTACACAATGGGTATCTCCAAAAGTATCTGTTGAGTTGGCATGAACCAAGACTGGGATTTGTCACTCTGTATGACGCAGAGGTATCTCTGGGCCCACTCGGTAAGACATCATCATAATGAGCTCAACGTGACTAAGGTGCTGGTCACGGGATGATGTATTACGGAACAAGTAAAGAGACTTGCCATGACGAGATTGAACAAGGTATCGGTATACCGACGATCGAATCTCAGGCAAGTACTATACCGATAGACAAAGGGAATTGTATACGGGATTGATTGAATCCTTGACATCGTGGTTCATCCGATGAGATCATCGAGGAACATGTAAGAACCAACATGGGTATCCAGGTCCCACTGTTGGTTATTGACCGGAGAGTCGTCTCGGTCATGTCTACGTGTCTCCCGAACCCGTAGGGTCTACACACTTAAGGTACAATGACGCTAGGGTTGTAGAGATGTATGCATGCGTTAACCCGAATGTTGTTCGGAGTTCCGGATGAGATCCCGGACATCACGAGGAGTTCCGAAATGGTTCAGAGGTAAAGAATTATATATAGGAAGTCCAGTTTCGGCCATCGGGAGAGTTTCGGGGGTCACCGGTATTGTACCGGTACCACCGGATGGGGCCACCTATCCCGGAGGGCCCCATGGGCCGAATGAAGGAAATATGCCCTAGAGGCAATAATAAAGATGTTATTTGTATTTCCTTATATCATGATAAATGTATTTTATTCATGCTAGAATTGTATTAACCGGAAACTTAGTACATGTGTGAATACATAGACAAAACAGTATGTCCCTAGTATGCCTCTACTAGACTAGCTCATTGATCAAAGATGGTTATGTTTCCTAGCCATAGACATGAGTTGTCATTTGATCAACGGGATCACATCATTAGGAGAATGATGTGATGGACAAGACCCATCCGTTAGCATAGCACTATGATCGTTTAGTTTAACTGCTATTGCTTTCTTCATGACTTATACATGTTCCTATGACTATGAGATTATGCAACTCCCGAATACCGTAGGAACACCTTGTGTGCTATCAAACGTCACAACGTAACTGGGTGATCATAAAGATGCTCTACAGGTGTCTCCGAAAGTATTTGTGGTGTTGGCATAGATTTGTCACTCTGAGTGTCGGAGAGGTATCTCTGGGCCCTCTCGGTAACACACATCACAATAAGCCTTGCAAGCAAAAGACTAATGAGTTAGTCACGAGATGATGTGTTACGGAACGAGTAAAGAGACTTGCCGGTAACGAGATTGAACTAGGTATAGAGATACCGACGATCGAATCTCGGGCAAGTAACATACCGTTTGACAAAAGGAACAACGTATGTAGTTATGCGGTTCTGACCGATAAAAGATCTTCGTAGAATATGTAGGAGCCAATATGAACATCCAGGTTCCGCTATTGGTTATTGACCGGAGATGAGTCTCTGTCATGTCTACATAGTTCTCGAACCCGTAGGGTCCGCACGCTTAACGTTTGATGACGATCGGTATTATGAGTTTATGAGTATTGATGTACCGAAGGTAGTTCGGAGTCCCGGATGAGATCACGGACATGACGAGGAGTCTCGAAATGTCCGAGACATAAAGATTGATATATTGGACGGCTATATTCGGACACCGGAAGTATACCGGAAAAGTTTCGGATTTATCGGGAATGCCGGAGGGGGTTACCGGAACCCCCTACGAGAGGGGATGGTCCATAGTGGGCCTAAAGGGAAAGAAAGAGGCAGCCCATAGGGCTGGCCGGCGCCCCCACCTAGGGTTCCTAGTTGGACTAGGATTGGGGGGGGGGGCGCCACCTCTCCTATTCCTTTCCCCCTTCTTCCTTTTAGGTGAATCCTACTAGGAATAGGATTGCAATCCTATTCCTAGTAGGAGTCCACTCCCTAGCCGCACCAGGAAGGGACGGCCGGCCTCCCTCCCCTGCTCCTTTATATACGGGGGCAGGGGGGCACCCAAAGACACACAAGTTGAATTGTTTTAGCCGTGTGCGGTGCCCCCCTCCACAGAATCACACCTCGGTCATACCGTCGCGGAGCTTAGGCGAAGCCCTGCGTCGGTGAACACATCATATCCGTCACCACACCGTCGTGCTGACGAAACTCTCCCGTGAAGCTCAACTGGATCAAGAGCTCGTGGGACGTCATCAAACTGAACGTGTGCTGAACGCGGAGGTGCCGTACGTTCGGTGCTAGATCGGTTGAATCGCGAAGAAGTTCGACAACATCAACCGCGTCACTTGACGCTTCCGCTCCCGGTCTACGAGGGTACGTAGACACACTCTCCCCTCTCGTTGCTATGCATCTGGTAGATAGATCTTGCGTGATCGTAGGAAAATTTTAAAATACTACGTTCCCCAACAGTGGTATCAGAGCCAGGTCTATGCGTAGATGATATGCACGAGTAGAACACAATGAGTTGTGGGCGATACTAGTCATACTGCTTACCAGCATGTCATACTTTGCTTCGGCGGTATTGTGAGATGAAGCGGCCCGGACCGACATTACGCGTACGCTTACGCGAGACTGGTTTCACCGTTACGAGCACTCGTGCTTAAAGGTGACTGGCGGGTGTCTGTCTCTCTCACTTTAGCTGAATCAAGTGTGGCTACGCCCGGTCCTTGTGAAGGTTAAAACAGCACATACTTGACGAAACATCGTTGTGGTTTTGTATGCGTAGGTAAGAACGGTTCTTGCTAAGCCCGTAGCAGCCATGTAAAACTTGCAACAACAAAGTAGAGGACGTCTAACTTGTTTTTGCAGGGCATGTTGTGATGTGATATGGTCAAGACATGATGAGTTATACGGTTTTGTATGAGATGATCATGTTTTGTAATGTTATCGGCAACTGGCAGGAGCCATATGGTTGTCGCTTTATTGTATGAAATGCAATCGCCATGTAATTGCTTTACTTTATCACTAAGCGGTAGCGATAGTCGTAGAAGCAATAGTTGGCGAGACGACCAACGATGCTACGATGGAGATCAAGGTGTCGCGCCGGTGACGAAGGTGATCATGACGGTGCTTTGGAGATGGAGATCAAAAGCACAAGATGATGATGGCCATATCATGTCACATATTTTGATTGCATGTGATGTTTATCTTATTATGCTTCTTATTTTGCTTAGAACGACGGTAGCATTATAAGATGATCCCTTACTAAATTTCAAGGTATAAGTGTTCTCCCTGAGTATGCACCGTTGCGAAAGTTCGTCGTGCCGAGACACCACGTGATGATCGGGTGTGATAAGCTCTACGTTCAAATACAACGGGTGTAAGCCAGTTTTGCACACGCAGAATACTCGGGTTAGACTTGACGAGCCTAGCATATGCAGATATGGCCTCGGAACACTGGAGACCGAAAGGTTGAGCGTGAATCATATAGTAGATATGATCAACATAAGATGTTCACCATTGAAACTACTCCATCTCACGTGATGATCGGACATGGTTTAGTAGATTTGGATCACGTGATCATTTAGATGACTAGAGGGATGTCTATCTAAGTGGGAGTTCTTAAGTAATATGATTAAATTGAACTTTAATTTATCATGAACTTAGTCCTGGTAGTATTAGCATATCTATGTTGTAGATCAATAGCTCGCGATGTTGCTCCCCGTTTATTTTTCGTATGTTCCTAGAGAAAACTAAGTTGAAAGATGTTAGTAGCAATGATACAGAATTGTTCCGTGATCTGAGGATTATCCTCATTGCTGCACAGAGAAATATGTCCTTGATGCACCGCTAGGTGATAGACCTATTGCAGGAGCAGATGTAGACGTTATGAACGTTTTGACAAAAGCTCGGTATGATGACTACTTGATAGTTTAGTGCACCATGCTTTACGGCTTATAACCGGCACTTCAAAAACGTTTTGAACGCCATGGAGCATATGAGATGTTCCAAGAGTTGAAATTAGTATTTCATACTCATGCCCGTGTCTAGAGGTATAAGACTTCTGACAGTACTTTGCCTAAAGATGGAGGAGAATAGCTCAACTAGTGAGCATGTGCTCAGATTGTCTGGGTACTACAATTACCTGAAACAAGTGGGAGTTAATCTTCCAGATAAGAAAGTAATTGACAAAGTTCTCTAGTCACTATCACCAAGTTAGTAGAACTTCGTGATGAACTATAATATGCAAGGGATGACGAAGGTAATTCCCGAGCTCTTCGCAATGCTGAAATCGGCGAAGGTAGAAATCAAGAAAGAACATCAAGTGTTGATGGTTAATAAGACCACTTGTTTCAAGTAAAGGGCAAAAGGGATAGAAGGGGAACTTCAAGAAGAATGACAAGCAAGTTGTCACTCCCATGAAGAAACCCAAAGCTAAACTCAAGCCTGAAACTAAGTGCTTCTACTGCAAAGGAAATGGTCACTGGAAGTGGAACTGCCCTAGATACTTGGCGGATAAGAAGGATGGCAAAGTGAACAAAGGTATATTTGATATACAGATTATTGATGTGTATTTTACTAGTGTTCATAGCAACCCCTCGGTATTTGATACTGATTTAGTTGCTAAAAAGTAGTAACTCGAAATGGGAGTTGCATAATGAACAGAAACTAGTTAAAGGATGAAGTGACGATGTGTATTGGAAATAGTTCCAAGATTGATATGATCATCCTCGCACACTCCCTATACTTTCGGGATTAGTGTTGAACCTAAATAACTGTTATTTGGTGTTTGTGTTGAGCATGAATGTGATTTGATCATGTTTATTGCAATACGGTTATTCATGTAAGTTAGAGAATAATTGTTGTTCTGTTTACATGAATAAAACCTTCTATGGTCATACACCCAATGAAAATAGTTTGTTGGATCTCGATCGTGTGATACACATATTCATAATATTGAAGCCAAAAGATGCAAGGTTAATAATGATAGTGCAACTTATTTGTGGCACTGCCGTTTAGGTCATATTGGTGTAAAACGCATGAAGAAACTCCATAATGATGGACTTTTGGAATCACTTGATTATGAATCACTTGGTGCTTGCGAACCATGCCTCATGGGCAAGATGACTAAAACTCCGTTCTCCGGAACTATGGAGCAAGCAACATATTTGTTGGAAATCATACATATTGATGTATGCGGACCAATGAGTGTTGAAGCTCGCGGCGGGTATCGTTATTTTCTGACCTTCACTGATGATTTGAGCAGATATGGGTATATCTACTTAATAAAGCACAAGTCTGAAAATTTGAAAAGTTCAAAGAATTTCAGAGTGAAGTAGAGAATCATCGTAACAAGAAAATAAAGTTTCTACGATCTGATCATGGAGGAGAATATTTGAGTTACGAGTTTGGTCTTCATTTGAAACAATGTGGAATAGTTTCACAGCTCACGCCACCCGGAACACCACAGCATAATGGTGTGTCCGAACGTCGTAACCGTACTTTATTGGATATGGTGCGATCTATGATGTCTCTTACCGATTTACCACTATCGTTTTGGGTCATGCATTAGAGACAGCTGCATTCACGTTAAATAAGGGCCTCATCTGAATCCGTTGAGACGACGCCTTAAGAACTGTGGTTTCGCAAGAAACCAAAGTTGTTGTTTCTTAAAGTTTGGGACTGCGATGCTTATGTGAAAAAGTTTCAACATGATAAGCTCGAACCCAAACCGGAGAAGTAAATCTTCATTGGATACCCAAAAGAGACTGTTGGGTACACCTTCTATCACAGATCCGAAGGCAAGATATTCGTTGCTAAGAATGGATCCTTTCTAGAGAAGGAGTTTCTCTCGAAAGAAGTGAGTAGGAGGAAAGTAGAACTTGATGAGGTAATTGTACCTTCTCCCGGATTGGAAAGTAGTACATCACAGGAAATTGTTCCAGTGATTCCTACACCAATTTGTGAGGAAGTTAATGATAATGATCATGAAACTTCAGGATCAAGTTTCTGCTGAACGTCGTAGATCAACCAGAGTACGTTCCGCACCAGAGTGGTACGGCAACCCAGTTCTGGAAATCATGTTACTAGACCATGATGAACCTACGAACTATGAGGAAGCGATGATGAGCCCAGATTCCGCAAAATGGCTTGAAGCCATGAAATCTGAGATGGGATCCATGTATGAGAACAAAGTGTGGACTTTGGTTGACTTGCCCGATGATCGGCAAGCCATCGAAAATAAATGGATCTTCAAGAGGAAGACCGACGCAGACGGTAATATTAGCGTTTACAAAGCTCGACTTGTTGCGAAAGGTTTTCGACAAGTTCAAGGAGTTGACTACGATGAGACTTTCTCACCTGTAGCGATGCTTAAGTCTGTCCGAATCATGTTAGCAATTGCCGCATTTTATGAAATCTGGCAAATGGATGTCAAAACTGCATTCCTGAATGGATATCTCAAAGAAGAGTTGTATATGATGCAACCAGATGGTTTTGTCGATCCAAAAGGTGCTAACAAAGTATGCAAGCTCCAGCGATCCATCTATGGACTGGTACAAGCATCTCGGAGTTGGAATATACGCTTTGATGAGGTGATCAAAGCATATAGATTTATACAGACTTTTGGAGAAGCCTGTATTTACAAGAAGTGAGTGGGAGCACTACAACCTTTCTGATAAGTATATGTGAATGACATATTGTCGATCGGAAATGATGTAGAATTTTCTGGAAAGCATAAAGGAGTGTTTTGAAAGGAGTTTTTCAAAGAAAGACCTTGGTGAAGCTGCTTACATATTGGGCATCAAGATCTATAGAGATAGATCAAGACGCTTGATAAGACTTTCGATGAGTACATACCTTAATAAGATTTTGAAGTAGTTCAAAATGGATCAGTCAAAGAAGAAGTTCTTGTCTGACTTGTAAGGTATGAAGTTGAGTAAGACTCAAAGCCAGACCACGGCAGAAAAATATAGAGACAATGAAAGTCATTCCCTATGCCTCAGCCATAGGTTCTATAAAGTATGCCATGCTGTGTACCAAACATGTTGTGTACCTTGCCATGACTTTGTCAAGGAGGTACAATAGTGATCCAGGAGTAGATCACTGTACAGCGGTCAAAATTATCCTTAGTAACTGAATGACTAAGGAAATGTTTCTCGATTATGGAGGTGATAAAGAGTTCGTCGTAAAGGATTACCCCGATGCAAGCTTTAACACTAAATCCAGATGACTCTAAAGTATCAATCTGGATGCATATTGAAAGTGGGAGCAATTAGCTAGAGTATCTCTATGCAGAGCATTGTAGACAAAGAAATTTGCGAAATACATACGGATCTGAATGTGACAGACCCGTTGACTAAACTTATCTCACAAGCAAAACATGATCACACCTTATTACTCTTGGGTATTAATCACATAGCGATGTGAACTAGATTATTGACTCTAGTAAACCCTTTGGGTGTTGGTCACATGGCGATGTGAACTATGGGTGTTATTCACATAACAATGTGAACTATCGGTATTAAATCACATGGTGATGTGAGCTAGATTATTGACTCTAGTGCAAGTGGGAGACTGAAGGAAATATGCCCTAGAGGCAATAATAAAGATGTTATTTGTATTTCCTTATATCATGATAAATGTCTTTTATTCATGCTAGAATTGTATTAACCGGAAACTTAGTACATGTGTGAATACATAGACAAAACAGTATGTCCCTAGTATGCCTCTACTAGACTAGCTCATTGATCAAAGATGGTTATGTTTCCTAGCCATAGACATGAGTTGTCATTTGATCAACGGGATCACATCATTAGGAGAATGATGTGATGGACAAGACCCATCCGTTAGCATAGCACTATGATCGTTTAGTTTAACTGCTATTGCTTTCTTCATGACTTATACATGTTCCTATGACTATGAGATTATGCAACCCCCGAATACCGTAGGAACACCTTGTGTGCTATCAAACGTCACAACGTAACTGGGTGATCATAAAGATGCTCTACAGGTGTCTCCGAAAGTATTTGTGGTGTTGGCATAGATCAAGATTAGGATTTGTCACTCCGAGTGTCGGAGAGGTATCTCTGGGCCCTCTCGGTAACACACATCACAATAAGCCTTGCAAGAAAAAGACTAATGAGTTAGTCACGAGATGATGTGTTACGGAACGAGTAAAGAGACTTGCCGGTAACGAGATTGAACTAGGTATAGAGATACCGACGATCGAATCTCGGGCAAGTAACATACCGTTTGACAAAAGGAACAACGTATGTAGTTATGCGGTTCTGACCGATAAAAGATCTTTGTAGAATATGTAGGAGCCAATATGAACATCCAGGTTCCGCTATTGGTTATTGACCGGAGATGAGTCTCAGTCATGTCTACATAGTTCTCGAACCCGTAGGGTCCGCACGCTTAACGTTTGATGACGATCGGTATTATGAGTTTATGAGTATTGATGTACCGAAGGTAGTTCGGAGTCCCGGATGAGATCACGGACATGACGAGGAGTCTCGGAATGTCCGAGACATA
Organism: Secale cereale; assembly: GCA_902687465.1. Classification (NCBI taxonomy): domain Eukaryota; kingdom Viridiplantae; phylum Streptophyta; class Magnoliopsida; order Poales; family Poaceae; genus Secale; species Secale cereale. Next base: position 67,099,840 of record LR738710.1, read on the forward strand.
AAGATTGATATATTGGACGGCTATATTCGGACACCGGAAGTATACCGGAAAAGTTTCGGATTTATCGGGAATGCCGGAGGGGGTTACCGGAACCCCCTACGAGAGGGGATGGTCCATAGTGGGCCTAAAGGGAAAGAGAGAGGCAGCCCATAGGGCTGGCCGGCGCCCCCACCTAGGGTTCCTAGTTGGACTAGGATTGGGGGGGGGGCGCCACCTCTCCTATTCCTTTCCCCCTTCTTCCTTCTAGGTGAATCCTACTAGGAATAGGATTGCAATCCTATTCCTAGTAGGAGTCCACTCCCTAGCCGCACCAGGAAGGGCCGGTCGGCCTCCCTCCCCTGCTCCTTTATATACGGGGGCAGGGGGGCACCCAAAGACACACAAGTTGAATTGTTTTAGCCGTGTGCGGTGCCCCCCTCCACAGAATCACACCTCGGTCATACCGTCGCGGAGCTTAGGCGAAGCCCTGCGCCGGTGAACACATCATATCCGTCACCACACCGTCGTGCTGACGAAACTCTCCCGTGAAGCTCAACTGGATCAAGAGCTCGTGGGACGTCATCAAACTGAACGTGTGCTGAACGCGGAGGTGCCGTACGTTCGGTGCTTGATCGGTTGAATCGCGAAGAAGTTCGACAACATCAACCGCGTCACTTGACGCTTCCGCTCCCGGTCTACGAGGGTACGTAGACACACTCTCCCCTCTCGTTGCTATGCATCTGGTAGATAGATCTTGCGTGATCGTAGGAAAATTTTAAAATACTACGTTCCCCAACACCGAAGGGGGAGGGGAACCAGCCCATAGTGGGCTGGTGCGCCCCCTTGGGCTTCCCCCCTGCGCCTAGGGTTGGGAACCTTAGGGGTGGGGGCGCCCCACATACCTTGGGGCAAGTTCCCCCTAGGCCGCCGCCCCCTAGGAGATTGGATCTCTTAGGGCCGACGCCCCCCAGGGCCCCTATATATAGTGAGGGGGAGGGAGGGCAGCCGCACCCTTGCCCCTGGCGCCTCCCTCTCCCTCCTCCCGCGGAGCTTGGCGAAGCCCTGCTGGAATACCGCTGCATCCACCACCACGCCGTTGTGCTGCTGGATCTCCATCAACCTCTCCTCCCCACTTGCTGGATCGAGAAGGAGGAGACGTCGCTGTACCGTACGTGTGTTGAACGCGGAGGTGCCGTCCGTTCGGCTCTGGGATCATCGGTGATTTGGATCACGACGAGTACGACTCAATCATCCACGTTCTCTTGAACGCTTCCGCTCGTGATCTACAAGGGTATGTAGATGCACTCCTTTATCCCTCGTTGCTAGATGACTCCTTAGATTGATCTTGGTGAAGCGTATATTTTTTTTGAATTCTGCTACGTTTCCCAAAGTGGCATCAGAGCTAGGTCTTTGCGTAGCATCTTGCACGAGTAGAACACAAAGCAGTTGTGGGCGTAGATTTGTTCAATTCTCTTGCCGCTACTAGTCTTATCTTGATTCGGCGGTATCGTGGGATGAAGCGGCCCGGACCGACCTTACACGTACGCTTACGTGAGACAGGTTCCACCGACTGACATGCACTAGTTGCATAAGGTGGCTAGCGGGTGACAGTCTCTCCCACTTTAGTCAGATCAGATTCGATGAAAAGGGTCCTTATGAAGGGTAAATAGAAATTGACATATCACGTTGTGGTTTTGGCGTAGGTAAGAAACGTTCTTGCTAGAAACCTATAGCAGCCACGTAAAAACTTGCAACAACAATTAGAGGACGTCTAACTTGTTCTTGCCGCAAGCGCTATGTGATGTGATATGGCCAAAAGATGTAATGAATGATATATGTGATGTATGAGATTGATCATGTTCTTGTAATAGGAATCACGACTTGCATGTCGATGAGTATGACAACCGACAGGAGCCATAGGAGTTGTCTTATTTTTTGTATGACCTGCGTGTCATTGAATAACGCCATGTAATTACTTTACTTTATTGCTAAACGTTAGTTATAGTAGTAGAAGTAATGTTTGGCGAGACGACTCCATGAAGACACGATGATGGAGATCATGGTGTCATGCCGGTGACAAAGATGATCATGGAGCCCCGAAGATGAAGATCAAACGAGCAAAATGATATTGGCCATATCATGTCACTTTATTTGATTGCATGTGATGTTTATCTTGTTTATTACATCTTATTTGCTTAGAACGACGGTAGTAAATAAGATGATCTCTCACTAAAATTTCAAGAATTGTGTCCCCCCTAACTGTGCACCGTTGCTAAGGATCGTTGTTCCGAAGCACCACGTGATGATCGGGTGTGATAGGCTCTAACGTTCGCATACAACGGGTGTAAGCTAGATTTACACACGCAATACACTTAGGGTTCACTTGACGAGCCTAGCTTGTACAAACATGGCCTCGGAACACGGAAGACCGAAAGGTCGAACATGAGTCGTATAGAAGATACGATCAACATGAAGATGTTCACCGTTGATAACTAGTCCGTCTTACGTGATGATCGGACACGGCCTAGTCGATTCGGATCATGTATCACTTAGATGACTAGAGAGATGTCTATCTGAGTGGGAGTTCACTAAATTTGTTTAGATGAACTTAATTGTCATGAACATAGTCTAAAATCTTTACAATATGTCTTGTAGATCAAATGGCCCACGCTCATGTTGCCCTCAACTTCAACGCGTTCCTAGAGAAAACCAAGCTGAAAGACGATGATAGCAATTATACGGATTGGGTTCGTAACCTGAGGATTATCCTCATAGCTGCCAAGAAATCATATGTCCTTGAAGCACCGCTAGGTGATGCACCCGTTTTCCCGGCAGCCCAAGACGTTATGAATGCCTGGCAGTCACGTTGTGATGATTACTCCCTGGTTCAGTGCGGCATGCTTTACAGCTTAGAATCGGGGCTCCAAAAGCGTTTTGAGCACCACGAAGCATATGAGATGTTCCAAGAGCTAAAAATGGTTTTCCAAGCTCATGCCCGAGTCGAGAGATATGACGTCTCCGACGCATTCTACAGTTGTAAGATGGAGGAGAATAGTTCTGTCAGCGAGCACATACTCAAATTGTCTGGGTTGCACAATTGCTTGTCTCAGTTGGGAAATAATCTCCCAGACGAAGCGGTCGTTGACAGAATCCTTCAGTCGCTCCCACCTAGCTACAAGAGCTTCGTGATGAACTTCAATATGCAAGGGATGGAGAAGTTCATTCCTGAGGTGTATTCAATGCTGAAATCAGCGGAGGTGGAGATCAAGAAAGAACATCAAGTGTTGATGGTGAATAAAACCACTAAGTTCAAGAAAGGCAAGGGTAAGAAGAACTTCAAGAAGGACGGCAAAGGAGTTGCCGCGCCCGGTAAGCCAGTTGCCTGGAAGAATCCAAAGAATGGACCCAAGCCTGAAACTGAGTGCTTTCATTGCAAGGGAACGGGTCACTGGAAGCGGAACTGCCCCAAATACTTAGCTGATAAGAAGATCGGCAACATCAAAGGTATATATGATATACATGTTATTGATATGTACCTTACCAGCACTCGTAGTAGCTCCTGGGTATTTGATACCGGTGCAGTTGCTCACATTTGTAACTCAAAACAGGAGCTGCGGAATAAGCGGAGACTGGCGAAGGACGAGGTGACGATGCGCGTCGGGAATGGTTCCAAGGTCGATGTGATCGCCGTCGGCACGCTACCTCTACATCTACCCTCGGGATTAGTTTTAAACCTTAATAATTGTTATTTAGTACTAGCTTTGAGCATGAACATTGTGTCTGGATCTCGTTTAATGCGAGACGGCTACTCATTTAAATCAAAGAATAATGGTTGTTCTATTTATATGAGAGATATGTTTTATGGTCATGCCCCGCTGGTCAATGGCTAATTCTTGATGAATCTCGAACGTGATGTTACACATATTCATAGTGTGAATGCCAAAAGATGTAAAGTTAATAATGATAGTCCCACATACTTGTGGCATTGCCGCCTTGGTCATATTGGTGTCAAACGTATGAAGAACCTCCATATAGATGGACTTCTAGAGTCTCTTGATTATGAATCATTTGACACGTGCGAACCATGCCTCTTGGGCAAGATGACCAAGACTCCGTTCTCCGGAACAATGGAGCGAGCGACCAACTTATTGGAGATCATACATACCGATGTGTGCAGTCTAATGAGTGTTGAAGCTAGCGGAGGCTATCGTTATGTTCTCACCCTCACGGATGACTTAAGTAGATATGGGTATGTCTACTTGATGAAACACAAGTTTGAGACCTTTGAAAAGTTTAAGGAATTTCAGAATGAGGTCGAGAATCAATGTGACAGAAAAATAAAGCTCTTATGATCGGATCGTGGAGGTGAATATTTAAGTCACGAATTTGGCACGCACCTAAGATACTGTGGAATCGTTTCAAAATTGACACCGCCCGGAACACCTCAGCGTAATGGTGTGTCCGAACGTCGTAATCGTACTCTGTTGGACATGGTGCGATCTATGATGTCGCTTACCGACTTACCGCTATCTTTTTGGGGTTATGCTTTAGAGACTGCCGCATTCACTTTAAATAGGGCTCCGTCTAAATCCGTTGAGATGACACCGTATGAACTTTGGTTTGGCAAGAAACCTAAGCTGTCGTTTCTGAAAGTTTGGGGTTGCGATACTTATGTCAAGAAACTTCAACCTGAAAAGCTCGAACCCAAATCGGAAAAATGCGTCTTCATAGGATACCCAAAGGAAACTATTGGGTACACCTTCTACCTCAGATCCGAAGGCAAGGTCTTCGTTGCCAAGAATGGATCCTTTCTGGAGAAAGAGTTTCTCTCGAAAGAAGTGTGTGGGAGGAAAGTGGAACTTGATGAGGTGACAGTCACACCTTCCGAACTGGAAAGTAGCGCAGCGCAGGAAGTTGTTCCTGAGGTGCCTGCACTGACTAGGGAGGAAGTTAGTGATGATGATCATGAAGCTTCAGATCAAGTTACTACTAAACTTCGAAGGTCCACAAAGACACGTTCCGCACCAGAGTGGTACGGCAACCCTGTCATGGAAATCATGTTGTTAGACAACGGTGAACCTTTGAACTATGAAGAAGCGATGGCGGGCCCAGATTCCAACAAATGGCATGCAGCCATGAAATCCGAGATAGGATCCATGTATGAAAACAAAGTATGGACTTTGGTGGACTTGCCCGATGATCGGCACGCCATAGAAAATAAATGGATATTTAAGAAGAAGACTGACGCGGATGGTAATGTGACCATCTATAAGGCTCCACTTTTCGCTAAAGGTTATCGACAAGTTCAAGGGATTGACTACGATGAGACTTTCTCTCCCGTAGCGATGCTGATGTCCGTCCGAATCATGTTAGCAATTGCCGCATTCTATGATTATGAGATATGGCAAATGGACGTCAAAACGACATTCCTTAATGGCTTCCTCAAGGAAGAACTGTATATGATACAGCCGGAAGGTTTTGTCAATCTTGAGAATGCTAACAAGGTATGCAAGCTCCAGCGCTCAATCTATGGGCTGGTGCAAGCATCTGAGAGTTGGAATATTCGCTTTAATGATGTGATCAAAGCGTTTGGGTTTATACAGACTTGGGGAGAAGCCTGTATTTAGAAGAAAGTGAGTGGGAGCTCTGTAGCATTTCTCATATTATATGCGGATGATATATTGCTGATGGGAAATGATGTAGAATTCTTGGAGAGCATAAAGGCCTACTTGAATAAGAGTTTTTCAATGAAGGACCTTGGAGAAGCTGCTTACATATTAGCCATCAAGATCAATAGAGATAGATCGAGACGCCTCATTGGTCTTTCACAAAGCACATACCTTGGTAAGATATTGAAGAGGTTCAATATGGATCAGTCCAAGAAAGGGTTCTTGCCTGTATTGCAAGGTATGAGATTGAGCACGGCTCAATCCCCGACCACGGCAAAAGATAGAGAAAAGATGAGTGTCATCCCCTATGCCTCAGCCATAGGTTCTATTATGTATGCCATACTGTGTACTAGGCCTGATGTGAACCTTGCCATAAGTTTGGTAGGGAGGTACCAAAGTGATCCCGGTATGGAACACTGGACAGCGGTCAAGAACATCCTGAAGTATCTGAAAAGGACTAAGGATATGTTTCTCTTTTATGGAGGTGACGAAGAGCTCGTCGTAAAGGGTTACGTCGATGCTAGCTTCGACACAGATCTGGATGACTCCAAGTCACAAACCGGATACGTGTATATTTTGAATGGTGGGGCAGTCAGCTGGTGCAGTTGCAAGCAAAGCGTCGTGGCGCATTCTACATGTGAAGCGGAGTACATAGCTGCTTGTGAAGCAGCGCACGAAGGAGTCTGGATGAAGGAGTTCATCACCGACCTAGGAGTCATTCCAAGCGCGTCGGGCCTGATGACTCTCTTCTGTGAAAACACTGGAGCTATTGCCATTGCCAAGAAGCTCGGGTTTCACAAAAAGACCAAGCACATCAAGCGCCGTTTCAACTCCATCCGGAATTATGTTCAAGATGGAGACATAGATATTTGTAAAGTGCATACGGATCTGAATGTCGCAGATCCGTTGACTAAACCTCTTCCACGAGCAAAACATGATCAACACCAGAACTCTATGGGTGTTCGATTCGTCACAATGTAACTAGACTATTGACTCTAGCGCAAGTGGGAGACTGTTGAAAATATGCCCTAGAGGCAATAATAAAATGATTATTATTATATTTCCTTGTTCATGATAATTATCTGTTATTCATGCTTGAATTGTATTATCCGGAAACAGTGATACATGTGTGAATACATAGACCACAACGTGTCCCTTGTAAACCTCTAGTTACTAGCTCGTTGATCAACAGATGGTTACGGTTTCCTGACCATGGACATTGGATGTCATTGATAATGAGATCACATCATTTGGAGAATGATGTGATGGAGATGTCCCAATCCTAAGCCTAGCACAAGATCGTGTAGTTCGTAATGCTAAAGCTTTTCCAATGTCAAGTATGTTTTCCTTAGACCATGAGGTTCTGCAACTCCCGGATACCGTAGGAATACTTTGGGTGTGCCAAACGTCACAACGTAACTGGGTGGCAATAAAGGTACGCAACGGGTATCTCCGAAAGTATCTGTTGAGTTGGCACGAACCGAGACTGGGATTTGTCACTCCGTATGATGGAGAGGTATCTCTGGGCCCACTTGGTAAGACATCATCATAATCAGCTCAATGTGACTAAGGTGTTGGTCACGGGATGATGTATTACGGAACGAGTAAAGAGACTTGCCATGACGAGATTGAACAAGGTATCGGTATACCGACGATCGAATCTCGGGCAAGTACTATACCGATAGACAAAGGGAATTGTATATGGGATTGATTGAATCCTTGACATCGTGGTTCATCCGATGAGATCATCGAGGAACATGTAGGAACCAACATGGGTATCTGATGGGCCTCGAACCCCTCGTTGGTTACCCCAAGTGGAAGGTGTAAGATGCAGTGTTGTGGAAGTGTTTTCCCTTAGTAAAGATGCCAAGGATCGAATCCCCAGAGACTCCTAGGTTCAACAAGTAGGTGTCAACTGCTACGGCGCCAGATAGTAGCAATCAACGTGGACCTACACACAGATACAAATAACTTTGCTCCCAACGAGTACAGAGAGGTTGTCAATCCCTCCGGCCTTGTAGTTCACAAAGGATTAAAAGGAATGATAGTAGTGATAGATAATATTTTGCAATAGTAAATAATAACGAAAAGTAAATAGCGGGTGTGATCAATGATGGTAATTTGGACCGGAGTCTCATGATGTTCACTAGTGATGTCTCTCTCCCAAAAGACGATAAAACAGCTATGTGAGGTAAACAAATTACAGCTGGGTAATTGACAGGACCACTAACGCAAACCAATGCTGACTACATTGCAAGAAAGGTTGAGGTTCAAAGCATGGGCGGTACGCCAAAGTAAGTAGACCGAAATCCATCAATATCTACTACTAATCATCCACCTTGAGATATCTATCCAGAACATCTCGCTGGTATTAAGTTGCGAGTCCCACCCATAGTGTAAACTCAATGCAACACACAACTACATTAAAAGAACTTTGCGTAAAGTACAATCCTTGCACCCGTGGGCACAAGCACCGTTGTTTTCCCCCTTGTGGCAACAGCACATCCCCTAGACTCATGTTTCTGTCACTCAAGCTAGTCATCGACGGGCATGAACCCACAATCGAGCATAACGTTCCCTCTTGGAGTCACTACCTACTACTTGGCCAAAGCAATAAATAACAACGGAGAACATGCAAGAATTACTTATGAACAAAAATATAAAAGAGGTAGATCAAATATATTACTCAAGATCAATCTGAACATAATCTCATAATCCATCGGATCCCAGCAAACTCAACATAGCAACAACATAAGGATTACATAGGTGCCTCGATCATGTAGGGCAGCTCACGAGGACTAATTAGTGAAGCACAAGAACGGGAGGAGAACATCACATAGCTACTGGTCATGGACTCATGGTCCAAGGGAGACTACTCACGAGTCATCCGGGAGGCGTCCATGGTGGTGGAGAAGCTCCCGGTGGTGATCCTCCCCTCCGGCAGGGTGCCGGGAAGAGTTCTCCTGGTGCTCCCGATCTTGGAAGCGGCGGCGGCGGCGGAACAGAGATGGGATCGCGAAAAGAGTTCCTGTTCTGAGGGTTTCGGAGGACGCTTTAAATATATGCCAAAGGGGGGCATCGGGGAAGCTTCGGGGGGCCCAGGCGCCCCCCCCCCGGCGCGGCCCAGGGGGGGGGCGCCGCCAGGGCGCCTGGAGCCCTGGTGGCCCCCCCCGGCTGTCCTTCGGACGCACGGTTGTTTCCGGAACGCTGATTTTTTATATAATTTTTCTGGATTTTTCCTGGCAGTTCTCGTAACGTGAAAACCTGAAATACAAAAACAGCCGAAAACAGAAACTGGCACTGGGGTGCACTGGATTAGTAAGTTAGTCCAAATATGATCAAAAGTGTATGGAAGTGTATGAATATCATAGCAGTATCACCCAAAAGTGGCATGGAGCAAGCAGAAATTATAGATACGTTTTGGACGTATCAACATCCCCAAGCTTAATTCCTGCTCGTCCTCGAGTAGGTAAATGATAACAAGAATAATTTCTGTGGTGACATGCTATTAACCATATAGGACTTTTTATAGTCATATGACAAAATCTTACTGAGACAATGATTCTAAAGTAATTAAGTTGCCTCATGAGAAAATCACAAATGACTGAAAGTTTTACAACATGAAACTGAAACATCAAAAAGATTTGCAATGAACATGATGTGCAAATATGATAAAGTGATATCTAGCTTGCCCCCTTTAGTGATGCAAAACATAAATGCAGGGGCACCTTCAAGGTTTAAGTGATGACTAGATGCAAATGATTTCAGAATAAACGATATCACAATCATGCAAAAGACAATGCTACTTTGGGACAATGCACATTACACTCAGAATGACAATCATGCTCTCAGTAGTTGGTGCTTTAAGTGCCAGAGCTTTTTATTTTGAAAACATAGAAGCAATTTTGTCAACGGTAGTAGTACTTCATATGTGTCATGCATAAGACATCCTATAAGTTGCAAGCCTCATGCATCGAATACTAATAGTGCTCGCACCTTGTCCTAATTAGCTCGGATTTCCATGGGTTATCATTGCATTGCATATGTTTCAACCAAGTGTCACAAAGGGGTACCTCTATGCCACCTGTACAAAGGTCCAAGGAGATAAATCGCATTTGATCTCTCGTTTTTGATAGATCTCAACTTGAGGACATCCATACCGGGACAACATAGAAAATAGATGATGGAATCCTCTTCAATGCATAAGCATATTCTCATAAGAGATTGAGGATTAATGTCCAAGCTAAAACTTCCACCATGATACATGGCTTTGGTTGGCGGCCCAATGTTCTTCTCTAACAATATGCATATTCATACAACCCACGGTAAATCACCCTTACTTCAGACAAGACGAACATGCATAGCAACTCACATGATATTTAACAAAAGTGTGACAGTTGATGGCGTCCCCAGAAACATGGTTACCGCTCAGCAAGCAACTTATAAGAAATAAGATACATAGGCAACATATTCTTTACCACAATAGTTTTTAAGCTACTTTCCCATGAGCTATGTATTGCAAGTTAGTTCGCTTAGTACAGGTGGAGGTTAGCAAAAGACTGGGAGCGACCAACTAAGAGAGCAATGATGGTCATAATCATGCAGAGCGACAAAGCAATATTGAATCAGGCATGGAAGTTATATCGCTACTCAGAAATAAAAGATCATCAAGGCTTGACAGACTTTCTTTACAGTCTTAAATATGCGTGAGCATGCGCCAAGTCAATCAAAATAAATTCTCGAAGGAAGATATTACTAAACCATACCACATCATAGGCAAACAAATCATGTTGGTACTCCAATAACACATTGGGAACCCCCCAGCTATTTGAGACTAACCATAAGAAAACCTGAACTACTAAGCACCATCATGCAAGTAGCATCTTTATCATAGACATATTAAACAATGCAACGGAGCAAACTCTCTTAATAAGGTGAGCATGGTAATTAAAGAGAGTTCAAGCAACCAACTAAACAAAAGCTCTTTGAAAAGATAAGCATGAATACTAAGAGCAGAGCATGATAGTAGCTATTAAAAGACAAAGAACACACACAGCATAGATAGACATGAAAATTCTATGTTATGTTCTAGGTAGAGGTGGAGCGTGTTTCTCTCCCACATAAAGAATGCTGAGTTCCGACTCGTTATGAAAAACTAAAAAGAAAACTAAAAGCAAGACGCTCCAAGCATAGCACATAACACATGAAGTCATAAAAATATAGTGGAACGAAAGACGAACTGATAATGTTGATGGAGAAGGGGATGCACGGGGGCATCCCCAAGCTTAGACGCTTGAGTCTCCTTGAATATTTCTTGGGGGTGCACGGGGGCATCCCCAAGCTTGAGCGCTTGACACTCCTGAATCTTTTTATCATCTTCTCTCGCACACTTGAAAACTCCCTTCATACATAACTCATCATAATCTGATTAGCGAGGTTAGTACCCTTAATAAATTAATTATACCTTGCTGGAAATAAAGATATTCTTGAAGTTCTACTGTTTCTCAAGATTGCCAAAAGGTTTTTGCAAAGAAAAAGCAAGTTCTTGATTTGCAAAGTGAAGGAAAGGCAAAACAGGACAGAATCTGTGAAAAACAGAACAGCAGGTAGTAATTGATCTGTTCGGGATACTTCTGCAACTCAAATAAAAAAACTCAGAACATACGCACGAAAGACAATTATATAGAGAACGCTGTTGGAAAAATTCAGACCAAAAAGATGATCTGGTGATTTTATACGAATTTTTCTATCCAAGGACAGAATCTGTTTCCTGGACAGCACCTCACAACTTTTGAACTTTCCAGCAATCAGAGGCTATACTTGGCACAAATATGAAAAGCAAAGATACAATGATGATGCTACAGCAGTAAACAACATCAAGACACAACAAAAGCAAAGAATTTATTCATGTGGGCTGCCTCCCAAAAGCGCTTTCTTTTATGCCTTTAAGCTAGGAATAATGCATAGATCAAGTTTTATCAAGAGTAAAAGAATAACTAGCCCGTACAACGGACTCAAATGGTAACTTGATCTTCTTACGAGGGAAGTGTTCCATCCCTTTCTTGAGAGGAAACTGAAATTTTATATTACCCTCTTTCATGTCAATGATAGCACCAACGGTGCGTAAAAAGGGATGTCCCAAAATAATTGGACATGAAGGATCACATTCAATATCCATAATAGTAAAATCAACGGGAACATAATTATCATTGACAACAATAAGAACATCGTCGATCCTCCCCAAAGGTTTCTTTATGGAAGAATCAACGAGACGAACACCAAAAGAACAAGAATCATAAGATTTCAATTTAAGCATATCATATATTCTTTTGGGCATAACAGAGGTACTAGCACCAACATCACATAATGCATAACAAGAGAAGTCATTCAATTTAATTTTTATCATAGGAACCCAACCATCTTCTAGCTTTCTAGGTATGGAGGCTTCTACTCTAAGTTTCTCCTCCCTAGCTTTGATGAGAGCATTAGTGATATGCTCTGTGAAGGCAAGGTTAAGCGTGCTAGTGCGGGGATCTCTAGACATCTTGTGAAGGAAATCAATAACTTCGGTAAGAGTGCAATTATCAAAATCAAGATCACGAGCATCAAGTAAAGTGGTAGTGGTGTCCTTTAGGTTCACTTGTTTGGTAGTTTCTGTAGTCATAGCATCACCATTAATAGGTCCAATGGGACCAGGAGTACATTGGGTGCTAAGAGTTTGAACATCCTCAACAACTTGGATAGTAGCAACAGTGTGGTGGGTAGGAAGGCTCTTAATTCTTTCTTCTTCCTCCCTTTCTCTAGCCCATCTCTCTTTAAGTTTAGCCATCATCCTAATGTTTTCATTGATTTGCACTTGAATAGCATTTATAGGAGTGACTTCCCTCTCCTCAAGAGGAGAAGTTTTAATTTTTAGCAATTTTACCTCATTGGCTAAATGGTCTACCTTAAAAGAAAGATCATCTAGTTTATGTAGTTTTTCTTCTACACTTTTATTAAAGGCTTTTTGGGTAGTGATGAAATCTTTAAGCATAATCTCTAGTTCAGTAGTAGAGTTCTTGGTACTAGGATAAGCATTATTGTTCCCATAAGAATTAGAGGGGAACGGTCTAGGATTGTTACCAAAATTACTCCTATAAGCATTGTTGTTAAAATTGTTTCTAGAGATAAAGTTCACATCTACTTGTTCTTGAGCAATCAAAGAATTTAAAGGAACATCACGAGGATCAACAGTAGATTGCTTCGAAAGTAGAGACATGATCAAGTCAACTTTTTCATTAAGGGAGGAAATCTCCTCGACAGAGTTTACCTTCCTACCTGTTGGAGCGCGTTCGGTGTGCCATTGGGAATAGTTGGTCATCATCTCATCGAGAAGCTTCGTGGCAGCACCAAGTGTAGTTGACATAAAAGTTCCCCCTGCGGCCGAATCTAACAAGTTCCATGAGGTAAAGTTCAAGCCTGCATAAAAAGTTTGGATAACCATCCAAGTAGTCAAACCATGAGTAGGGCAGTCCTTGATAAGAGATTTCATACGTTCCCAAGATTGGGCAACGTGTTCATTATCCAATTGTTTAAAATTCATTATGTTACTTCTAAGTTGGATAATTTTAGCAGGTGGGTAGTATTTTCCGATAAAAGCATCTTTGCACTTGTCCCATGAATCTATGCTATTTCTAGGCAAAGACTGAAACCAAATTTTAGCTCCTCCTCTCAAGGAGAAAGGAAAAAGCTTAAGCTTAACAATATTACCATCTATTTCTTGGTACTTTTGCATATCACAAAGTTCAACAAAGTTGTTTAAGTGTAAAGCAGCATCATCTCCAGCACCGGAGAATTGTTCTCTCATAACTAAGTTCAGTAAAGCAGGTTTAATTTCATACGAAGGTGCTGAAGTGGTAGGTGTAGTGATAGGTGTGCTGATAAAGTCATCGTTGTTGTGACTAGTGAAGTCACACAACTTGGTGTTCTCGGTGGAACTCATAGTAGCAAGCAAGCAAGATAACTATTTTTGTGATTTTCGATAAAAGGGTACTAAAGCAAAAATGAAAGGTAAACTAACAAGACTAAAAAGAAAAGGTAAAAGATAGCATGCAACTCCCCTATCCTGAAGAGTGGAGTCCCCGGCAACGGCGCCAGAAAATACTCCTTGATGGGCCTCGAACCCCTCGTTGGTTACCCCAAGTGGAAGGTGTAAGATGCAGTGTTGTGGAAGTGTTTTCCCTTAGCAAAGATGCCAAGGATCGAATCCCCAGAGACTCCTAGGTTCAACAAGTAGGTGTGAACTGCTACGGCGCCAGATAGTAGCAATCAACGTGGACCTGTGCACAGATACAAATAACTTTGCTCCCAACGAGTACAGAGAGGTTGCCAATCCCTCCGGCCTTGTAGTTCACAAAGGATTAAAAGCAATGATAGTAGTGATAGATAATGTTTTGCAATAGTAAATAATAACGAAAAGTAAATAGCGGGTGTGATCAATGATGGTAATATGGACCGGAGTCTCATGATGTTCACTAGTGATGTCTCTCTCCCAAAAGACGATAAAACAGCTATGTGAGGTAAACAAATTACAGCTGGGCAATTGACAGGACGACGAACGCAAACCAATGCTGACTACATTGCAAGAAAGGTTGAGGTTCAAAGCATGGGCGGTACGCCAAAGTAAGTAGACCGAAATCCATCAATATCTACTACTAATCATCCACCTTGAGATATCTATCCAGAACATCTCGCTGGTATTAAGTTGCGAGTCCCACCCATAGTGTAAACTCAATGCAACAGACAACTGCATTAAAAGAACTTTGCGTAAAGTAACCAATCCTTGCACCCGCGGGCACAAGCACCGTTGTTTTCCCCCTTGTGGCAACAACACATCCCCTAGACTCATGTTTCTGTCACTCAAGCTAGTCATCGAGGGGCATGAACCCACAATCGAGCATAACGTTCTCTCTTGGAGTCACTACCTACTACTTGGCCAAAGCAATAAATAACAACGGAGAACATGCAAGAATTACTTATGAACAAAAATATAAAAGAGGTAGATCAAATATATTACTCAAGATCAATCTGAACATAATCTCATAATCCATCGGAGCCCAGCAAACTCAACATAGCAACAGCATAAGGATTACATAGGTGCCTCGATCATGTAGGGCAGCTCACGAGGACTAATTAGTGAAGCATAAGAACGGGAGGAGAACATCACATAGCTACTGGTCATGGACTCATGGTCCAAGGGAGACTACTCACGAGTCATCCGGGAGGCGTCCATGGTGGTGGAGAAGCTCCCGGTGGTGATCCTCCCCTCCGGCAGGGTGCCGGGAAGAGTTCTCCTGGTGCTCCCGATCTTGGAAGCGGCGGCGGCGGCGGAACAGAGATGGGATCGCGAAAAGAGTTCCTGTTCTGAGGGTTTCGGAGGACGCTTTAAATATATGCCAAAGGGGGGCATCGGGGAAGCTTCGGGGAGCCCAGGCGCCCCCCCCCCCCCGGCGCGGCCCAGGGGGGGTGCCGCCAGGGCGCCTGGAGCCCTGGTGGCCCCCCCGGATGTCCTTCGGACGCACGGTTGTTTCCGGAATGCTGATTTTTTATATACTTTTTCTGGATTTTTCCTGGCAGTTCTCGTAAGGTGAAAACCTGAAATACAAAAACAGCCGAAAACAGAAACTGGCACTGGGGTGCACTGGATTAGTAAGTTAGTCCAAATATGATCAAAAGTGTATGGAAGTGTATGAATATCATAGGAATATCACCCAAAAGTGGCATGGAGCAAGCAGAAATTATAGATACGTTTTGGACGTATCAGTATCCAGGTCCCGCTGTTGGTTATTGACCGGAGAGTCGTCTCGGTCATGTCTACGTGTCTCCCGAGCCCGTAGGGTCTACACACTTAAGGCACAGTGACGCTAGGGTTGTAGAGATGTATGCATGCGGTAACCCGAATGTTGTTCCGAGTCCCGGATGAGATCCCGAACGTCACGAGGAGTTCCGGAATGGTCCAGAGGTAAATAATTATATATAGGAAGTCCAGTTTCGGCCATCGGGAGAGTTTCGGTGGTCACCGATATTGTACCGGGACCACCGGATGGGTCCCGGGGGTCCACCGGGTGGGGCCACCTATCCCGGAGAGCCCATTGGGCCAAAGGGGGAGGGGAACCAGCCCATAGTGGGCTGGTGCGCCCCCCTTGGGTTCCCCTCTACGCCTAGGGTTGGGAACCCTAGGGGTGGGGGCGCCCCACATGCCTTGTGTTGGAAATATGCCCTAGAGGCAATAATAAATTGGTTATTATTATATTTCCTTGTTCATGATAATTGTTTATTATCCATGCTAGAATTGTATTGATAGGAAACTCAGATACATGTGTGGATACATAGACAAACAACATGTCCCTAGTAAGCCTCTAGTTGACTAGCTCGTTGATCAGTAGATGGTCACGGTTTCCAGACCATGGACATTGGATGTCGTTGATAACGGGATCACATCATTAGGAAAATGATGTGATGGACCAGACCCAATCCTAATCCTAGCACAGATCGTGTAGTTCGTATGCTAAAGCTTTTCTATATGTCAAGTATCTTTTCCTTAGACCATGTGATTGTGCAACTCCCGAATACCGTAGGAATGCTTTGGGTGTACCAAACGTCACAACGTAACTGGGTGGCTATAAAGGTGCACTACAGGTATCTCCGAAAGTGTCTGTTGGGTTGGCACGAATCGAGACTGGGATTTGTCACTCCGTATGACGGAGAGGTATCTCAGGGCCCACTCGGTAGGACATCATCATAATGTGCACAATATGTGATCAAGGAGTTGATCACGGGATGATGTGTTACGGAACGAGTAAAGAGACTTGCCGGTAACGAGATTGAGCAAGGTATCGGTATACCGACGATCGAATCTCGGGCAAGTACTATGCCGATAGACAAAGGGAATTGTATACGGGATTGATTGAATCCTTGACATTGTGGTTCATCCGATGAGATCATCGTGGAACATGTGGGAGCCAACATGGGTATCCAGATCCCGCTGTTGGTTATTGGTCGGAGAGTTGTCTCGGTCATGTCTACATGGTTCCCGAACCCGTAGGGTCTACACACTTAAGGTTCGATGAAGCTAGGGTTATAGGGAAAGTATGTACGCGGTTACCGAATGTTGTTCAGAGTCCCGGATGAGATCCCGGACGTCATGAGGAGTTCCGAAATGGTCCGGAGGTAAAGATTCATATATGGGAAGTCCCGTTTTGGTCACCGGAAAAGTTTCGGGCGCTATCAGTAACGTACCGGGACCACCGGGAGGGTCCCGGGGGTCCACCAGGTGGGGCCACCAGGCCCAGAAGGCTACGTGGGCGAAGTGTGGGAGGGGACCAGCCCCGGGTGCGCTGGTGCGCCCCCCCCCCCACCAAGGCCCAAGGCGCATGGAGAGTGGGAGGGGGGCAAACCCTAGGTCCAGATGGGCCTTAAGGCCCACCCTAGGGCGCCCCCCCTCTCTCCCCCTTGGCCGCACCCTAGATGGGTTTTGGGGGCTGCCGCCAACCCTAGGGAGGGAACCCTAGATGGGGGCGCAGCCCCTCTCCTTCCCCTATATATAGTGGGGGTTTTGGGGCTGCCAGATACACGAGATCGTCTTCCTCTTGGCGCAGCCCTACCCCTCTCCCTCCTCGTCTCTTGCAGCGCTTGGCGAAGCCCTGCTGGAGTCCCGCGCTCCTCCACCACCACCACGCCGTCATGCTGCTGCTGGAAGGAGGCTTCCCCAACCTCTCCCTCTCTCCTTGCTGGATCAAGGCGTGGGAGACGTCACCGGGCTGCACGTGTGTTGAACGCGGAGGCGCCGTTGTTCGGCGCTTAGATCGGAATCAACCGCGATCTGAATCGCAGCGAGTACGACTCCTTCATCCGCGTTCTTGCAACACTTCCGCACCGCGATCTACAAGGATATGTAGATGCACTCCATTCTCCCTCATTGCTAGATTACTCCATAGATATATCTTGGTGATGCATAGGAAAAAAATTGATTTTCTGCTACGATCCCCAACAGTGGCATCATGAGCTAGGTCTATGCGTAGTATCTTGCACGAGTAGAAAAAAAGTAGTTGTGGGCGTAGATCATGTCAATTCTCTTGCCGTTACTAGTCTTATCTCGATTCGGCGGCATCGTGGGATGAAGCGGCCCGGACCGACCTTACACGTACTCTTACGTGAGACTGGTTCCACCGACTGACATGCACTAGTTGCATAAGGTGGCTAGCGGGTGTCTGTATCTCCCACTTTAGTTGGATCGGATTCGATGAAAAGGGTCCTTATGAAGGGTAAATAGAAATTGGCATATCACGTTGTGGTTTTGGCGTAGGTAAGAAACGTTCTTGCTAGAAACCTATAGCAGCCACGTAAAAACTTGCAACAACAATTAGAGGACGTCTAACTTGTTTTGCAGCATGTGCCGTGCGATGTGATATGGCCAAAAGGATGTGATGAATGATATATGTGTGATGTATGATATTGATCATGTTCTTGTAATAGGAATCATGACTTGCATGTCGATGAGAATGACAACCGGCAGGAGCCATAGGAGTTGTCTTATTTATTGTATGACCTTCGTGTCACTGAATAACGCCATGTAATTACTTTACTTTATTGCTAAACGTTAGCCATAGTAGCAGAAGTAATGTTTGGCGAGACGACTTCATGAAGACACGATGATGGAGATCATGATGATGGAGATCATGGTGTCATGCCGGTGACGATGATGATCATGGAGCCCCAAAGATGAAGATCAAAGGAGCAAGATGATATTGGCCATATCATGTCACTATTTGATTGCATGTGATGTTTATCATGTTTTACATCTTATTTGCTTAGAACGACGGTAGTAAATAAGATGATCTCTCACTAAAAATTTCAAGAAGTGTGTTCCCCCTAACTGTGCACCGTTGCTAAGGTTCGTTGTTCCGAAGCACCACGTGATGATCGGGTGTGATAGGTTCTAACGTTCGCATACAACGGGTGTAAGCCAGATTTACACACGCGATACACTTAGGGTTGACTTGACGAGCCTAGCATGTACAGACATGGCCTTGGAACACGGAAGACCGAAAGGTCGAACATGATTCGTATAGAAGATACGATCAACATGAAGATGTTCACCGTTGCTGACTAGTCCGTCTCACGTGATGATCGGACACGGCCTAGTCGATTCGGATCATGTATCACTTAGATGACTAGAGAGATGTCTATCTGAGTGGGAGTTCATTAGATGAACTTAATTGTCATGAACAATAGTCTAAGTTGTCTTCGCAAATTATGTGGTAGACCCATAACTGTGTTGTAGCTCCCTGTTTAATACGATCCTAGAGAAAGACTAAGTTGAAGATATTGTAAGCAATGATGCGGACTGGGTCCGTATCCGAGGAGTGTCCTCACTGCTACACAGAAAGCTTACGTGTTTGATGCACCGCTCGATGTGCAAACCCCTACAACATCGTCTGTGGATGTTGTGAACACCTGACAGACACATCCTGATGACTACTTGAAAGTTTAGTGCACCATACTTTACGGCTTAGAATCGGGATTCCATTGACGTTTTGAATGTCAAAGAACATATGAGATGTTCTAAGAGCTGAAATTGGGATTTCAGGCTCATGCCCGTGTTGAGAGGTATGAGACCTCTGACAAGTTCTTTTGCCAAAAAGGATGGAGGAGAATAGCTCAACTAGTGAGCATGTGCTCAGAATGTCTGGGTGCTAAAATCACTTGAACCAAGTGGGAGTTAATCTTCCAGATGAGATAGTGGTTGACGGAATTCTCTAGACACTATCACCAAGCTACTAGAACTTCGTGATGAACTATGACATGCAAAGGATGGAGATGATCCCGGAGCTATTAGCGGTTCTTAAGACCGCAAAAGTAGAAATCAAGAAGGAGCATCAAGTGTTGATGGTTTAACAAGACCACTGGTTTCAAAAGGGCAAGGGCAAGAAGGGAAGCTTCATGAATGGCAAACCAGTTGTCGCACTAATGAAGGAACCCAAGGTTGAACCCAAACCTTGAGACTAAGTGCTTCTATTGTAAGGGGAACAGTCACATGGTAGCGGAACGACCCCAAATACATGGTAGATAAGAAAGCTGACAACTTCAACAAAGTATATTTGATATACGTGTTATTGATGTGTACCTTACTAGTACTCCTTGTATCACCTGGGTATTGGATACCGGTTCAGTTGCTATTATTAGTGACTTGAAGCAAAAGCTACGGTATGAACGGAGACTAGCTAAGGGCGAGGTGACGATGAGTGTTGGAAGTGTTTCCAAGGTTGATAAGATCACCATCGCACGCTCCCTCTACCTTCGGGATTAGTGTTGAACCTAGATAAATGTTATCAGGTGTCTACGTTGAGCATGAATATGATTAGATCATGTTCATTGCAATACAGTTATTCTTGTAAGTGTGAGAATAATGGTTATTCTGTTTACATGAATAATACCTTTATGGTCATGCACCCAATGGTTTATTGAATCTCGATCATAGTAATACACATGATGATAATATTAATGCCAAAAGATGTAGAGTTAATGATGATAGTACCACTTTCTTGTGGCACTGCCGCTTAGGTCATTTTGGCATATAATGCATGAAGAAACTCCATGTTGATGGATGTTTGAGTCACTTGATTTTGAATTGCTTGACACATGCGAGCCATGCCTCATGGGTAGGTTGACTAAGATCCCATTTTCAGGTACAATGAAACGGGCAAGTGACTTGTTGGAAATCATACATGCTGATGTGTGTGATCCAATGAGAATTAAGGCGTGTGGTGGATATCGTTATTTTCTCATCTTCACTGACGATTTGAGTAGATATGGGTATATTTACTTAATGAAGCAAAAGTCTGAAACGTTTGAAAAGTTCAAGCAATTTCAGAGTGAAGTTAAGAATCATCATAACAAGAAGATCACATTCCTACGATCTGATCAAGGGGAGATTTTCTGAGTTATGAGTTTGGCAATCACTTAAGACATTGTGGAATCGTTTCGCAGTTGAAGCCACCTGGAACACCACAGCGTAATGGTGTGTCCGGACATCGTAATCAAACCTTATGAGATATGGTGCGATCTATGATGTCTCTTACCGATCTACCGCTATTATTTGAGGTTATGCATTAGAGACAGCTGCATTCACTTTAGATAGGGCACCATCTTAGTCCGTTGAGACGACGCTGTATGAACTATGGTTTGGCAAGAAACCAAAGTTGTCGTTTCTTAATGTTTGGGGATGCGATGCTTATGGCTTCAGCCGGAAAAAGCTCGGACCCAAAGCGGATAAATACATCTTCATAGAATACCCAAAGGTAATAGTTGGGTATACCTTCTATCTCAGATCCAAGGACAAAAATGTTTGTCGCTCAGAACGGGTCCTTTCTCGAGAAGGAGTTTCTCTCGAAAGAATTGAGTGGGAGGAAGATAGAACTTGATGAGGTTGTCAAACCCTCACTTCAACTGGAGAGTAGTGCAACACAGAAAGATGTTTCTGTGGAACCTACGACTGTTGAAGAGGAAACTAATGATAGTGATCATGAAGCTTCGGATCAAGTTGCTATCGAACCTCGTAGGTCGACAAGGATATGTACTACTCCCGAGTGGTACGATGATCCTGTCTTAGATGTCATGTTGTTGGACAACAATGAACCTACGAACTATGGAGAAGCGATGGTGGGCCCGTATTCTAAGAAATGGTTAGAAGCCGAGAAATCCGAGATAGGATCCATGTATCAAAGCAAAGTATGGACTTTGGTGGACTTGCCCGATGATTGGTAAGCCATTAAGATAAATGGATCTTTAAGAAGAAGATGGACGTGGACGGTAATGTCACCGTCTATGAAGCTCGACTTGTGGCAAAAAAAAAGTTTTTCACAAGTTCAAGGAGTTGACTACGATGAGATTTTCTCACCCGTAGCGATGCTTAAGTCTGTCGGAATCATGTTAGCATTAGCTGCATTTATGAAATCTGGCTGATGGATGTCAAAACAAGTTTCCTTACCGGTTTTCGTAAAGAAAGGTTGTATGTGATACAATCAGAAAGGTTTCGTCGATCCTAAGGATGCTAAAAGATATGCTAGCTCCAACGATCCTTCTATGGACTAGAGCAAGCATCTCGGAGTCGGAATATATGCTTTGATGGAGTGATCAAAGTTTTTGGGTATACAAAGTTTGTTAGAAACTTGTATTTACAATAAAGTGATTGGGAGCACTACAACATTTCTGATAAGTATATGTGAATGACATATTGTTGATCCGAAATGATGTAGAATTTCTGGAAAGCGTAAAGGGTTGTTTGAAAGGAGTTTTTCAAAGGAAGACCTGGATAAAGCTGCTTACATATTGGGCATCAAGATCTATAGAGATAGATCAAGACGCCTGATGATACTTTCAAAAGGAACACACACCTTTGACATGATTTTGAAGGAGTTCAAAATAGATCAGTCAAAGAAGGAGTTCTTACCTGAGTTGTAAGGTGTGAAGTTGAGTAAGACTCAAAGCTTGACCACGGCAGAAGAAAGAGGAAGGACGAAGGTCGTCCCCTATGCTCTTGTCATAGGCTCTATACGGTATGCCATGCTGAGTACCACACCTGATCAGTGACTTGCCACATGTCTGGCAAGAGGGTACAAAGGTGATCCAGGAGTGGATCACTAGATAGTGGTCAAAATTATCCTTAGGGGAATAAGGAAAAGTTTCTCGCTTATGGAGGTGATAAAGAGTTCGATGTAAAGAGTTACGTCGATGCAAGCTTAACACCTATCCGGATAACTCTAAGTAGAGATACCGGATACGTATAATGGAGCAACAGTTTGGAATAGCTCCAAGTGGAACGTGGTAGCAGCATCTACGATATGACATAAAGTTTTGCGAAGTACATAGGGATCTGAATGTTGCAGACCCGTTGACTACAACCTCTCTCACAAGCATAACATGATCAAACCCAGAACTCATTGAGTTTTAATCACATAGTGATGTGAACTAGATTATTTCTAGTAAACTCTTTGGATGTTAGTCACATGGCGATGTGACCTGTGAGTGTTAATCACATGTCGATGTGAACTAGATTATTGACTCTAGTGCAAGTGGGAGACTGTTGGAAATATTCCCTAGAGGCAATAATAAATTGGTTATTATTATATTTCCTTGTTCATGATAATTCTTTATTATCCATGCTAGAATTGTATTGATAGGAAACTCGGATACATATGTGGATACATAGACAAACACCATGTCCCTAGTAAGCCTCTAGTTGACTAGCTCGTTGATCAACAGATGGTCACGGTTTCCTGACCATGGACATTGGATGTCGTTGATAACGGGATCACATCATTAGGAGAATGATGTGATGGACCAGACCCAATCCTAAGCCTAGTACAAATCGTGTAGTTCGTATGCTAAAGCCTTTCTATATGTCAAGTATCTTTTCCTTAGACCATGAGATTGTGCAACTCCCGGATACCGTAGGAATACTTTGGGTGTACCAAATGTCACAACGTAACTGGGTGGCTATAAAGGTGCACTACAGGTATCTCCGAAAGTGTCTGTTGGGTTGGCACGAATCGAGACTGGGATTTGTCACTCCGTATGACGGAGAGGTATCTTTGGGCCCACTCGGTAGGACATCATCATAATATGCACAATATATGACCAAGGAGTTGATCACGGGATGATGTGTTACGGAACGAGTAAAGAGACTTGCCGGTAACGAGATTGAGCAAGGTATCGGTATACCGACGATCGAATCTCGGGCAAGTACTATGCCGATAGACAAAGGGAATTGTATACGGGATTGATTGAATCCTTGACATTGTGGTTCATCCGATGAGATCATCGTGGAACATGTGGGAGTCAACATGGGTATCCAGATCCCGCTGTTGGTTATTGGCCGGAGAGTTGTCTCGGTCATGTCTACATGGTTCCCGAACCCGTAGGGTCTACACACTTAAGGTTCGATGACGCTAGGGTTATAGGGAAAGTATGTACGCGGTTACCGAATGTTGTTCGGAGTCCCGGATGAGATCCCGGACGTCACGAGGAGTTCCGGAATGGTCCGGAGGTAAAGATTCATATATGGGAAGTCCCGTTTTGGTCACCGGAAAAGTTTCGGGCGCTATCGATAACGTACCGGGACCACCGAGAGGGTCCCGGTGGTCTACCAGGTGGGGCCACCAGCCCCAGAAGGCTGCATGGGCCAAGTGTGGGTGGGGACCAGCCCCAGGTGGGCTGGTGCGCCCCCCCCCACCAAGGCCCAAGGCGCATGGAGAGTGGGAGGGGGGCAAACCCTAGGTCCAGATGGGCCTTAAGGCCCACCCTAGGGCGCCCCCTCTCTCTCCCCCCCTTGGCCGCACCCTAGATGGGTTTTGGGGGCTGCCACCACCCCTAGGGAGGGAACCCTAGATGGGGGCGCAGCCCCTTCCCTTCCCCTATATATAGTGGGGGTTTTGGGGCTGCTAGATACACGAGATCGTCTCCCTCTTGGCGCAGCCTTACCCCTCTCCCTCCTCGTCTCTCGCAGCGCTTGGCGAAGCCCTGCTGGAGTCCCGCGCTCCTCCACCACCACCACGCCGTCATGCTGCTGCTAGAAGGAGGCTTCCCCAACCTCTCCCTCTCTCCTTGCTGGATCAAGGCGTGGGAGACATCACCGGGCTGCACGTGTGTTGAACGCGGAGGCGCCGTTGTTCGGCGCTTAGATCGGAATCAACCGCGATCTGAATCGCAGCGAGTACGACTCCTTCATCCGCGTTCTTGCAACGCTTCCGCATCATGATCTACAAGGGTATGTAGATGCACTCCCTGCTCCCTCGTTGCTAGATTACTCCATAGATAGATCTTGGTGATGCGTAGGAAAATTTTTGATTTTCTGCTACGATCCCCAACACCTTGGGGGGCAAGTTCCCCCCTCCCCTAGGCCACCGCCCCCTAGGAGATTGGATCTCCTAGGGCCGGCGCCCCCCAGGGCCCCTATATATAGTGGGGGGAGGGCAGCCGCACCCTTGCCCCTGGCGCCTCCCTCTCCCTCCCGTTACACTTCTCCCTCCTCCCGCGGCGCTTGGCGAAGCCCTACGGGAATACCGCTGCATCCACCACCACGCCATTGTGCTACTGGATCTCCATCAACCTCTCCTCCCCCCTTCCTGGATCAAGAAGGAGGAGACGTCGTTGTACCGTACGTGTGTTGAACGCGGAGGTGCCGTCCGTTCGGTGCTGGGATCATCGGTGATTTGGATCACGACGAGTACGACTCCATCATCCACGTTCTCTTGAACGCTTCCGCTCGCGATCTACAAGGGTATGTAGATGCACTCCTTTATCCCTCGTTGCTAGATGACTCCTTAGATTGATCTTGATGAAGCGTATAATTTTTTTGAATTCTGCTACGTTCCCCAACATTACTTGCCTGGTATGTCCAACTTAAGCTCCATTTCAAAAGAAAAGGAATCCAATAAAATCTGAACGTTCGGATTTTAAGCATTTCGTCCCGAACGTTTTTACATTGCAACTTTAGTTCATAGGGGATGGCAACTTTAGTTGATTGGGGATGGAAACTTTGTCCTTTTTGTTTTTTTCTTCAGAAAATTGCCATGCTTCCCTAATCTCACGCAAACTAAAGTTGTCATCTAAAACGTTCGGGTTGCCATGGTTAAATCCCGAACATTTGGGAGTTATCATTACCGAAAGAAAAACTATGAAAGCAAATTATCATGCGACGCAAGACAGTTGTACCGTACATTAGAATTTAGAAGCACCATCTGGCCGGTGGGTGGCCATGATCCTCGGGGAGAATGAGATCTGAGCTAGGAGGAGGAGATCGGGCCGGTGTGGCCACGACTAGAATCATGAGAGATTAGGGGCAATATTAGGGAAAGATTTACGTCCGTGGGCTGCGGGCTGTTAGTTCCTATCGATGAATATTTTTTTACAAAAGAAGCACAATATCCGAGGCGTTAGATTTCAGTTGAATCAACGGTGTTGGACTAGTCTGGCGCTAGACATTTATCAGATTATAGATAGAAAGTTTTTGCCCCTAAAGCTCATCCTCGAAGTCATCGAGGTCATCTCCCAACCTTGTTTGCATGGCCGAGATGACCGGGTCGCACACCCTCTGCAACTCACTGAGCTTCTTCTCATAGTCGCCCTCCTCGGCAGTGTCTGTGTTTCCGTCGAGCCACTTGCTCACCGCCATCACCTCAGCCTCCACCTCCCCCCTCTTCTTCTCCTCCAGCTCCTTGTCACCAGCAGCGACAAGGGTCTCCTTGATGCTGTGCATGTAGGCCTCCAACTTAGCTTTGGTGTCCCTGGCGAACTCGCCCATTTCACGCATCATAGCGTCGAGCTGTTCCTGACTCAGCCGACGACGATGATGATAGCCATAGCTGGTCTTGGCCGACTTGCCGGAGGCCTTGTGCGTCGCCTCGGCATGGATCGTGCCCGCCTCGTCCACCTCGATGGTCACCTTGATTTCCCGCCTTCCCCAGTTCCATATACTGCGCCGATCATGAATGATTCACGTTACAAATTGGCAATATGTATGTGTGATCACGGAGTAGAATGTAGGAGTACGTAAATATAGTTAGCTAACCTTGGAGGTGGGATTTGAGAGAGGTCAAGCTGGCAGAGGAGTCTGTTATCCTTGACATCGCTTCTGTGGCCCTCGTACACCTTGATTGCCACGGTGGTCCGCTTGTCCCAGTACGTGGTGATGACATGCGTCCCCTTCACCGGGTAGCCGCTATCCCTCGGGATCAGATTCACCATGGTCCCGTCGTCGGCTTCGATGCCGATGGCAGGCGGCACGACAATGTACTTCCCTAAAAACCCTGCATACAAAAGTCGTATCGGTTCTTAACTGCATCGTCGTCACAAAAATGATGTCAACGTGAGCGAGGCAGAACAAGTTACTACTGGTACCTGAATCCTCGGGATGGTGTCCTGTCAGGTGGCTCCCCTGAACGGCGGCCCCGTAGGCGACGGCCTCGTCAGGGTTGATCCCCTCGACGTTGAGGGGCTCCTTACCGTCGAAGTAGTCCTTGACAAGCTGCTGCACCATGGGGATCCTACTGCTGCCGCCGACGAGGATGACCTCGTGGATGTCTCCCTTCTCCAGCTCGGCGTCCTCCATAGCTTTCTTCAACGGAGCCAACGTCTTCAAGAAAAGGTCTTGGTTGAGCTCCTCGAACAGCGCCCTGGTGAGCGTCTCCGAGAGGTCGACGCCGTCCAGCAGCGCCTTGACCTCCACGCCCACCTGGTCGTGGTCGCTCAGCAACCGTTTGGCGCGCTCGCACTCCCGCAGCAGCCTCTGCATCGCGCGGCCGTCGCCGGTGATGTCCCGGCCGTGCTTCCGCTGGACCAGGTCAACGAAGTAGCCCGCGAGTCGCCGGTCGAAGTCGTCACCGCCGAGGTGAGCGTCGCTGCGGCTCGCCATGGTCTCGAACACCCCTTCGTCGAGGGTGAGCACAGCGACGTCGAGCGTGCTGCCGCCGAGGTCGAACACCAGCATGTGCCTCGCGTCGCCCCTATGTTTGTCGAGGCCGTAGGCGATGGCGGCGGCGACTGGCTCCCTTACCAAGCGGAGGACGTCGAGGCCGGCGAGGATGCCGGCCTCCTTGGTAGCATACAGCTGCGCGTCGGTGTAGTGGGCGGGGGCGGTGAGCACCGCCCGCGTGACCTTCCTGCCCAGGTGGGCCGCCGCCCTGTCCATCATGTCTGCGAACACCGCGGCAGTGACCTCCTCGGGCCTGAGCATCCGCTCGTCGCCCTCGCCCACCTCCACCCGGACGTACGGCATCCCGGCCTTGTCGACGACGGCGTACGGCAAGGTCTCCACGTCCAGCTGCAGGTCGGCGTCACTGAACCGCCGTCCCAGGAGACGCCTGGCGCCATAGATGGTGCGGTTCGGGTTGGCGGCGTACTGGTCCCTGGCGGCCTCCCCGACGAGCCTCTTGCCGTCGCCGGTGAAGGCGACCCACGCGGGGGTGACGCGGTTGCCCTGGTCGTCGGGGACGATGTCGATGGAGCCGTCCCGGTGTACGGCGGCAATGCACGAGTGGGTCGCACCGAGGGCGATGCCGAGCACCTCGTCGCCAGTCTCACCGGACCAGCGGCGGCTCTCTGGGACGAGGAAGCTCCATGCCGTGAGGGGTAGGATGAGGAACCCGAGGACGAGCAGTGCCTCCGCAGCACGACGAGCCATGGACTTGGCCCAGATCGATTTGGAGGACAGCTAGCTAGCTAGGGCACGCCTCGTCTGTGACGGGATTTAGACTTGCCGGTGCACGTACGTGGCAGGAGACACGTCCCAAGGTGCCACGGAGAAGTGAACGGTGTTCACACCAACCAGATGATGACACATGGCGCATATGACGCAAGAACCCGATTCAAATTGAAATTGGTTTTGTTACTACAATAGGTATGTTTCCACTGATGACCTGAAATCGTACTGTACATATTATAGGCAAGCTGATGAATCATAGTGGAAAGTGCATTTGGGAGGGAGACGGGCTCGACCGCTCGAGGGAGCCATTTAAAAAAAAAAACAGCGGAAATACCTTTTTTTTTTACAACGCTAACGCTCACACGTGTGATAGGAACCAAACTCACCCACACGTCCTATAACACAGACTGCGTCACGTCACCGCATGTATGAATATGTGAATTTTTTTGGATTTTCTGTTTTTAAAATATTTTATCTCTTAAATGAAAAATTCGATTGAAGATCCGTTTTCATCATTAAATACCTCGCGAGGAGATCTTCCAAACTAAATCTCATATCAATATATTTTGATGAAATTTTTTATGTGTTAAAAATTATCATGTCTATTGCACATGAATTACCATGATGTTGGCACTGAATTTGTCATGATACGTTTCAACTATTTTTTTCTACATTTAAAAGTACATTTTGACATATTATTAAACGGGAATTAAGAAACTAGAATTGTCATGTACCATAAACTAAAATTGTCATGATACATGTACTTAAAATTGTCATGGTTTATACAAAAAAATATTTTCGTGGTCAAAGTACCGGAATTGCCATCATCAAAAAACTAAAATTGCCATGCTCTACAAACTAAAATTGCCACATGGCAACTTTAGTCTTTAGTTTAAGCACTATGGCAACTACAATGTAAACATCATGGCAACTTTTGGGCAAAAAAAAAAATTCGTCGAAACATATCAACATGGGGTCTAGTTTTTAAGATCTCGTCGAGACAAATTTAATGGTGAAAATGGATTTTTAATTTGATTTTTTAATTAGAAGATAAAACATTTTAAGCCGAAAACTAAAAAGATTTCTACTGATGTCATCTATTCATACGTGGCAAAATAAGTGGTGATGGAGGCGTGTGGGCCATGTGCAAACGCCCACACGTGTGGGCGTTAATTTTTTCATTTTTTTGCATAGTAATATGTGTCTCATTCATATCATAAAGATCAAATTACAAGTCACATAAACACCGACATGACAAAACTGAAAAGATACCAGAACATCGTTAAGCTTGACACCAACGTCCGTCACCTGCCTCTGGCACCATCACAGCAGTGACCAAAAGAAAAAAGTGACGGATCACCTCCACACCCGAGCTCGACGCGACTCCATCGCTGATATGCAGCTTTGCGGACCTCCAAGGTGGCTCACCAAAGATGAAGCCATTGCCGTTGAACGAATCAAACCGGGGCAACACCCCGGACACGCCATCGAACTCCAGATCTGACAACTCACCACGACCAAGACCCTGAAGTAGGAAACCGTACGTGCCATCCATCAACCACGAACCCAGCACACGTTCCGTCTTCTAGATGTCGTCGATGCAGACCATAATCTGCATCCTCTCCCGAACTACCTCCCAAGCTCCGCGCCGACGCTGGAGCAGACGCCGTCGCAACGGCGGAGCCCGAGGACACAAGTCCACCACAAGGATGCCGTCACCGCCACGATATCCTCGCTTGAACAGACTGGTTCCCACATCCATCACCGACCATAGAGACGATCGCCTCGCCGGAGAAGAATCTGGAGCTTCTTTATCCAGCATCGCCGTCGCCGCCACCGAAGCCGAGACGTCGGATGATCCAAAAACCTAAGCTATTAGGGCTCTAAACCTAAAGCAAAAATGATCCGCACGCGCGGGATCCGACGACTCTCCTCACGACCGACGACCAAGAGGTCGCCGGTGGAGGAGAGCCGCCGGAAAACGGCGCCAGAAAGTTGGCTCTCGTCCCTGCCTCACGTCCGAATACAACTGGTACTCTTTGTACGTAGCGGAAATACTATTTTTCACACCTAAAAAAATACCGTAAGCATACATTTGTGGTATATACATGTATAAAATTTCAATTTCATTAACATATATGTTCATATGTGGTGTACACAAAAAAGATTAATACACAGATTAAAATGGACTTTTTCTACCACGCCCAAAAAAAGTACATTGTCTTTGTTGTTTTTGGGCCAGGTTTTTGTCTTTTTTGTGTAGCCTACAAATAATGAAATTATTTAACGAAAAGTTATAGATAATTAGAGAACATGTATGCATATCATCTTTGAAACTTCTAAACAGTGTTTCAAAACAATTCAAATAATAGCCCATCATTTGAAACTATGCTCTCATGTATATTGTCCCTTCTTCACATGACAGGGTTGTTACAAATCTGCAATCTCCCTACATACATACACATTAGTGCATGCAAAATTCCATTTCAGTGCTTTCATAGACTTGATCAGCAATTAATCGTTGGCTTCTTGGGTGATGGTCATGTTAAGTCATTAATAAGCCATTTTAGAGATTTTGATATGAACTACATACGGTGTATATAGACGTATTTTAAAGTGTGGATTCATTTATTTTTCCAGTACGTACTCCATATTGAAATATCTATAAATACTTATATTTAGGAACGGAGGGAGTAGTTAGTAGTGTAAAGTGGCATCTTCTGAAATTGTTATGTTATTTTGTATGCTTCACCAGAGAGTTATGTAGGAACATGACTTAATAGACATGTGTCATAATATTTCAAGAGCATATTTGTGCTGGCACAACAATCCAAAACTGTTATACAAGAACATCTGTATACTGGCACTACAATCCAAAACTCATGCATCCTAATAATGCACATGTACAAAGCTAATTAAACACTGATTTTACTATCTGTTTAATACTTTAATCACCAATCATGTACACTAATATGTATATGTCTTTTTCGAAAGATGACTGCCGTTTAAAAAAAACAAAGGAGCAAGTGTGCATCTATTATTTCCATCATAGAGCATTATAAGCACGTCAGAAGCTTCACCAAGTGCAGGCTCTAGAAAATATTTTAATTGCATCTAAATAAAATAACAATGGTCATGTACACTTGCACATACTTGTTTTATGCTCTCAACAACAAAGCAAGCATCACATGCTTCAAAAATCTACTCACCTCTTAAAGGCATCCCTGAGTGAGTAAGGGATGTCTCTGGTATGAAAATTAACTACAATAAAACTGAGCTCATCCCCTTAGAACTCTCTCAAGAGGAAGTAGGTAATTTCCTTGAATTTATTTGTTGTAATGAAAGTACATTTCCTATTAAATATATGGGCTTTCTCCCACATTTTTTTTCGAAACTGAGGCAAAAGATTTGCCTCATCGATTAAATAAGAGAAGAATAGAGTTACAGAGTGTTACAAAAGGCCGAGAGAACAGCATGACAATTACTCGCGTAATACAAGTTTCCCTAAAAAAATTGCCCCCGCGGTAGCCCAAAGATTGGCCTCATTCACAATAAGC
This sequence comes from Secale cereale, assembly GCA_902687465.1. Taxonomy (NCBI): domain Eukaryota; kingdom Viridiplantae; phylum Streptophyta; class Magnoliopsida; order Poales; family Poaceae; genus Secale; species Secale cereale. The sequence goes on from LR738710.1 coordinate 67,131,285, forward strand.
TTTAGGAGGATTGGTGGCGGTGCATTCTTGTGATGGAACACCCTATAGTTCCTCTCATTCCATATTATACACGACACAAGCATGGTAAGAGAGGCCATGGCGCGTCGATCTGGGTTGCTCAAATTGGTTGGCCTATCCCACCACTCCAAAAGGGATCCCACAAGGTGCCAGTCATTAGTGTCCGTGTGCATAAGGCCATATTTATCAATGATCAAACGCCAGAGCCTAGTAGTGAAGCGAAATTTAACGAAGAGATGGATGCCCGTCTCCTGCTCTCACATTATGAGGGCTTAGAGCCTTAGAAGAGGGGTCATTCGAGCTATAGTAGATAAATTTCTCAAAGTATGGGAGGATGGAGATGAATCTTCTTTCTTATGCTGCCTGAATTATCGTTATCAAGCATTGTCTTACTAATATCCCTGTATACCTGCTTTCTTTTTAGAATCTTCTAAATGGGCTCTGGACCTGATCAACACCCCAAAAGCTCACTATTTGTGGTGTAATTTTGAAGGGAACATCAACTCGATTTAGCTAATTTGTACTTAGTTTGCATGATACAAAAAATTGTAAAGGGTGCATAGGCATTACTCCTAGCGTTTAAGCATGCCTAGGTGTGTACTTAGTCGAGATAGGCGCTATCAATGAAAAAATACACATTTTTTTGCAAGAAAACTTCCAATATATTCATCTTCAATCATGATAGTACAACGAATACTAGAAATAAAAATTACATCCAGATCCATAGACCACCTAGCGACAACTACAAACACTGAAGCGAAAGACGCGCCGCCGTCATCACCCCTCCATCGCCGGAGCCGGGCGCAACTTGTTGTAGTAGACAGTCGGGAAGTCGTCGTGCTAAGGCCCCATAGGACCAACACCTCGGAACAGCAACTGTCATCGATAAAGAATAATATAGATCGGAAGGATCCAAACCGAAGACACGCGAACGAAGACGAACAACGACGAGATCCGAGAAAATCCACCAAAGATAGATCCGCCGGAGACACACCTCCACACGCCCACCAACGATGCTAGATGCACCGTCGGAACGGGGACTAGGCGGGGAGACCTTTATTCCATCTTCAGGGAGCCGTCGGCATCTCGCCTTCCTGAGCAGGACACAAACCCTAACAAGATTGAAAAAATCGACTAAAAACGGAGACCTCTCGCCAGCCTTTGCCCGGATCCACCGCGCCTCCATGGCCCTAGGGCCACCGGAGACGAGGCGGACCGGCGCCGGAGCCGGCGAGAGGCACGAACCCTAACTTTCTTTCTTGGAGGAGGAGGAGAAGGAGGAGGAGGTATTGGTTTCGCCTGGATGGATCATCAGCACGGGACCATGGTGAAAAAAATACACATTTAATATATATTGTTTTCCCCTTGATCTTAAGTAAAAGGATTCAAAAAGCCCGTAGAATGTGTAAAACTAGGCAAAAAAGTAAGACAAATAGAAAAGTAGTTTATGCTGGTGAATTTTTTTTCGAGAAAATTTCCAATCTATTCATCTTCAGTCATGGCAGTACAACGAATACTAAAAATAATAGAAATTACATCCAGATCCGTAGTCCACCTAGCGACGACTACAAACACTGAAGCGAGACGAAGGTGCGCCGCCGTCATCGCCCCTCCATCGCCGGAGTTGGGCACAACTTGTTGTAGTAGACAGTCGGGAAGTCGTCGTGCTAAGGCCCCATAGGACCAGCGCACCAGAACAGCAACCGCCGCAGATGAAGAATAACGTAGATCAGAAGGATCTAACCCGAAGATCCACCAAAGATAGATCCGCCGGAGACACACCTCCACACGCCCACAACCGATGCTAGACGCACCACCGAAACGGAGGCTAGGCGGGGAGACATTTATTCCATCTTTAGGGAGTCGTCCCGTCTCGTCTTCTTGAGCAGAACGCAAACCCTAGCAAAACTGACAGAAACGAATAAAAGCGGAGCCCTCCCGCCGGCCCTTGCCGAGATCCACCGCGCCTCCATGGACCTAGGGCCACCGGAGAGGAGGCGGATCTGCGGCGGCGCTGGTGAATTATCAATGTAGCCTTATGTTCCGTACGTATAGCCTGAAACAAAAGGTAATTAGATTAGATTTACTGCATGATGAGGTTGAGTTGCTGGATTTCCAGCAAAGCAAAACGGGCTGGTACGTATGATAGGTATTCAAGCATTTCTTGTCACTGTCACACCTTTTTTTTGGCGCGGGGTACTTCAACCCTTGATACGTGCAAAACGTATCTATAATTTCTGCTTGCTACATGCCTCTTTTGTGTGATATTGCTATGATATTTATACACTTCCATACACTTTTGATCATATTTGGACTAACCTATTAACTCAGTGCACCCTAGTGCCAGTTTCTGTTTTCTCCTGTTTTTGTATTTCAGGTTTTCCCATTACGTAAACTGCCAGAAAAATCCCGGGAAATTTATACAAAAAATCAGCGTTCCGGAAGCTTCCTTGCAGCCAAAGTAGGGCCGGAGGGGGGCCACCAGGGCTCGAGGCTCCCTGGTGGCGCGGCCCCCTCCTGGCCGCGCCAGGGGGGCGCCTGGGCCCCCCAGTTCTCCGCTGATGCCCCCCTTTGGCATATATTTACACCGCGTCCCGAAACCCTCGAGGACGGAACCCTTTTTCGCGATCTCATCTCTGTTCCGCCGCCGCCGCGCTTCCAAGATCGGGAACACCAGGAGAACTCTTCCCGGCACCCTGTCAGAGGGGAGGATCACCACCAGGAGCCTCTCCACCACCATGGATGCCTCCCGGATGAGTTGTGAGTAGTCTCCCTTGGACCATGGGTCCATGACCAGTAGCTATGTGATGTTCTCCTCCCCTCTTTGTTCTTCACTAATTAGACCTCGTGAGCTGCCCTACATGATCGAGGCACATATGTAATCCTTATGCTGTTGCTATGTTGAGTTTGCTGGGATCCGATGGATTGTGAGATTATGTTCAGATTGTGTGTGAGTAATATATTTGATTTACCTCTTTTATATTTATGTTCTTGAGTAATTCTTGCATGTTCCCCGTTGCTGTTTATTGCTTTAGCCAAGTAGTAGGTAGTAACTCCAAGAGGGAACGTTATACTTGATTGTGGGTTCATGCCCCTCGATGACTAGTTTGAGTGACAGAAACATGAGTCTAGGGGATGTGCTGTTGTCACAAGGGGGAAAACAACGGTGCTTGTACTCGCGGGTGCAAGGATTGTTTACTTTACGCAAAGTTCTTTTAATGCAGTTGTCTGTTGCTTTGAGTTTACACTATTGGTGGGACTCGCAACTTAATACCAGCGAGATGTTCTGGATAGATATCTCAAGGTGGATGATTAGTAGTAGATGCAGATGGATTTCGGTCTACTTACCTTGGCGTACCGCCCATGCTTTTGAGCCTCAACCTTTCTTGCAGCATAGTTAGCATTGGTTTGCGCACATAATTCTGTCAATTGCCCAGCTGTAATTCGTTTACCTCACATAGCTGTTTTATCGTCTTTTGGGAGAGAGACATCACTAGTGAACATCATGGGAACCCGGTCCATATTACCATCATTGATCACATCCACTATTTACTTTCTGCTTTTACTTACTAGCTGCAATTATACCTATCACTATTATCTCTTGCGTTTGATCCTTTGTAAACGACAAGGCCGGAGGGATTGACAACCTCTCTGTACTCGTTGGGAGCAAAGTTATTTGTATCTGTGTGCAAGTCCAGTTAACTGCTAAGTATCTAGCGCCATTAGCAGTTGACACCTTCTTGTTGAACCTTGGAGTCCCAGGGGAATTCGATCCTTGATATCTTTGCCAAGGGAAAACTACCGCTACACTACATCTCAAACCTTCCACTTGGGGTAACCAACGAGGGGCGAGAAGCCATCAAGCAAAGTTTTCTGGCGCCGTCGCCGGGGACTCCACTCTTCAAGATAGGGGAGTTGCACGCTATCTTTTACCTTTGCTTTTTAGTCTTGTTAGTTTACCTTTCAGTTTTGCTTTAGTATCTTTTATCGAAAATCACAAAAATAGTTATCTTGCTTGCTTGCTGCTATGGGTTCCACCGAGAACACCAATTTGTGTGACTTCACTAGTCATAACAACGATGACTTTATCTGCACGCCTATCACTACACCTGCCATTTCAGCACCTTCTTATGAAATTAAACCTGCTTTACTGAACCTAGTTATGAAAGATCAATTCTACGGTGCTGGAGATGATGCTGCTTTACACTTGAACAATTTTGTTGAACTCTGTGATATGCAAAAGTACCAAGAAATAGATGGTAATATTGTTAAGCTTAAGCTTTTTCCTTTCTCCTTGAGAGGAGGAGCTAAAATTTGGTTTCAATCCTTGCCTAGAAATAGCATAGATTCTTGGGACAAGTGCAAGGATGCTTTTATTGGAAAATACTATCCACCTGTTAAAATTATCCAACTAAGGAGTAACATAATGAATTTTAAACAATTGGATAATGAACACGTTGCCCAAGCTTGGGAACGCATGAAGTCTCTTGTCAAGAACTGCCCTACTCATGGTTTGACTACTTGGGTGGTTATCCAAACTTTTTATGCAGGCTTGAACTTTACCTCGCGGAACTTGTTAGATTCAGCCGCGGGAGGAACCTTTATGTCAACTACACTTGGTGCTGCCACGAAGCTTCTCGATGAGATGATGACCAATTATTCCCAATGGCACACCGAACGCGCTCCAACAGGTAGGAAGGTAAACTCTGTCGAGGAGATTTCCTCCCGAAATGAAAAAGTTGACTTGATCATGTCTCTACTTTCCAAGCAATCTTCTGTTGATCCTCGTGATGTTCCTTTAAATTCTTTGATTGCTCAAGAACAAGTAGATGTGAACTTTATCTCTAGAAACAATTTTAATAACAATGCTTATAGGAGTAATTTTGGTAGCAATCCTAGACCGTTCCCCTCTAATTCCTATGGGAACAACAATGCTTATCCTAGCACCAAGAACTCCACTTCTGAACTAGAGAGTATGCTTAAAGATTTCATCACTACCCAAAAAGCCTTTAATAAGAGTGTAGAAGAAAAACTAAACAAACTAGATAATCTCTCTTCGAAGGTAGACAATTTAGCCCATGAGGTAGAATTGCTTAAAATTAGAACTTCTCCTCTCGAGGAGAGGAAGGTCACTCCTATGAATGTTATTCAAGTGCAAATTAATGAAAACATTAGGATGTTGGCTAAACTTAAAGAGAGATGGGCTAGAGAAAAGGAGGAAGAAGATAGAATTAAGAACCTTCCTACCCACCACACTGTTGCTACTATCCAAGTTGTTGAGGATATCCAAACTCTTAGCACCCAATGCACTCCTGGTCCCATTGGACCTATTAATGGTGATGCTATGACTATAGAAACTACCAAACAAGTGAGCCTAAAGGACACCACTACCACCTTACTTGATAGTAGTGACCTTGATTTTGATAATTGCACCCTTACCGAAGTTATTGATTTCCTTCGCAAGATGTCTAGAGATCCCCGCACTAGCACGCTTAACCTTGCCTTCACCGAGCATATCACTAATGCTCTCATCAAAGCTAGGGAGGAGAAACTTAGGGTAGAAGCCTCCATACCTAGAAAGCTAGAAGATGGTTGGGATCCTATGATTAAAATTAAGTTGAATAACTTTTCTTGCTATGCTTTATGTGATGTTGGAGCTAGTACCTCCGTTATGCCCAAAAGAATATATGATATACTTAAATTGAAACCTTTTGATTCTTGTTCTTTTGGTGTTCGTCTAGTTGATTCTTCCATAAAGAAACCTTTGGGGAGGATCGACAATGTTCTTATCATTGTCAATGACAACTACGTTCCCGTTGATTTTACTATTATGGATATTGAATGTGAACCTTCTTGTCCAATTATTTTGGGACGTCCTTTTCTTCGCACCGTTGGTGCCATCATTGACATGAAAGAGGGGAATATAAAATTCTAATTTCCTCTCAAGAATGGGATGGAACACTTCCCTAGAAAGAAGATTAAGTTACCTTTTGAGTCCGTTATACGGGCTAGCTATTCTTTTACTCTTGATAAGACTTGATCTCTTTGCATTATGCCAAGCTTAAAGGCATAAAAGAAAGCGCTTTTGGGGGGCAGCCCACAATGAATAAAATTTTATTTTGCTTTTGTTGTGTCTTCATGTTGTTACTACAGTAGCATCATCACTGTATCTTTACTTTTCAGCTTTATGCCAAGTGTAGCCTCTGATTGCAAGAAAGTTCAAAAGTTGTGACGTGCTGTCCAGGAAACAGATTTTGTCCTTGGATAGAAAAATTCGTATAAAATCACCAGATCATCTTTTTGGTCTGAATTGTTTCGACAACGTGCTCTATACAATTGTCTTTCGGGCGTCTGTTCTGAGTTTTTTGATTTGAGTTGCAGAAGTGCCCCGAAAAAATTATTTACTACCTGCTGGTCTGTTTTTCACAGATTCTGTCATGTTTTGCCTTTCCTTCATTTTGCAAACCTTGAGCTTGCTTTTTCTTTGCAAAAACCTTTTGGCAATCTTGAGAAACAGTAGACCTTCAAGAATATCCTTATTTCCAGCAAGGAACAATTATTTTATTATGGGTACTAACCTCGCTAATCAGATTATGATGAGTTATGTATGAAGGGAGTTTTCAAGTGTGCGAGGGAAGATGATAAAAAGATTCAGGAGTGTCAAACGCTCAAGCTTGGGGATGCCCCCATGCACCCCCAAGAAATATTCAAGAAGACTCAAGCGTCTAAGCTTGGGGATGCCCCCGTGCATCCCCTTCTCCATCAACAATTATCAGTTCGTCTTTCGTTCCACTATATTTTTATCACTTCATGTGTTATGTGCTATGCTTGGAGCGTCTTGCTTTTAGTTTCCTTTTTAGTTTTCTTTAGCTTTGCTTGCTGTTCATAACGAGTTGGAACTCAGCTTTCTTTGTGTGGGAGAGAAACACGCTCCACTTCAACCTAGAACATAACATAGAATTTTCAAGTCTATCTTTGTTGTGTGTGTTCTTGGTCTTTCAATAGCTACTATCATGTTCAGCTCTTAGTTTTCATGCTTATCTTTTTAAAGAGCTTTTGTTTAGTTGGTCGCTGGAACTCTCTTTAGTTATCATGCTTATCTTATTAAGAGAGTTGGCTTCTGTTGCATTGGTTGATATGTCTATGATAAAATGCTATGTGCATAATGATGCTTAGTAGTTCATGTTTTCTTATAGTTAGTCTCAAATAGCTGGGGGATTCTCAATGTGTTAATGGAGTACCAACATGATTTGTTTGCCTAAGATGTGGTATGGTCTAGTGATATCTTCCTTCAAGAATTTATTTTGATTGACTTGGCGTATGCTCACGCATATTTAAGACTGTAAAGAAAGTCTATCAAGCCTTGATGATCTTTAATTTCTGAGTAGCGATATAACTTCCATGGCTGATTCAATGTTGCTTTGTCGCTCTGCATGATTATGACCGTCATTGCTCTTTTAGTTGGTCGCTCCCAGTCTTTTGCTAACCTTCGCCTGTACTAAGCGGACTGACTGCTTGTGCATCCAAAATCTTTTAAACCAGTTATGCCATATGAGTCCACCATACCTTCCTATACATGGTATTTACCTGCCATTCCTAACGAAGACTTTCATGTACCATCTCGAAATTATTTAAAAAAGCATTTCTCTTTTGTGCCTCTATTTTAGTTCATGAGGAAGTAGTAGTTAATTCATGATCTTTTTAAGTTGGACAAGCTTCACCCCGGGATTGCATGTCTAATGTGCAAACCCATAATACGAGAAGGAACTGGCATAGAGTGCGCCCGGCTCATTAAAAAATTATACAACAAACAAACCCTCCTTCACACTTTGTTCATGAGAAATCAGAAAACTTTGGCAGTGATAAACAAAGGAGATTAAGAGGATGTGATCGTCCTCATTCGGGAGCCGTTCCTCGAAACTTGTCCAGCTCAAGAAGTGATTGAGTTATCTGCTAGCATTCGTTGACGAAACATGCATATTCAAAAAATAATAATTATTACCTCTGTTTTTAAAACCAAGAGCTCTGGTACATATTTACTTTTTGTTTTCGACCACGGGTTTTCAACCTTGCCATCAAAAGCCACAGTTCGAGAGTCTCCACCTTCTTTAAAGCACCAACTACTGAGAGCATGATTGTCATTCTGAGTGTAATGTGCATTGTCCCAAAGTAGCATTGTCTTTTGCATGATTGTGATATCGTTTACTCTGAAATCATTGTATCTAGTCGTCACTTAAACCTTGGAGGTGCCCTTGCATTTATGTTTTGCTTCACTAAAGGGGGCAAGCGAGGTACCACTTTATCATATTTGCACACCATGCTCATTGCAAATCTTTTGAGTATTTCAGTATCATATTGTAAAACTTTCAGTTCTTTGTGATTTTCTCATAAGGCAACTTAATTACTACAGATTCATTGTCTCAGTAAGCACTTGTCATGTGACTGTAAAAAGTTCTTATATGGTTAATAGCATGTCACCACAGAAATTATGCTTGTTATCATTTACCTACTCGAGGACGAGCAGGAATTAAGCTTGGGGATGTTGATACGTCCAAAACGTATCTATAATTTCTGCTTGCTCCATGCCTCTTTTGTGTGATATTGCTATGATATTTATACACTTCCATACACATTTGATCATATTTGGACTAACCTATTAACTCAGTGCACCCCAGTGCCAGTTTCTGTTTTCTGCTGTTTTTGTATTTCAGGTTTTCCCATTACGTAAACTGCCAGAAAAATCCCAGAAAAATTATATAAAAAATCAGCGTTCCGGAAGCTTCCTTGTGGCCAAAGTAGGGCCGGAGGGGGGCCACCAGGGCTCCAGGCGCCCTGGTGGCGCGGCCCCCCTCCTGGCCGCGCCGGGGGGCGCCTGGGCCCCCCAGGTCTGCGCTGATGCCCCCCTTTGGCATATATTTACATCGCGTCCCGAAACCCTCGAGGACGGAACCCTTTTTCGCGATTTCATCTCTGTTCCGCCGCCGCCGCGCTTCCAAGATCGGGAGCACCAGGAGAACTCTTCCCGGCACCCTGCCGGAGGGGAGGATCACCACCGGGAGCCTCTCCACCACCATGGACGCCTCCCGGATGAGTTGTGAGTAGTCTCCCTTGGACCATGGGTCCATGACCAGTAGCTATGTGATGTTCTCCTCCCCTCTTTGTTCTTCACTAATTAGACCTCGTGAGCTGCCCTACATGATCGAGGCACATATGTAATCCTTATGCTGTTGCTATGTTGAGTTTGCTGGGATCCGATGGATTGTGAGATTATGTTCAGATTGTGTGTGAGTAATATATTTGATTTACCTCTTTTATATTTATGTTTTTGAGTAATTCTTGCATGTTCTCCGTTGCTGTTTATTGCTTTGGCCAAGTAGTAGGTAGTAACTCCAAGAGGGAACGTTATGCTTGATTGTGGGTTCATGCCCCTCGATGACTAGTTTGAGTGACAGAAACATGAGTCTAGGGGATGTGCTGTTGCCACAAGGGGGAAAACAACGGTGCTTGTACTCGCGGGTGCAAGGATTGTTTACTTTACGCAAAGTTATTTTAATGCAGTTGTCTGTTGCTTTGAGTTTACACTATGGGTGGGACTCGCAACTTAATACCAGCGAGATGTTCTGGATAGATATCTCAAGGTGGATGATTAGTAGTAGATGCAGATGGATTTTGGTCTACTTACCTTGGCGTACCGCCCATGCTTTTGAGCCTCAACCTTTCTTGCAGCATAGTTAGCATTGGTTTGCGCACATAATTCTGTCAATTGCCCAGCTGTAATTCGTTTATCTCACATAGCTGTTTTATCGTCTTTTGGGAGAGAGACATCACTAGTGAACATCATGGGACCCCGGTCCATATTACCATCATTGATCATATCCGCTATTTACTTTCTGCTTTTACTTACTAGTTGCAATTATACCTATCACTATTATCTCTTGCGTTTGATCCTTTGTAAACGACAAGGCCGAAGGGATTGACAACTTCTCTGTACTCGTTGGGAGCAAAGTTATTTGTATCTGTGTGCAGGTCCAGTTAATTGTTAAGTATCTGGCGCCATTAGCAGTTGACACCTTCTTGTTGAACCTTGGAGTCTCAGGGGAATTCGATCATTGGTATCTTTGCCAAGGGAAAACTACCGCTACACTGCATCTCAAACCTTCCACTTGGGATAACCAACGAGGGGCGAGAAGCCATCAACCCTAAGCACACATCGGGTACTCAGTGTACTTCAACCCTAAGAACACATTGGGTACTCAGTGACGGAGCCAGGAATATAGTATGAGGAGGGTCAAGTGTAGTAAATTCTTGTTAGGGAGGGTCAACTCATAAGAATACATCACTGTTCCTATCTATTTTTATTCCGCCGGTTGTGTCTATCCTGTTTTTATTCATTTTTTTAGCTCTTTGAATTGTGAGCCCTTTTGCTTGTCGAGACTTGGAAACTTTGTTTTAACTATTTTCTTATTAATAAATTGGCCACATGTGTCTTTCTGATGCAGAAGCCGGGGGATAACCTCATTTTCAAAAATAATACTAACCATTGATCATCTATTAGCATGCATATTAGGCTTAATACAACAATGTTAGGTGGGGGCAGGGCAGCTGCTGGTCCCCCCTGTCTCCGCCAATGTGGGTACTTCAACCCTAGAAGGAATTAATGGGAAAAGGTCAATGAAAGTTATGATATTATTCATGTATTTTGATGGAATATAAAGAACTTTGTTATGCCATGATGGAATGGCATGAAATGTACCATAATCAGGAGTGGAATCTTGTTTGAAGCAATATCCACTCAATATTTTTGTGTCAAAAATCTCGTAAAGATTTTCACCGAAGGACGGATTTATGGTTACTCGTCATTAGTGGTGTCTTATAGTGTTGCCCATCAGTAGAGACGGCAAAAAATGCTAGACGTACATGCTTTTACAGGAGTTCTACAGGCTCCTTCCAAACTTTCTAAACACCCCCCTGATTTCAATGGGGTTGGGCTCGTGCCGCTGCTAATGACCAATTAAAAACTGCCATATCACCCTGCAATCTCTTCTTCCCTTTAACATCCTGTACATGTAGCAAAGCCGGTAGAGATGGTGATCCCCTGCCCACCGAATACAACGAGACTTACCATCCAATGACATTTGCATGCCAAGAACACCCCCGTCCATGGAGAGGGTTAGAGCATCTCCAGCCGTTGGCCCCCCAGGACGCGCCGAAAACCGCCGCCTGAGGGCGAGCCGGCGCTAGTTTCGGCTTGGGTGCCAGTGTGTTCCCAGTCGCCCCCCCCAGGTCGCCCCCAGGCGCCGATATCGGCCCATTTTCGGCGCTTTCAGCCCATTTTCGGCGCTTTCAGTTCATTTCCGGCGCAAAACGGTCCAGGCTCGACGTTCTCGTAGATAGTTCACATATATAGATAGATAGATAGATAGATAGTTCACATAATCTTAATCCTACGATAGATAGATAAATAGATAGTTCACATAGTCTTCTCCTACGAACTACTACTACTAGTCATTCTCCGACTTGGACTCTGCCTCGGTGATGTCCTCCTCCGACGTCTCAGCGTAGGCGTCAAGGAACCGTTCGTCGGTGGAGTCACAGGAGGACGCATCTCCTAGCTCGATGTTGAACTTAGCGACCGCCTTCCGCGCTCGCTTGTCCTCGCGATAAGCCGCTCGCTCCTTCCTCCTCTTCTTCCTCTCCGCCCTCTTCTCGGCCAAGAACTGGTGCTCGTTGATGATGTCTTGCGGGAAGTTTTGGCGCCACGTCGCCATGGCTTCCTCGTCCATCTCGGCTAGGGTGAGACGGTGCACCCGCCTACGGTTCTTCCGACGATCTTCGTCGGTTCTAAGCTGCGGGGGAGGCGCCAACTCCTGTGCCCGCTCCAGAGTCGGCACGTCCATGAAGTTCATTGTCCCAACGGGAACGCCGAAGGCGTCACGCCGCACCGTGTCGTACGCGCGGGCGCCCTCCTGAGCGGTGTCGAAGGTTCCGAGGCGGAGGCGCACGTCGCCCGACTGAATCTCGGCGGAGTAGGTGCCGGACGGACGAACTCAGACGTCGCGGTAGCCCGCAGCTCCCCGACAGCGAGGCGGCAATGGGGGCGCAGTGCGTGTCGGCGACGAAGCAGCCAGCGGCGAAGGAAGCGGTGAACCGCGTGTGGCAGTGTGGAGAGTGCGG
>LR738710.1:67143559-67156912 GCA_902687465.1 Secale cereale
GGGGGGGGGGGGGGGGGGGGGGGGGGGGGGGGGGGGGGGGGGGGGGGGGATGTGCTGCGGTGTGGCGTTCATCGGCGAGGTGGGCGGCTTTTATAGCCGGAGCTCGGGCGGCGAGAGGCGCATGTCAGACGACGCGTGGCGGGCGTCCGTAGCGCCGGGCGACGCGACGGTTCGCTGCGCGGCATCAATGGGCAGGCGACGGCGCGGCGATTTTTTGTCAAAAAAGACTACATGTCCAACGAAATTAGCAAAAAAGACCACCTTCAAATAAAATTGACAAAAGAGACCACCCCAACCGTGACGGCAGGCGCGGCAGCCGACGCGTGGCACCTGCCGCCACGCCGGCAGGCGGCAACACCTGCCGCCACATGCCCAGGCGGCAGCAGCCGCACAACAGCCATCCAGTGGGCAAGACGGAACGGACCGCATGTGCACCTTGCCGCCTAGTGGCGTGGCGGCAGCACTATGTGCATGCACTGCTTGCATGCTGCTATGTTTTGTTTCGTCTGTGTTTCGTTTTGTCTGATGAATAATGACATAGATTCGTATATTCTATTATTGCTTCCCAAACACGTAGTACATTGTTTTTGTAAATAATAATCATTTATTTATAAATAATAATACGAGCCTCCGTCACAGGACTCATTGTCGGCCTACTCATACCGAGCGATTCACCCGGCGGACCTTCACCATCGCGGGTCTCATCATCGACCTCCTCGCGGCAGCCTCATCGCCCGGTGGACCTGCAACGCCGCTGGCCTCATCGTCGGCCTCCTCGCGTCAGCCTCATCGCCTGACAAATCTTCGCCGCCGCAGGCTTCATCGTGGCCTCCTCGCGCCGACATCATCGCCCGGGCGACGGAGCAGGTCCGCCAGGCGATGATGTCGGCGCGAGGAGGCCAATGATGAGGCATGCGGTAGTGAAGGTACGCGAGGAGGCAGCCGGGCATTGAGGCCGGTGTGGAGGCCGGCGATGAGGCCCGCGACGGAGCAGATCCGCCGGACAATGATGTCGACGCGAGGAGGCCGACGATGAGGCCTGCGGCGGCGAATGTCCGCCGGGCGATGAGGTCGATGCGAGGAGGCCGACGATGAGGCCTGCGGCGGCGAAGGTCTGCCAAGCGACGAGGCCGGTGCGAAGAGGAAGAGGCCGACGATGAGGCTCATGGTGGAGCAGGTCCGCCGGGTGACTCGCCCGACGCGAGGAGGCCAACAATGAGACCCGCGGTGGTAAAGATTTGTCGGCTGAATCGCCCGACGCGAGGAGGCCAACAATGAGACTCGCGGTGGTGAAGGTCCGTCGGGTGAATCGCCTGGCGCGAGGAGGCCGACGACAAGGCCTGCGGTGGAGGTTATTATTTGCAAAAACAGTGTACTTCATGCATAGGAATCAACAGCAGGGGCATACGAATTTATGGCATTATTCGTCAGACGAAATGAAATGCAGACGAAATAATATACAGACGAAATGTCTAGGAATCAACAGTAGAGGCATATTAATTTGTAGCATTATTCGTCAGACGAAACAAAACGTAGGCCAAACAGAATGTAGCAGCGGGCAAACCGTGGGCAAACAGTCATGCCGCTACATTACTAGGCGGCAAGGACCATATGTAGTCCCCATTTCCGTTTTGGATGCCCCTTGGCTGTTATGCGGCTGTGGCCGCCTGGGCATGTGGCGGCAGCACCTGCCGCCTGCCGGCGTGGCGGCAGGTGCCACGCGTCGGCTGCCGCGCCTGCCGCCACGGCGGGTGGTCTCTTTTGTCAATTTTATTTGAAGGTGGTCTTTTTTGTCAATTTTTTTGGGTAGGTAGTCTTTTTGAAAAAAAATCCGGCGCGGCAGTGCGGCAGCTTTGGCATTGATTCCCACGGGAACCGAGGCGATGAGGACGATGAAGCAACACGTCGCTGACAGGGCAGACCCATCACATTCGCGCCAAAAAACGCCCCGTCCGGCATCCTCAGGCGACCCCAGCGCCCCGGGTTCGTGTTGGGTCCGCCGGCGCCAGTTTCGGCCCAATCCGACGATTTTCGGCGTCCTAAGGGCACGACTGGGACATTTTTTCGACGCCGGCGTCGAAAAAAATAGTCTGGGAGGGCGTGTTGGGAACGCGGCTGGAGATGCTCTTAAATGGCAGATGGTAAGACGAACATCTCGAAGTACAGTACATATATACTGAGCTAAAAGGAAGCAATCATCCGTGCTTTTGCACGAGAATGTCGTTACACATGTGTAGACGCACGCAACCGCCACAAATGCACACGCTACGTACTCATAGGTGCTGGTACTGGTCTTCGAGACCTTATTTAATTCATTCATGCTCCTGCGTACCAGCAGAAGAGGAGATTAGGAGTTGACCTTGGAGCAGACGAGCCTGATCTGCCCCTGCGTCCCCGTCTTTGGGGCGATGTTACCCATCTTCACCATGGCCGTGGCGAAGGCGCTGTTGAATGTCGCTGCGCTGGACGCAAAGCTCAGGACCGTGTTGTCGGTACCGCCGCCGTTGAACAACACCTGGTCCGAGTGTAGGAGCCCCTTCTGGGAAATCAGGTTGGTGTAGTAGGCGTTGTCGAACGCGTTGGGCGTCGCCGTGTCCAGCGGCGCCAGGCTGCTGTCGCCGCCGGACTGGGGGCAGTTGGCCTTGAGCGCCGTCGCGAAGGCCGTGTTGATGTTGGCCTCGTTGTAGATCCTGTTCCTGAAAAACCGGCACTGCGATTGTCCGATCGTGTGGGCGCCTGCACAGCCATACTTGTCAGAATTAACGTCCCTCTAGCGAGCCGTTGTACTGAAGTTTGAGTTGAATCATGTCGATGGTGTGTACCTGAGAGCGCAACCATGTCTGTTACGCTGAGCTGCTTGTTGGCGAATGAGGTGGTGAGGTTTTGGAGGTCGAAGGTAGGAGGTGGAAGGTCATTCTCTGCATTGGTCTTGCTTGCGGTGGTGGAGTCCCTCCTCCCCAGAAGAACTGTCCACGTCGGCCCTCCCAGCTGCAGGGCAGGCACACAATTTTAGTTCCACAAGACAACCAAGAAAGTAGAAGTAGTGCATATCACATGCATCAGAGCTAACTATGGGAGCTTACCGCAACGACGGAGTCACGGGCGGCGACGGCGAGGATGTCGGCGCAGGAGACGGTCTGCGTGCACGCAGCCTCGACCTGGGTTTTGATGTTGTCGATGACGTTCATTCCTCGAATGGAACCAGCGTTGGGAGCAGCCCCCTGCTCGCCGACGAAGCTCCCCGTGTCCGCCAACAGAACGGACCCGTCACATCCCTGAAAAAAGTACAGAAATGCTTATCATTTGTCTGTACTAATTAACGTCCGTGCATGGCTACAACTGGCTAAGGTTATGTGAGACTTGCATCGACGAAGCAGTCGTGGAAGTGCAGCCGGACCAGCGACGCCCCCATTCGGGGCTCACTGTTCACGGCGGCCTGGACAGCGGTCTGGATGATGGACAGCGCGCTCGGGCACGACCCGTGGTAGAACGTCGGCGACAGCTGCGCCGACGCCGCGGAGGCCATCGCCACGAGCACCAGTAAGCCAAGGCAAGAAGCAGAAGCCATTGCTAATCTAGCCACTATGTTATTTGGTGCTTCCTGGCTCACCTTTTCTGTGTTGGCCGTGGCTTGCAAGAGAACCATACCAGCATTGCACATATATATAGCCGGAAGAGGTTTTGGAGCCACGGTGCCCTGGGCTAAAATGTCCAAATTTTGTGCCTAACTTAGCCATAAACATCTCTTGGGAATCATTATCGCCGAGAAGGGTTACCCCACGTCCCCACAAATGATTAGCATGGACATAAACATCTTATTCCGCATGAGCTTAACATGGAACGTTCTCACGTTGATTTGATTACCAGTTTGGTACAGCGTATATTCAACATAAAATTATACGGCCAACACCAAGTCGGCACTATCCGGGCAAAGAATTTGGCTGCATTATTCGCTCAGTGTACGCATGATTGCATATGGCAGTTCGATATGGCCTTATCATATTGCGTAGGCGAAAACATGCACTCCAGTGGCATATCATATAGGCACGATACATGCATACGCCACACATGTTGTTTGTCTCTAAACGACGTGGCAGTTTGATCTATGGGTCAAGAGGGTTAAACACATGGGATAAGCTAACTAGCTAGTCATGGGTTTAAATACAAACTCGACTACACGGGTTACCATCAGGGCCGGGCCGGCAAAATCTAGGGCCCTGTGCAAAACTAGAAAATAGGGCCCTCACTCACTAGAAAAAAACTAATGAGCAATTATAATGTACTCCCAGGCATAAATATAATGCCTTAGATAACAATTGGATACATACAAAATCGTACCTATTCAACTCCCGGTTACATAATATTTATTTGAACAACATCGGTCTTTTAGTATTCTTTGAAATGAAATCTTCAATGATATCTTCGTAATCAATCTTCTCCCCATAATGACTCAAATCTTTATTATTGAAACACAAGATACAAAAGATAAATAAAATAAAATTTAAGTGATATGACATCAGTTAGAAAATATCAATTCGGGATTATACGTTATTGTTTTGCAATTCGATGAACCATCCAACTCACCGAGTTTCGTATACTGTCCGAATGAACTGCTACACTGTGATCTTTCACCAAGGAGGCAAGAAACGATCTCAAACGAAGTAACGATCCCTGCCAAAAGTTAATTAAAAGGACAAGCAAGAAGCCAACAGGAATAGTTAAATACTTAAACTAGGGCCTGGACCATGCAAGTATTGATGAATTTTTTAACTCCAGCCGGTATCAAATCAAGACGGGGAACACTCCACGATCGGTCCTTCACATGATATCACATAACTAGCGTGGCGAGAGGAACATATTTCGTTGATCTACCTGTTTTGGCGATGGCGAGAGGAACATGTTCATCAGAGTTCGGACGAACTTAATCGAAACTCGGAAGGCTCATTGCCCAGCATGTCGTCGTGTCGTCCGCCGCCGGCTCTGGATACCATGCGATCGATTTTGACCTGGTCAGGATGTGCCGTCTCGCCTGCCAATTTCCTCCGGATGCGATCGATCTCGTTCTGTTTTTTAGGGTTTCTCATTCTCGTTCTGTTTTTGATCGATGCATCTCATCGAGCAGCGGCCTCACACGGGAGGCCCAGTGCCATGCGTGGCCCAGCACCCAGGAGGAAATGTACATATGCCTAGAGGAAAATTTGGGGCCCCTAATATTTATGGGCCCTGTGCGGACCGCACACTCCTGCACAACTATGGGCCCGGCCCTGGTTACCATAGATGAGATCCGATTAATATTAACTGATCGTTTTCTGTATAATATGGAACACTGTTCTTCTTTTGAAATGAAGGGTAAACTTCGGAGCATCTGCATTCTCAGACGCACACACATCTATGCTATATTAATATGGAACAATATTAATTAGGCTATATATTATGGAATATTGAACTATTATTTTGTAGTACCAGGCCGACCCAATCCAGAGTGTACCCCGAAAAGCCTATCCATATCTATTGAGTTGTTTTTTTAGAGAAAAGGCATACGCCAAACTTTATAAATAAAGCCATAAAGCAGGTAGCAACCACACACCAGGTAAAGTGTCACACAGCAAACAGACCCAACGACGGGCGAGACGAAAGAAAAGACAGTAAGCACTAGTAGAAAAAGGGTCAAACGTGAAGCACATTAGTGCCGGTTTGAATTTGAGCCGGCACTAATGTGTACATTAGTACCGGTTCCAACGGCTAGCCGGGCCGCTCTCATTAGTACCGGTTCGTGGCGAACCTTTAGCACTGGTTCGTGCCACCAACCGGTACTAATGAGAGTGGTGGCAGGATGTTGTCAGTCTGGGGCCCCTCCAGCACCTTTAGTACCGGTTCTTGGCACGAACCGGTGCTAAAAGGGGTGCGCTGGCGCAGGTGCGATGCGGCAAGTTTAGTCCCACCTCGCTAGGCGAGGGGCGTCCGCACTGGTTTATAACCCCCCGTGAAGTAGCTCTCTCGAGCTCCTCTCCAAAGCAGGCCTACTGGGCCTACATGTTCTGTGCTGTCCTGTGGGCCTACTGGGCCATAACGTGTACAATGTGTAGTATCGTAAAATACCAGCAAACGAAAAAGAATTAAATGGAAAACACAAAATTAAATGAAAAAGAAATCATAAAACCAAAAACCCGCCAAACCATGTAATACCGGTTGGTTTTACCAACCGGTACTAAAGGGCTCCCGGCCCCCGGAGCTGGCTCGTGCCACGTGGTTGCCCTTTAGCACCGGTTCGTGTTGAACCGGTACTAAAGGGAGGGGGGGCTTTAGTGCCCACACTTTAGTGCCGGTTATGGAACCGGCACTAAAGGGCCTTACGAACCGGTGTTATTGCCCGGTTCTGCACTAGTGAAGGTACATGGCTCACTCGCGAGTACACGGCACACATGCCGGAAGAGAAAGTCCCAAATGCAGCTAAATATGTCGGCCCAAAAGAAAGCACTTAAGCATCCCGCTCTTGTCTGCATAATTGAGAAGCCGAAGCCCGAACTTTGGAGATCAGCATAGAGAGTGCATCCTGGTCACCGATCTTAGTCAATGATTTTCACTGCTGCAAGAAAGCACACGATTTTAATAAGCAGTCAGCAGGTTTAGCCAGAAACACGTGCTCAATAGTAAATTTGTTCCTAGTCGTCCAAAGGGACCAGCAAAAAGCCCCCAGGCCCACCCAAAAGATACGTCTGGAGACGCCCAAAATGTTGCTAGCTAAGCTACGCAACTCGGCAAAGGAGGCAGGGGCCCAAGAGACAAGAAGCCAGTCCCTCACGCAACTCCAAATGAGCTTAGCCAAGACACAGTGGAAAGAAATATGCTCCGTGTCCTCCACCACACCTCACAGAGTGCAGAACTGAGAACTCGGCCCATTTCTCTTACGAATTTAATCAGCCGAAGGCAGTCTGCCTCTGAAAGCTTGCCACAAGAAAATCTTAATCTTCGGGGGAATTCGGGCCTTCCAGATCTAGGGAAAACGATTAGTGGGCGTGCCACCAACAAGCTTAGAGTAGAGCGACTTAACGAAGAAGCGGCCAGAGGCAGAAAGCGGACAGAACACCGAATCCATGTTCGTCGAGAGCGTAGGGAAGACGGCAGTAAGGCGTTACCAGTCTTCAAACTCTACAGGCGACAAGGAGCAGCAGAAGACCAGGTTCCACCCATGGGAAGCCAACTCCACAATAGAAATACTCGGATCAGAGCAATAAGAGAAAAGGGTGGGGAAGGTCACCGAGAGGGGTGAGTCTCCACACCATCAATCCAGCCAAAATCTAATCGAGGAGTCGTCCCCAACAACAAACTTAACAAAAGACTGGAAAAAAGGTCTAACTTTGACCAGGGACTTCCAAAACTGAGAGCCACCACGCGATTGAGCAAACATCAGGCTCGAGAAAGGGAAATATTTAGCCTTAAGAATGGACAGCCAGAGGGGCTGGTCCTCAGCACCCATAATCTTCCACCACCATTTGATCAACAAGCATTGGTTCATGATGGAAGTATTAATAATCCCTAACCCCCTAAGGTTTTTGGGCCTACACATCAATTTCCATTTAACAAAGCGATATTTGCGGCGGTTATCCGCAGCGTTCCAGTAAAACGCCCCACGGTGTTTATCAAAACGAGCATGTGTCCCAGCCGATAAGAGGTAGAAGCCCATTAGGAACATGGGGAGGGAGGATAGACATGCATTGATTAGAGCCACTTTACCCGCATTGGTATTATACCTACCCCGCCAGGGAAGGACCCTGTTGCCCACCTTTGAGACCACCGGGGCAAATTCTTTGGCATGAAGCACTGATACGTCCAAAACGTATCTATAATTTCTGCTTGCTCCATGCCACTTTTGGGTGATATTGCTATGATATTCATACACTTTCATACACTTTTGATCATATTTGGACTAACTTACTAATCCAGTGCACCCCAGTGCCAGTTTCTGTTTTCGGCTGTTTTTGTATTTCAGGTTTTCACGTTTCGAGAACCGCCCAGAAAAATCCAGAAAAATTATATAAAAAATCAGCGAACCGGAAACAACACTGCGTCCGAAGGGCAGCCTGGGGGAGCCACAGGGGCTCCAGGCGCCCTGTGGGCGCGCCCCCCCTGGGCCGCGCCGGGGGGGCGCCTGGGCCCCCCGAGGCTCCCCCGGTGCCCTACTTTGGCATATATTTAAAGGGTTCTCCGTAACCCTCAGAACAGGACTTCTTTTCGCGATCCCATCTCTGTTCCGCCGCCGCCGCCGCTTCCAAGATCGGGAGCACCAGGAGAACTCTTCCCGGCACCCTGCCGGAGGGGAGGATCACCACCGGGAGCTTCTCCACCACCATGGACGCCTCCCGGATGACTCGTGAGTAGTCTCCCTTGGACCATGAGTCCATGACCAGTAGCTATGTGATGTTCTCCTCCCGTTCTTGTGCTTCACTAATTAGTCCTCGTGAGCTGCCCTACATGATCGAGGCACCTATGTAATCCTTATGTTGTTGCTATGTTGAGTTTGCTGGGATTCGATGGATTATGAGATTATGTTCAGATTGATCTTGAGTAATATATTTGATTCACCTCTTTTATATTTTAGTTCATAAGTAATTCTTGCATGTTCTCCGTTGTTATTTATTGCTTTGGCCGAGTAGTAAGTAGTGACTCCAAGAGGGAACGTTATGCTCGATTGTGGGTTCATGCCCCTCGATGACTAGCTTGAGTGACAGAAACATGAGTCTAGGGGATGTGATGTTGCCACAAGGGGAAAAACAACGGTGCTTGTGCCCGCGGGTGCAAGGATTGTTTACTTTACGCAAAGTTCTTTTAATGGAGTTGTCTGTTGCATTGAGTTTACACTATGGGTGGGACTCGCAACTTAATACCAGGGAGATGTTCTGGATAGATATCTCAAGGTGGATGATTAGTAGTAGATATTGATGGATTTCGGTCTACTTACTTTGGCGTACCGCCCATGCTTTGAACCTCAACCTTTCTTGCAATGTAATCAGCATTTGTATGCGCTCGTGGGTCCTGTCAATTGCCCAGCTGTAATTTGTTTACCTCACATAGCTGTTTTATCGTCTTTTGGGAGAGAGACATCACTAGTGAACATCATGAGACTCCGGTCCATATTACCATCATTGATCACATCCACTATTTACTTTTCGCTGTTTACTTACTATTGCAAAACACTATCTATCACTACTATCATATTGCTTTTAACCCTTTGTGAACTACAAGGCCGGAGAGATTGACAACCTCTCTGTACTCGTTGGGAGCAAAGTTATTTGTATCTGTGTGCAGGTCCACGTTGATTGCTAATTGCGTCGTTAGCAGTTGACACCTACTTGTTGAACCTAGGAGTCTCTGGGGATTCGATCCTTGGCATCTTTGCTAGGGGAAAACACTTCTACTTACTGCATCTTACACCTTCCACTTGGGGTAACCAACGAGGGGTTCGAGGCCCATCAAGGAGTATTTTCTGGCGCCGTTGCCGGGGACTCCACTCTTCAGGATAGGGGAGTTGCATGCTATCTTTTACCTTTGCTTTTTAGTATTGTTAGTTTACCTTTTATTTTTGCTTTAGTTCTTTTTATCAAAAATCACAAAAATAGTTATCTTGTTCTTTAGTTATCATTATGTCGGGTCCTTTTGTCTTTGACGAGGCAGAAGTTCTCACCTTTAAACAAAGAGGTGGGGAAAGTTTGAAAGATGTTTGGTATAGAATTAATGATTCACAAAAAAGAGCCACCAAGAAGCAACCTACTACTATCTTACTTAGAAATTTTTATGTTGGAATTACTTCTTGGAATAGGTTTATTCTAGATACTGCTATCAATGGGAATTTCCTGTAGGCCTCAGTTTGGGAGTCTCTTAGTATTATTGAAAATCTTGTTGGGAGTCCCCCTGTTGTTAACATTCGAGAGGACATCACCCTAGCTCACATTATGAAAAAACTTGAAAAAATAGAGCTAGAGATGCCAAGCACTAATAAGATGAATGAGTTGGATCGTAAGATCCAAGGGAATTTGAATAGGCTTGATAACTCCATGCATAAAATTTTCAAAATTTTGGAGACCGTCAAATTCCATGATTCTGACTTTTCTAGGATGGAAAAGATTGAGGAAATATTTGATACCTTAGGAACTACTTTTTCCTCGATCAAAACCAAAAAGGTAGAAACTCCGGCAAAGAGGGAACCTAAGTTCGTTCACGTTCCAAAGGCTCCCCGTTCTAAAAGCAATCCACCTATTGCCAAAGGGGTTGAAACTGTAAAGACTTTGGAAGAAACACCTATCGTTGATGAATTTATAAATGAATCTTCCCTTGACTTTTATCCTTTTGGTCTTCTACCTAGAAGTATCTCTATGAGGCCTTTATTTGAGAGTCCTCTTAAGACTAGTTGTATTATTGAAGAGCTTTTTGATGATCTTGATGATGGTTCAATTGATACAACTTGATCTATGCATTATGCATAGCTTAAAGGCATAAAAGAAAGCGCTTTTGGGAGGCAGCCCACATGAATATTTTTTTTTGCTTTTGATGTGTCTTGATGTTGTTTACTGCTGTAGCATCATCATTGTATCTTTGCTTTTCATATTTGTGCCAAGTATAGCCTCTGATTGCTAGAAAGTTCAAAAGTTGTGTGGTGCTGTCCAGGAAACAGATTCTGTCCTTGGATAGAAAAATTCGTATAAAATCACCAGATCATCTTTTTGGTCTGCATTTTTTCGACAGCGTTCTCTATATAATTGTCTTTCGTGCGTCAGTTCTGAGTTTTTTTATTTGAGTTGCAGAAGTATCCCGAACAGGTTAATTACTGCCTGCTGTTCTGTTTTTCACAGATTCAGTCCTGTTTTGCCTTACCTTCACTTTGCAAATTAAGAACTTGCTTTTTCTTTGCAAAAACCTTTTGGAAATCTTGAGAAACAGTAGAACTTCAAGAATATCCTTATTTCCAGCAAGGTATAATTATTTTATTAAGGGTACTAACCTCGCTAATCAGATTATGATGAGTTGTGTATGAAGGGAGTTTTCAAGTGTGCGAGGGAAGATGATAAAAAGATTCAGGAGTGTCAAGCGCTCAAGATTGGGGATGCCCCCGTGCACCCCCAAGAAATATTCAAGGAGACTCAAGCGTCTAAGCTTGGGGATGCCCCCCGTGCATCCCCTTCTCCATCAACATTATCAGTTCGTCTTTCGTTTCGCTATATTTTTATCAGTTCATATGTTATGCGCTACGCTTGGAGCGTCTTGCTTTTAGTTTTCTTTTTAGTTTTTCATAACGAGTCGGAACCCAGCATTCCTTTATGTGGGAGAGAAACATGCTCCACCTCTACCTAAAACATTACATAGAATTTTCATGTCTATCTATGTTGTGTGTGTTCTTTGTCTTTTAATAGCTACTATCGTGCTCTGCTCTTAGTATTCATGCTTATCTTTTCAAGAGCTTTTATTTAGTTGGTTGCTTGAACTCTTTTTAATTACCATGCTCACCTTATTAAGAGAGTTTGCTCCCGTTGCATGGGTTAATGTGTCTATGATAAAGATGCTACTTTCATGATGGTGCTTAGTAGTTCAGGTTTTCTTTGGTTAATCTCAAATAGCTGGGGGGTTCCCAATGTGTTATTGGAGTACCAACTTGGTTTGTTTGCCTATGATATGGTATGGTTTAGTAATATCTTCCTTCGAGAATTTATTTTGATTGACTTGGCGTATGCGCACGCATATTCAAGACTGTAAAGAAAGTCTGTCAAGCCTTGATGATCTTTTGTTTCTAAGTTGCGATATAACTACCATGCCTGATTCAATATTGCTTTGTCGCTCTGCATGATTATGACCGTCATTGCTCTCTTAGTTGGTCGCTCCCAGTCTTTTGCTAACCTCCACCCGCACTAAGCAAACTAACCATGCAATACATAGCTCATGGGAAAGTAGCCTAAAAACTATTGTGGTAAAGAATATGTTGCCTATGTATCTTATTTCTTATGAGTTGCTTGCTGAGCGGTAACCATGTTTCTGGGGACGCCATCAACTGCCACACTTTTGTTGAATATCATGTGAGTTGCTATGCATGTTAGTCTTGTCTGAAGTAAGGGTGATTCACCGTGGGTTGAATTAATATGCATATTGTTAGAGAAGAACATTGGGCCGCCAACCAAAGCCATGCATCATGGTGGAAGTTTTAGCTTGGACCTTAACCCTCAATCTCTCATGAGAATATGCTTATGCATTAAAGAGGAGTCCATCATCTATTTTCTATGTTGTCCCGGTATGGATGTCCTCAAGTTGAGATTTATCAAAAACGAGAAATCAAATGCGATCTATCTCCTTGGACCTTTGTACATGTGGCATAGAGGTACCCCTTTGTGACACTTGGTTAAAACATATGCAATGCAATGATAACCCATGGGGATCTGAGCTAATTAGGACAAGGAGCGAGCACTATTAGTATTCGATGCATGAGGCTTGCAACTTATAAGATGTTTTATACATGACACATATGAAGTACTACTACCGTTGACACAATTGCTTCCATGTTTTCAAAATAAAAAGCTCTAGCACTTAACCTTTCTTTTACCTTTATGTTGAAGCACCAACTACTGAGAGCATGATTGTCATTCTAAGTGTAATGTGCATTGTCCCAAAGTAGCATTGTCTTTTGCATGATTGTGATATCGTTTATTCTGAAATGATTGTATCTAGTCATCACTTAAACCTTGAAGGTGCCCTTGCATTTATGTTTTGCATCACTAAAGGGGGCAAGCTAGATATCACTTTATCATATTTTGCACGTCATGTTCATTGCAAATCTTTTTGATGTTTCAGTTTCATATTGTAAAACTTTCAGTCATTTGTGATTTTCTCTTGAGGCAACTTAATTACTTTAGAATCATTGTCTCAGTAAGCTTTTGTCATATGACTATGAGAAAGTCCTATATGGTTAATAGCATGTCACCACAGAAATTATTCTTGTTATCATTTACCTACTCGAGGACGAGCAGGAATTAAGCTTGGGGATGTTGATACGTCCAAAACGTATCTATAATTTCTGCTTGCTCCATGCCACTTTTGGGTGATATTGCTATGATATTCATACACTTCCATACACTTTTGATCATATTTGGACTAACTTACTAATCCAGTGCACCCCAGTGCCAGTTTCTGTTTTCGGCTGTTTTTGTATTTCAGGTTTTCACGTTTCGAGAACTGCCCAGAAAAATCCAGAAAAATTATATAAAAAATCAGCGAACCGGAACAACACTGCGTCCGAAGGGCAGCCTGGGGGGGGGCACAGGGGCTCCAGGCGCCCTGTGGGCGCGCCCCCCCTGGGCCGCGCCGCGGGGGGGG
>LR738710.1:67172921-67191943 GCA_902687465.1 Secale cereale
GACTTGGTTCTTCGGGGCTGGCGGAACCTTGGACCCTGTAACAGGGTGGTGCATTTGGACGGACAAGCAATTGGAAACACCACTCAGGAAGATGCGGCAGTATATCAAAGCAGCGCATGAAGGGACGTTCATCCCCGACAGAGAGAACGACGAGCTGACAATGGCCCTCGGGAATCCTGAGCACCCTGGACGGACACGAGGCACGCCAGGCTCCCTTCCGTGGCGTGCTGGGTTTCCGGACGCAGGAGGCTACAAATGCCACGACAGGAGGAAGAAAATGGAGATGACCGAAATCCAGGCGCTGCGGGCCAGAATACAAGCGATAGAGGAACGGGAAGCAGATCGGGAGAAAAGAGTTGCCGAAGCTTCCCCCGAAGCTACCCCGCCATCTCAGCGGAGAAGCAGCGTGGCTTCCACCGAGCTGCTTCAGCCAGAGCTTGCCTTGACGGCTACTGCCAGGAATCCTGTGGATGCTATCATGCAGGCACAAAATTGCCACCTTATGGCACAGTGGATGAATCTGAAGGTCAAGGCGGCTGCTGGCTCTGTTTATCCTTCTGGACCAGACGACACTTTTCACTGCCGGTCGATTCCAGAAGGATATGCTAGGGTGATGGTCGACGAAATAACGGAGGGATTTGAGGAGCTCTAGCTTGACCACCCTACCGGTGAAGGGGAGACTCGGCTGGGTTCTTCACTGAAGACTCCATGCCTATGGCGGAAGGACCTAATCAACATTCTGAACTAGACGCCTCCGCCTCCTCCTCCAACGACGACGAGTCAGGGCACTCCGCCTCCTCCACCGCCTCCTCCTCCGGCGAGGGACCATCAGGGCACTCCGGCTCCTTCTCCGGCGAGTGACCATCAGGGCACTCCGGCTCCTTCTCCGGCGCGTGGCGGCACACCGCCTCCTTCGCCGCCGGCGCGTGGCGGCACTCCGCCTCCTTCGCCGCCGGCGCGCCCGAGCAGACAGCCAGCTCCTCCTTCTCCGCCTAATCAGCAAGGGCGGAAGAGACCTGCCGCCGCTCCGGCTGCTCCTGCTCCGGCGCCTAAGCAAGTAAAAAAAAACAGCCGCTTCGTCTGGTCCGGCGACGTCTACCAGTACAACCAGAGGCGGGAGGCGATGCAGATTCGGTCCTTCTCTCACGCCTCTAGAGAAGTTACCGTACGAGAGGTCCGACGAGGAAAACACGAAGATCGCTGAAGGCGAAGTGAAGGACTTTTTTGAAGGGTTGAAAGCACAGAGACATCCACCTCCGGAGGAGAAGATAGATGCGGTGAAAGCAAAGCGCACTCTTGCTGCCCTGAAGCAACCAGCGAAAAGTAAGCCGAAGGGCAACTATGACCGCATTATTCAAAAGACATTTCAAGATGCCAAGCGGTCCGGAAGTACAAAAAGTGATCAGAGGTTAGCAGAAGGGCGAGCTGGGAAACAAATTGCCCAGCTCGGCGAACAAGCGAACCAATCGTGCTCCCCGCTCAAGGTGTCTAGCGACATGGTCGCTAATGATCCGAGGATGGTGCCCGGTTATACCAATCTTGCAGATTACGCGTCCGACGATGTACACTATGATTTCATGGACGTGCAGATAGAAAGATACGAGTACAAAAAGCCTCTCGTCAAAAATGAAAGATCTCTATCAACGAATATGCGAAGATTGCATGATTGGTACATGAAAATCTGCAGAGAGTCTGGGGGAGGAATAACTTGTATTTGATAGTTAAACCGGAGCATGACCTCGTTGGAATTGACCTGTTGCCTGTTCCATTTGAGGAGTTCTATCAATTTTTCAATCAATTGGCCCTCGATAAAGCAACGGTCACCTGCTACTGTCTGTAAGTAGTACTACTTCTGTCATTAAGTCTCTCTATATAGCTGATCTTCATTGCATGTATTTATAATTATACTCACTATATTATGCAGATTGAAGATCGTCGAATTGAAGAAAAGACAAGTAGGTGATATTGGGTTTATTAACACATACCTCATAGATGCAACCGAGGTTAAATTGCGTCCCGACGATACCGAGACCAACTTGCTACGATCGTTGGTGGTAAATGAAAACAAAGATATAATACTCTTTCCTTACAACTTCAAGTGAGTGTTAATGTCTTGTGCATATTTGGTTTCCCTTATATATCAGTCAAGTTTATAGTGATGTAATTGATGATCTCATGCATTCGTGCGCAGCTTCCACTATATTCTCTTAGAGATTAAGCTTGAGAAGGGAGTAGTAACTGTCTTCGACTCTAAACGTAAAGATCCCGAGGTGTATGCGGATATGACTCAAATGCTAGCCAGGTAAGTTAAATCGATCAATATTATCCACCATGCATATATATCAGCAACTTCATTTCTGATATCAACTAATTGTTTCCTTTGTCTGGCAGGGCTTGGAAAAAATTCACCAAAAAAGCTCCGGGACTGCCGAAGAAGCTACAATTTAGATACCCGAAAGTAAGTACTATATAGTAGCATGTTCCGCGCGCGCATCTCCTATATCTTGATTCAAGCGCTAGTTTCATCAATACCAATTTGGCATTCTTGCTTATCAGTTTGATTGACCTCTATTTCTTGTAAAGTGGTTGTGGCAGGAACCCGGGAATGATTATTGTGGATACTACATTTGCGAGTCCATCCGCCAGACGACCTGTGAGCGGGGCTACACTGATGAACAATTTGAAGTGCGTAAGCAATCAATAATATTCACAAATTTATAGCATCATTTCATGTATTGACCCCCTACTTCAAATTAGATGTTTCGGATGCGGGATGAACTCCTAACACCAGATCGTCTGCGAGCAATTCAAGAGGAATTGGCGGCATTCTTCCTTGAACACGTGATCGCTGAAGACGGAGAATACTATGTGGACCATGCATCCATGTGTTAGGAGATTATTTTTGTAAGAGATAATTATTGTATATATGTGCCCGGTAGTGTCGGATAGATATACGAGAACTTGTTGTTCGACCAATCTCTCGGAGAAGGAGAGGTGGTCGATATTACTTCTCTCTGTATGCATATATATATATATGTTGATTATACGAGATCTTCTGTTCCTTCGTTTGCTTAGTAGCTAGCAGCTAGCTAGCTAGCTAGCGTGACTCTAGTCCTCTCTATATACGTATGTGTAGTATGTAGCGTCGACCAAGCACGGACATAAGAGAGAACACTTCTCTCTATTAATTAGCTAGCTAACACAATATATGAAACACCTAAATTAACCCCCAAAACCTAAAACCCCCCTCCCCTTTCAAAAAAAAACAAAAACCACAGCCACAGAAATGCTGACGCGTGGATGCCTTTTGGTCCCGGTTGGTACCACCAACCGGGACTAAAGCCCCTCCTGCCTGGACTTGGTGCACAGTCCACGTGGACACCCTTTTGCCCCGGTTCTGGATTGAACCGGGACTAAAGGGTCAGTGCATTAGTACCGACCCTCTTGTCCCGGTTCCAGAACCGGGGCTAAAAGGCCCAAATGAACCGGGGCTAAAGACCCTTTATCTACTAGTGAAGTCTTGGTTAGAGGGCCCACCGCCTTCGCACCACAAGTAGCCGCCTTAATTAACTGACACCACAAGTTGGTTTAGAGGAAGAGTAAAGCTGGTGCATGAGGAGATCATCCTTAGACAGTCCTTGGAGGGAAAGACCACTGCGAACTCGTACTCTAAAAGCTGGCGCACCTACCAATCCCAACCAGCATCGTCCCAAATTTTCAGACCATCCAGGAGGATCTACGGGGAAATCTTCTGACCACAAACCGTAATGATGGTCGCGTTAGAGAGAGATGGCGCAGCCATCATCACAGGAACATCAGGATCCAAAGCGAAGAAAGAGCAGCCTGGCAAACCCATCCCATACTGAATGAAGGAAGGGCTCTTGGATCGATTGCGGAAGTCCACCATAAGATGTCCATCCGAGCGACAAATGAGGCAGAAGGGTGGATTGGTGCACCTGGACTGGAACTGGTTCGGGCAATGGCAGGCGAAGCAGGTCAGGGACGGAGAGGGACTAGCAGCAACGGGTTGCTGGCGGGGAGGAGGAGGCGGCGGCGGCAAGATGCCATCACCACGGACCGCAGAAGAGGCGCCCAGAGCAGAAGGAGGAACACGACGATATCTGACCAGCGAGGAAGAGGAGCCCTGACCAAAGCGCGGCCCCGAGCGAGAGGCAACACCAGCCGCGAAAGAGCGAGGAGGCGGCCGAGGCGGAGGCACCAGACCCCTGGCCGGAGTAGGACGCGACGCCGGCGAGGAGGAGCCACCACCCATCGAGGCAGCGGCCGCTTCCCACGGATCCGCCCCCGGCCCCGACACACCACCAGATCCAGGGAGCGCCGTCCCAGATCTGGTAGCCGAGCTCTCCTGCTCGTCACGAAGAAGTCGCTCCAGCCCCACCTCCCATGCCTCCCGCTCGTGCGACACCTCGCGCGCCGCCAGCTAAGCCTCGAGCTTCGACCGCAGCTCCGCTTCATACACCATATCGACACCATTGCCCGGTGAAGCTTCACAAGCCCGCTTGCTACCCGAAAGGGCCTCAGAGGAGGAGCCCCTGGACTTGTCCATGGCGAGCACTTCCACGAAAGAGAGGAGGAGAGGAACCGGATCTGGAAAAATGGCGGATAGGACGGCGCGCCCTGCGAATATCAGCGGCGGAAGCCGGAAACCCTAGGAGGGGGGAATGGAACCACGACGCACCCATATATAGCCAAGGCAGGCCAGGCCAGATTGGGCTAGAGCGAAACAGCGGGCCGGGGGAGGGAAAGGACGTGAAGTAGTGGCCACAACCAACTGCCCCGGGCCCACAGACGGGAGGGGGAAAGCAACTAACGAAGAAAAAACCGGGGGCCCAGGCGGCCCAACCCAAACCAGATCAGAGCCGGCCGGCCCAAATGACCACATGGGCCCACCTCCAACAAAGGGCAATCCGGATCTAGGATTCGGCCACCAGCCGCGCCCACGCACGCCGACACGTCCACTGCCATCGGCAGCATCCCCGGCCGGAGAGGAGGAGGACGAGCGGCGCCAGCACCCGGAGACCCCACAGCGTCCGGATCCAGCACAACGGAGGGGGGAGCAGGACCGAGGAGACCACGATCCGGGCAAGGAGCCGGGCCCCGACCCGTCAATCACCATCGCTGAGCAACACGCATCCACCCCGACGACCCTAAAGGCACCGACACCGGCCAGCCCCGGCCCCCCGGAGCAAATTTCCGGGCACGGCCCGACGCATGGATGGCCGACACCAGCACCACCATCACGGACGAGACGCACTCCTCCGAATCAGAGGCTGAATCATCCGCATCTCCCAATGCCCAGAAACGAGAGCTGGGGAAGGCCGAAGAACTAGGAGAGGCCAACCAGCGAGCCGCCGCGCGACCCGAGCATGGAGAACCACCCCGCATCGCAGGCAACGGGGGGTGGGGGTCGACGGGGGGGCAGGGGAAGGGCACGCGCCGCCGGGGGAGAGCCATGGCCAGAGGCGAGAATAGGGGGAGAGAGACGGGGAGCGGGGAAGAGAGGGAAGAGGAGGGGGAGGGGATACCGCCATCCACGGTTCCAACCCAAGGGGCTTTCGAAGAAGAATCGATGGTCGATCGCAGTGCCAACCTAGTTTAGACTTTGAGAGTTGTTTTTCCCCATTGCCACTTCGTGTTCCGACGCAATCTCACCTTCAACCTGTTCCGATACTCTGCCAGAGGAGGAATTCATCGTCTTCTTCATCGACATTCATTGCTGCTCTAATAACATCTGCGAGTAGTCCACCTAAGACAATGAAATTTCATAGCAGTTGGAAATATGTAATATCGCCCCTCCCCTTGTTTTTTCTGTAGGAAATCTCCCCGCCCCCCTTGTAGTTCAATATAGTGGCCATTCAGCTGCCTATCATGATTCAGGTCAATCTGTTGTGTACTTTGCGGCAATGTTGATCATGCGAAGAATTATTCCTTTAAGTTTAGATTGTGTTGATGCTTGTGTTTGGTGATGTCGCTTGAAGCTACGTCGGTATTTCCCCAAAGAGGAAGGGATCATGCAACACAGCTACGGTAGGTATTTCCCTCAGTGATGAAACCAAGGTTATTGAACCAGTAGGAGAACCACGCAACACTATGTAGACGGTACCTGCACAGAAAGAACAAATACGTGCAACCCGACGTGTTAAAAGGGTTGTCAATCCCTTTCGGATAACGGTGCCAGAAATTGCCAAGTTGGGCGGATAATATTTGTAGTAGATTGAAAGATGCAAATAAAAGCAAATAAAACACAGTAAGGTATTTTTGTGTTTTTATAATATAGATCTGAAAAAAAGTTGCAAATAAAGGATAAGACAAATAACATTATAGATCTGAAAGTATATGATTGAAAAATAGACCCGGCGGCCGTAGATTTCACTAGTGGCTTCTCTCGACAAAAATAGCATACGGTGGGTTAGACAAATTACTGTTGGGCAATTGATAAAAAAAACAAATAATTATGATGATATCCAAGACAATGATCATGTATATAGGCATCACGTCCAAGATTAGCAGACCAACTCCTGCCTGCATCTACAATATTACTCCACACATCGACCGCTATCCAGCATGCATCTAGTGTATTAAGTTCATGGAAAAACAGAGTAATGCAATAAGAACGATGATACGTCCATTTTGCATCATGATTTTATGTTCATATTTATTGCACTATGGACTGTTATTACATGTTATGTCACAATACTTATGCCTTTTCTCTCTTATTTTACAAGGTTTACATGAAGAGGGAGAATGCCGGCAGCTGGAATTCTGGGCTGGAAAAGGAGCAAACATTGGAGACCTGTTCTGCACAACTTCAAAAGCTCCAAAACTCCACGAAACACCGTTTCAGAAAATATAAAAAATATATGGCGAAAGAGATCTGCCAGGGGGGCCACCACCTATCCACGAGGGTGGGGGCGCCCCCTAGGCGCGCCCCCTGCCTCGTGGGCCAGCCGGTGACCCCCCCGATGCCCATCTTGTCCTATATGAGGTGTTTTGACCTGAAAAAAATCATAAGGAGGCTTTCGGGACCAGACGCCGCCGTCTTGAGGCGGAACCAATCTAGGGCTCCGGCGGAGCTGTTCTGCCGGGGATACTTCCCTCCGGGAGGGGGAAATCGTCACCGCCGTCATCACCAACAACTCTCCCATCTTGGGGAGGGTTATCTTCATCAACATCTTCACCAGCACCATCTCCTCTCAAACCCTAGTTCATCTCTTGTATCCAATCTTTGTATCAAAACCTCACATTGGTACCTGTAGGTTGCTAGTAGTGTTGATTACTCCTTGTAGTTGATGCTAGTTGGTTTACTTGGTGGAAGATCATATGTTCAGATCCATTATGAATATTAATACTCCTCTGATTATGAACATGAATATGCTTTGTGAGTAGTTACGTTTGTTTCTGGGGACATGGGAGAAGTCTTGCTATAAGTAGTCATGTGAATTTGGTATTCGTTCGATATTTTGATGAGATGTATGTTGTATTTCCTCTAGCGGTGTCATGTGAACGTCGACTACATGACACTTCACCATTGTTTTGGCCTAGAGGAAGGCATTGAGAAGTAATAAGTAGATGATGGGTTGCTAGAGTGACAGAAGCTTAAACCCTAGTTTATGTGTTGCTTCGTAAGGGGCTGATTTGGATCCACGTGTTTCATGCTATGGTTAGGTTTACTTTAATACTTCTTTTGTAGTTCGGATGCTTGCAATAGAGGTTAATCATAAGTGGGATGCTTGTCCAAGTAAGGGCAACACCTAAGCACCGGTCCATCCACATACCAAATTAAAGTAACGAACATGAATCATATGAACGTGATGAAAACTAGCTTGACGATAATTTCCACGTCTCCTCGGGAGCGCTTTCCTTCATATAAGAGTTTGTCCAGGCTTGTCCTTTGCTACAAAAAGGATTGGCCATCTTGCTGCACCTTATTTACTTTTACTATTTATCACTTGTTACCAATTATCTTATCACAAAACTATCTGTAACCGATAATTTCAGTGCTTACAGAAAATATATTACTGAAAACTGCCTATCATTTCCTTCTGCTCCTCGTTGGGTTCAACACTCTTACTTATCAAAAGGACACGATAGATCCCCTGCACTTGTGGGTCATCAAACGATGACATGATGTAGACAAGATCTATTCATGTAGGAATAGACCCCATCCTTTTATCCTTAATAGCAACGATACATGCGTGCCTTGCCGCCCCTTCTGTCACTGGGAAATGACACCGCAAGATCGAACCAATTACAAAGCACCTCTTTCCATTGCAAGATAAATATATCAAGTTGGCCAAACAAAAACCCAAATATCGGAAAAGAAATACGAGGATATAATAATCAAGAATGGATATTAAATCAAGGCAAATCTGATCACAAACTCACAATTCATCGGATTCCAACAAACACACCGCAAAAAGTCATTACATCAAATAGATCTCCAAGAGACCATTGTATTGAGATACAAAGAGAGAAGAATCCATCTAGCTACTGCCTACGAACCCGTAGGTTTGTGGTAAACTACTCACGCATCATCGGAGAGGCACCAGTGAGGATGATGAACCCCTCCGTGATCGTGTTCCCCCCGGCAAAGTGTCAGAAAAGGGCCCTAGACTGTATCTCGTGGTTCTGGAACTTGCGGCGACTGGAATAAAATTTCGTCGACTCTCCTAGGGTTTCTGGAGTATGGAGGTATTTATAAAGCGAAGAGGCGGTGCGGGAGGTCACAAAGGTGGGCACAACCCACCTGGGCGTGCCTGGGGGCCAGGCGGTTGTGCCCCCCTCGGGTCACCCCCAGGTGCTTCTCTGGCCACTAGATGTCTTCTGGTTTAAAAAAAATCACAAAAAGTTTCGCTGCATTTGGACTCCGTTTGATATTGATTTTCTACGATGGAAAAAATAAGCAGAAAATAGCAACTGGCACTGGGTACTATGTCAATAGAATAGTCCCCAAAAAATGATATAAAATGATTGTAAAACATCCAAGAATGATAATATAACAGCATGGAACAATAAAAAAATTATAGATACAATGGAGACATCATTTAGTTAGATTCATATTATCCCACGATTATTTGTTTTCTCTTGGCCAGTTTAGATGGGTAATTAGTAGAGCAAAATATGTGCATTGTTTGGATTTAGTTGTTCATGTAATCTACTGTGGTGTCACTAATTAGAAATTGCTTTCATTGTATTATCGTCACTAAAGATAATGGGATAATAAATTTGTTTGTCTTGGTGATGAGCCAGAGCCTTAGCGGAATATTATTCAAATGTAGTTCATCTTACTCAGATGAATTATCTATTTTATTTAATAATACTTGTATGATGCAGAGGTATCTCAGTCAAAGAGTGGAACAAATTCAACAAGTTGTAATTGTATTTTTTACTTATTATTTATTCCAAAAATACAAACATATTACCTTTCACAGGAAGTGGTGTTTTGGCTCCCAAGCTCACATGCTCCCGCCGATGAACATTATAATCGGAAAAAATAGCAAAATGATAAAAAAAAAGACTGTAATTATTTGTCGTGCAAGATGCTTTTGTGTGTGATTTGTGTGCAAATTTGGTGAAGTTTGGACATTCAAGGAGCTAGTGGCAAAAAAGACAAATTTCAGGTGTTTAATAAACATTAAAAGAAATCACCGTTCGGAGCCAATTTTATCTCTTCCTCCACGAGCTCCTCGAATGTCCGAACATCTCGATATTTTGCATGGTCATCACACACTTGAGAATCTTGGATGATAAAAATTTAGCTTTTTTTTAATTTTCCTACTATTTTTTATTTTACTATTCAGCGGGTGCAAATGAGCCCGGACACCATTTTGAATTATGCCTTTCACATATCTTGTACAAATGGCAAATCTAGTAAGGATTGACACCTTGTTGAGGGCATACATGAAGTTTTGGCATCGCCACGGAGTCTCACGAGACCCATGCAGTCTTTCTTTCTCTGGCTTTATAACTCCACCAGAATTTTCAGATCATCATGTTGAGTTGTTGGCATAATCCTCCAAGTAACAAGAAATAAGACATTGAATAGGTTGGAATGGCTTGGGAGACTGTATCATAAGAGTCCCTCTTCCATCCGTTGATAGGCTTATTTAATCCATCATTGATTTCATTTCCACAAGCAATCCTATAGATATTGAAAATCACAATTATTGTACTAACTACATAACTTCACAAAACAATGAACCGTTCAGCCAAAATCTCATATATACATTCAACAAAGACTTTGTTTGATTCGTTCTCACCCTTGGACACCGATTGCGAAAGTAGATTTCTGGGTTATCAAGGTTAACTCATTATCTCGAGGCTATATCACTATCAGGTGGCTTCTATACATCTGATCGTCACTAGAGACTTAATCTCCACCGGTTGGCGTATTGTGCCTGTAAGAGACTAGGCCGAACCCAATGGTTGAGGCCCTTCACCACATTCCCAGTTGTCTATAAAATTGAGCAAGGGAAGGGAAAACCTAACTAGATCCCTCTCCACTCCTATGACATCCCGCTCCTTGGGCCTCGCCCTCCTCTTCTCTGGCACTTTCACACCTCGCCATTGCCTCCTTCACCACAACGCCCCCACCTTTCCTCCTAAGTGCACCTCTCTTGAACCACCATACCCCCATCTTTCCCTTCGTGATCCATCTCCTCCTTTATGGTTCCTCCCTCTTCCCGCGGAGGCCTCCTAATCGGTTCTTCATTTCAAGTACGTTCGCCTCCCCCATTTCCAAACGAGCAGATGTGCCAGCGTCCGCGGATCCAGATCAGACTCGCCACCTCTAAGTGCCACCTCCTCGAATCTCAGCCGGCATACACGTGGCTTAACCACCGATAAGTGCCCTCCTTGGCTGCTAGAATAACATGTAAACAAGGGGTGGGTGTGAGAGGCACTGTTCAAGAAATCTTCCGATTCAGCGATTTATCATCCGATTTATCGCTACTCTTGGGGTGACCGATAAGATTATGCCTTATCTTCACCATGTATCACTTGGGCCGATTTATCACTATGACAAGCACTATGTTTGCAAAAACTATGTTTATTTGAGTTTTGTGGACATTGTTACGCAATATGTACTATTTTCCTATTTTGTTCGTCATTATACAAGGATTCAAATGCTAGGAATCAAGGTAACACTTCTGTCCAATATTGTTTTTGTGTTGAATATAGCATATTTTAGTGTTGGGAACCTGCGATTTGCCAAAAAGGACGATTAATAGTCGACCGATAAAATTGATTAATTGGCCGGTTTCCGATTAATCTCTAATCTACAGTTGTCTGAGACGATAACGATAAGCGATATCCTCAACATTGGTGAGAGGTGCTAAAGCATTTCTCGTCATTGTCTCACACCTCTTATTGAGAAATTACACACATAATCAAATAGACCTACAGGCCGTCGGGCTTGTACATATTTACTTCAAACCTGGAAGGGATTAATGGGGTTGATGGCGATCAATAAATGTATAGTATAATTTCTTTATTTTGATGTAATGGAATGGTGTTTTAATGTAATTTTTGTATTTTGATCGAATAGAATGGTGTTTTTAATGGAATGGAGTGCAATGTGCTGCAATTTACAACTATGTTTTAAGCGATTTGCACTATGCGTTTTTGTGCCAAAACAACTCATAAAAATTTCCCACTCACGAGCCAATTTATACTTGCTTGATTGGTGATGTCTTACCAGTGACGAGCCGTATAGTGTTGCCCATTGAGCATTGCTATACAGCCGATGCTTTATGCACGATACTCAGACGACTATGTCCATCAGGCCGTTTGTAAATGGGATCCACATCAATCTCACGATGTAGAATCTGTGTCGGCTGTACATCGGCCACACCATGTCGTGTGTACATCAATTTCGTTGCCCATTAGTAGAGACGATCCTCCACTTATGATGGGTAGTAAACTTGATCATTGGTCAGGCTGGGCCGGGTTTTAGGCCCGGCTTGCAAAAGCCTGACCTTGAAACTCGAAGCCCAAGCATGGCCTTGAACATTAAAATCAATGCTACTCCAAGCCCAAGACTGGCCCGCACACAGGCCCGAAGCACGAAAGCCTGGTCCAAATGTCAGTTTTTAACCTCCACATGCGAGCCTAGCTAGCCTGAAGCTTGGAAGCCCAGCCCAAAAACACAGAAAAGAGAAGCCCGAACCCAGCTTGATCTAACTTCATGGCTGTAAAATGAGGCCCAAGACCAGCCCAAATGCCAAGCATGACCCGGCCCGGGTTTTTTGGGCTTGGCTTGGCTGTCCGGTCTAATGGGGAGTCCATCCGTGATGACGTAATTCTAAAAAAAAAAACATGACGATGTTTGCATAGGGATGGACATTAGGGCTGTCGAGTAGAAAGGGTTAAAGTGACAGAGAGGGTTAAAGGGCCGTGATTACCCCTGAGCCTGATTTACCAACATTTGGCAAAATCAAAAGTTGTCAAAATTTGACAATCTTTTGTGAGATTGTTAACGGAAATTGATATACAATCAATCTCTAGCCAACTTTTGGCATCAAACCAATTAGACTCATTATCATTTCGTAGTATGACATATATACTGAGATAAAGGAAAGGAATCCTCCATGCCTTTGCACGAGGATTCGTTACACATGTGGACGTACATGGACAGGTACAATTTTCAACCAACACACATACGTATACACACGCCACGCTACTCCGTAGATTCTTGTACTGGTATCCGAGACCTTATTCAGTTGATTCATGCGTAGCAGCAGCAGAGTGTCGGCGCGGAGATTAGGAGTTGACCTTGGAGCAGACGAGCCTGATCTGCC
The DNA here is from genome assembly GCA_902687465.1 of Secale cereale. Taxonomy (NCBI): domain Eukaryota; kingdom Viridiplantae; phylum Streptophyta; class Magnoliopsida; order Poales; family Poaceae; genus Secale; species Secale cereale. The sequence continues at coordinate 67,185,740 of LR738710.1, forward strand.
CCTGCGTCCCCGTCTTGGGCGCGATGTTCCCCATGTTTATCATGGCCGTCGTGAAGGCGCTGTTGAACGTCGCCGCGCTGGATGCGAAGCTCCTGACCGTGTTGTCGGCGCCACCGCTGTTGAAGAGTACCTGGTCCGAGTGCAGCAGCCCCTTCTGGGACATGAGGTTGTTGTAGTAGGCGTTGTCAAACCCGTTGGGCGTCTGCGTGTCCAACGGCGCCAGGCTGCTGTCCCCGCCGGACTGGGGGCAGTTGGCCCTGAGAGATGTCGCGAAGGCCGTGTCGATGTTGGTCTCGTTGTAGATCCTGTCCCTGAAAAACCGGCACTGCGATTGCCCAATCGTGTGGGCGCCTGCAGATAGATCGCGAGAGCAGAACAAGGTCACGGCATATTTCTTGTAGATCCTGTCAGAATATTTCATGCCAGCCTTTGTGGTAAAGTTTGAGCTCTATATATTAGCGGGGTGTACCTGAGAGCGCGACCATGTCTGTCATGCTGAGCTGCTTGTTGCCGAACAAGGTAGTGAGGTTTTGGAGGTCGAAGGTAGGAGGTGGGAGGTCATTTTCCGCGTTGGTCTTGCTTGCAGTGGTGGAGTCCCTCCTCCCGAGAAGAACAGTCCATGTCGGCCCACCCAGCTGCTTAGTGGTATGCCCAAAATTAGTTCCAAACCACAGTCAAGAAAGTAGTAGTACTACTAGCATCTGCTGCATCAACACATGCATGAGAGCTAGGTTGGAAGTCTTACAGCGACGACGGAGTCACGGGCGGCGACGGCGAGGATGTCGGCGCAGGAGACGGTCTGCTTGCACACGGCCTCCACCTGGGTCTTGATGTTGTCGATGACGTTCATGCCTCGAATGGAATTGTTGTTCGGAGCCGCCCCCTGCTCGCCGACGAAGCTCCCCGTGTCCGCCAATAGAACGGACCCGTCACATCCCTGGAGTCAAATGTTGAAGAATCCCAAATTATTTGATGTTCACGAGTAACGGTGGTTGTATAACACTTACTAAGTGGAAGTGGAAGCTAAGGTTACTTGAGACTTGCATCGACAAAGCAGTCGTGGAAGTGCAGCCGGACCAGCGACGCCCCCATGCGGGCCTCGTTCTTCACGGCGGCCGCCACGCCGGCCTTGATGGTGGACAGCGCGTTGGGGCACGACGTGTCGTAGAACGTCGACGACAGCTGCGCCGCCGCCGCCGAGGCCATTGCCGCGAGCACCACTAAGCCAAGGCAAGAGGCAGAGGCCATTGCTACCACTCTAGCGACCAGCTAGTGTAATATAGCACAATGTTAAGTGGTGCTTCTGCCTCACTGTTTCTTGGGTTGGCCGTGGCTTGCAGGAGAACAACACTAGCATTGGACGTATATATAGCCGGCAGGAATCTGGAGCCACGGGTGCCCGTGGCTAAAACCTCCAAATGTTGTGCCTAACTTGTCCACAGGGACGATACTAACAGACATGTTGGCAATCATTGTTCTAGAGAAAGGATACCCTACAGACGAATGCAATTCGCAGGCTTGGCATGGAACGTTCTCACATCGATTTGATTACCAGTTTGGTACAGCGTATTCGACATAAACAAATTTACTCTTCGGCCTACGCCAACAACAGCACCTGCATTATTGGCGCAAGGAATTTTGCAGCACATTCGCTCAGTGTAAGCCTGAATGATTGCGTATTTCTTGGACGAAAACATGCACACACCAGTGGCATATCATATCTCTGCCGAGATACTTACCCCACATGTGGTTCAGGTGTCACCTCATCCTCATTTTCAAAATCAACAACCGTTCAGTAGAGCTAGTTAGACCCAAGATGATAACACGAGCGTCCGCTTCTCCTTAATTCGGACGTAAGGATAGTACGTATGGTCCAGATAATTAGTGTTCTTACGCTGCAGCATGGACCAAATTCCATGGACCCATGCATCCGCGATGCAGGCTGGAAAGGTGCCGGCGCGTCCACTTCAGGCAGTAAATTTCGCAGGTGACCACCAGCTGACCGTCATGCGGTTTCTTACTTGCCGGTACTCGAGGACGCACAGACAGTATGGTCCTCAACTACAGTCTTCAGTAGACCACCGGAGTGGAGTGTCATGTTAAATGCACATACGAATACGATAGGGTATCTCATTCTCATGGGCGTGCGTTGGGCGCACTCGTGGATCTATGTGCGTCAGTCGTCCACCACTAAAAATGCAATACTACTACTTGCACTGTGTTAGTCCACTACTGGTCTACTACGGTCTACGGGTTCGCCTCGTGTGAAACTTGTGTAGGAGTGGCTAGCTAGAGGACGAAATAGTAGTCCGAACGGGGCAGTTCATTTGGACTAGTTTCGTGGGAAGGTCGGTATCAGTCCAGGACATTTCTGGCATGGTCTGACCGTTGTGCGGCCCCTTTCCATTAGGAGCCACTGCTAGCTTAATCTCTTCGCTTAGCTTTGACATGATGCGATCGTTGTCCCTGTTGTTTATCAAAACATGTAGTTTTTTTTTGAAATTAAAACTCTCCTTTATTTAGCCATCCCACGTAGGGATCTCGTCTGAAACTAAGTGCAGAATAAAATCTGGGGGCACATGCAGCCACACATTACATAAATTATTTGAAACCGCCTCACGAGCTAGAGCATGAGCCGCTCTATTAGCTTCCCGTCGCGTCCAGGTAACTTTCCAGTTCTCCCTCGTCGCCAGAATTTGCTTGACATCTTTCACGATCGGCCCCAACGCTGAGAGATCCTTCTCCTTGTTGTGATGTTTGCTCACTATCTCTTTGCAATCCATCTCTACATGGAGCCTGGCTATATTCAAATCACTTGCCATCTGCGCTGCTCTTTTGCATGCCAGAAGTTCTACCCTCGCCGGGTTCCTCCCCAGTGGGAGTACCTGGCACGCTCCTCCCAAGTACGCACCTTCCTGATTTCTGAACAGCATCCCTGCACCTCCGCTCTCTCCTTCCTTTGCTGTGGCTCCATCAACATTAACCTTGACCCATCCCTCTTCCGGAGGCTGCCACTTTTCCTTCTCGACTGCCTGACTCTGCTTACTTATACGGCCGTGGATGCCTTGCCATTCAACCATGAGGTGAAACACCCTTCTAGCGATCTCCTCTGGTTCTTCTATGCGTTTCCCTTCTCTGGCATTGTTTCTGGCAAGCCACAACGCATATGTACCTTGGACCATAACCGCACGCTCATCGTCCGAGGCCCTCTCGAACCAGGACAGTAGCCAATTCGACAACGCACTCTGGGGGTAGACTGACTCCGGTGGGATCGCCACCGGTACCCCCAACTCCGAGTGCATTATCTTCCAGAACTTCGCCGAATGATGGCAGCCCCAGAAGCGGTGGTAGATCGTTTCCTCCCTGCCACAAGCAACACAGAAAACACCATGTTTTATCTTCCTTCGTCTCAATTCATCTCCTACCGCCAGCCCGTTCCTGATCATCCGCCACATATGGATCTTCACCTTACCCGGTGCCATTGTATCCCACAGCTTTAGCCATGCCTTATGGTCCGCCACCGAGGAGGAAGAACCCGGCTGTCCGGTTCTCACCCTCTTCTGACTCATCCTTAAGTGGTATGCCGATCGGACGGAGAAAAATCTGTTTTTTGTAAAGTTCCATGACAAGTAGTCCCTCACCTCTTGCCCCCCCCACTGGTATTTGTAGAATCTCATCCGCTTCGTCCGGGGAGAACATTTCCTGCAACTTGTCTCTGTCCCACGATATCCCATCATCTTGGAGAAGGTCACCCACATGAGTAATGCCGCTGATGAACCGTTGGCCCAGTGGCCTCAGGCTACCCTTCCGCGGAATCCAGTTATCGTGGTGAATTGATATCCGTGAGCCGTCTCCAATTCTCCATATCAGTCCATCGTTTAGCAAGTCACGTCCATGCAAGATACTCCTGAAAGTATAGGAGCCCCCAGTGGGGCATGTAGCATTCAGAATTGAACCGTCGGGGAAGTACCTTGCTTTTAGCACCCTGCCGCATAACGATCCCGGCACCTGGAACAAACGCCATGCTGCCTTAGCAAGCATAGCTTGGTTGAAAGCCTCCGGATCCCGGAAGCCAAGTCCACCCTGCTGTTTACGTGTGCACATTTTTTCCCATCCAATCCAATGCACTTTCTTTCGACCATCCGCTTCACCCCACCAGAAGTTTGAAGATATAGATGACAGATTCCCGCACATTTTCTTTGTGAGTTGGAAGCAGCTCATGGTGAAAGTTGGTGTAGATTGGAGACCGGATTTTACTAACACTTCACGGGCCATTTTCGACAAGCCTTGCCCCTTCTAGCCAGAAACCTTTCCCTTGGCACTATCCTTGACGTATTTGAAAGCCCCATCCTTTGACCTCCCAACCACTGTAGGAAGTCCAAGATACCGTTCGCTCAATGCTTCATCCGGTATTTGCAGAACTTGTTTCAGCTCCTCCTTCGCCTCCTCAAGGGTACCCTTACCGAAAAAGATAACCGATTTCTGAAGGTTTACCTTTTGTCCCGAAGCTACCTCATAGTCATGCAGAATCGCCACCAACGTCACAAAGCTCTCACTTGAGCCCTCGAGGAAGACCACACTGTCATCGGCAAAAAGGAGATGGGTGATCATTGGTCCACCCCCTCCAAAGGACACTCCTTTGAGTCTGTTCTCTCCTTGGGCATGCTTCAACAAAGCCGAGAAGCCCTCCATGCAAAATAGGAACAGATAGGGAGAAAGAGGATCCCCTTGTCGTAATCCACGTGATGGGACGAAGCTGTCTGACATATCCCCATTAAGCTTGACCTTGAACGTTGCCGTTTTCACACATCTCATAATCATCTCTGTCCAGTGACCAGAGAAACCAAACTTACGCATCATTTGCTTGAGGAAGTCCCACTCAACTCTATCATATGCCTTCATCATATCAAGTTTAACCGCACATATGGGTTTCCTCCTCTTTCTTTTCCGAATAGCATACACACACTCGTAAGCCACCAACACATTATCAGTGATTAATCAGCCCGGCACAAACGCACTTTGTTCGTCCGAGATTATGAAAGGGAGCACCCCTTTAAGGCGGTTGGCCAGTGCCTTCGCCGCGATTTTATAGAGGACATTGCAGAGACTAATGGGCCTGAACTGCGACATAAGCTCTGGTGACTTCACTTTCGGGATCATAACTAGTACAGTATCATTAAAACCTTCAGGAGCGGACGTGCCTGCAAGGAAGCCCCGCACCGCACCGCAAACATCATCTTTCACCAGCACCCAATGGCGTTGGTAAAACATGGCCGGGAGTCCATCCGGGCCAGGCGCCTTTGACGGCCCCGTCTGGAATAAAGCCACCTCAATTTCTTTGTCAGTAAAGGGCGCGCAGAGCTTTTCATTCATTTCATCACTTACCACATTTTCGATATGTTGAAGAACGTTTTCCGCATTCTGTGTTCCCTCCGAGGCAAACAACTGTGCATAAAACTGGGCTGCCATGGGTCTCATTCCATCATCATTCGTACATTTTGACCCGTCTTGCCTCCGTAAGGCCTTAACAGTATTCTTCCTCTTCCGGTGTGAGGCCCGGTTTTGGAAGTACTTAGTATTCTGATCTCCACCTTGGAGCCAATCCACGCGCGAGCGCTGCTTGTAGTACACCTCCTCTCTTTCATATAGTTCATGAAGTTGGTCTTCTATAATTTTGATCTCCTGCCGGTAGCCCGTCCGAGAAGCCCTCATTTTTGCATCGACCAGTTGGGCTTTTAGAAGCTTGATTTGCCGTTGGATCGAACCAAAAACCTTTCGGCTCCAGCCTTGCATAGCTGCCGACGTAGCTTTAACGGTGCTGCATGCCGCCGCCAGCCGATCCTCCCACTGATTGGCTGCCTGCGCTTTCTGATACGTCCAAAACGTATCTATAATTTCTGCTTGCTCCATGCCACTTTTGGGTGATATTGCTATAATATTCATACACTTCCATACACTTTTGATCATATTTGGACTAACTTACTAATCCAGTGCACCCCAGTGCCAGTTTCTGTTTTCGGCTGTTTTTGTATTTCAGGTTTTCACGTTTCGAGAACTGCCCAGAAAAATCCAGAAAAATTATATAAAAAATCAGCGATCCGGAAACAACACTGCCTCCTAAGGGCAGCCTAGGGGGGGCCACAGGGGCTCCAGGCGCCCTGTGGGCGCGCCCCCCTGGGCCGCGCCGGGGGGGGGGGGGGGGGG
>LR738710.1:67192113-67202432 GCA_902687465.1 Secale cereale
GGGGGGGGGGCGCCTGGGCCCCCCGAAGCCCGTCCGATGCCCCCCTTTGGCATATATTTAGAGGGACCTCCGAAACCCTCAGGACAGGACTTCTTTTCGCGATCCCATCTCTGTTCCGCCGCCGCCGCCGCTTCCATGATCGGGAGCACCAGGAGAACTCTTCCCGGCACCCTGCCGGAGGGGAGGATCACCACCGGGAGCTTCTCCACCACCATGGACGCCTCCCGGATGACTCGTGAGTAGTCTCCCTTGGACCATGAGTCCATGACCAGTAGCTATGTGATGTTCTCCTCCCGTTCTTGTGCTTCACTAATTAGTCCTCGTGAGCTGCCCTACATGATCGAGGCACCTATGTAATCCTTATGCTGTTGCTATGTTGAGTTTGCTGGGATCCGATGGATTATGAGATTATGTTCAGATTGATCTTGAGTAATATATTTGATTCACCTCTATTGTATTTTAGTTCATAAGTAATTCTTGCATGTTCTCCGTTGTTGCTTATTGCTTTGGCCGAGTAGTAGGTAGTGACTCCAAGAGGGAACGTTATGCTCAATTGTGGGTTCATGCCCCTCGATGACTAGCTTGAGTGACAGAAACATGAGTCTAGGGGATGTGATGTTGCCACAAGGGGGAAAACAACGGTGCTTGTGCCCGCGGGTGCAAGGATTGCTTACTTTACGCAAAGTTCTATTAATGCAGTTGTCTGTTGCATTGAGTTTACACTATGGGTGGGACTCCCAACTTAATACCAGCGAGATGTTCTGGATAGATATCTCAAGGTGGATGATTAGTAGTAGATATTGATGGATTTCGGTGTACTTACTTTGGCGTACCGCCCATGCTTTGAACCTCAACCTTTCTTGCAATGTAGTCAGCATTGGCTTGCGTTCGTGGTCCTGTCAATTGCCCAGCTGTAATTTATTTACCTCGCATAGCTGTTTTATCGTCTTTTGGGAGAGAGACATCACTAGTGAACATCATGAGACTCCGGTCCATATTACCATCATTGATCACATCCACTATTTACTTTCCGTTATTTACCTACTATCGCAAAAACTATCTATCACTACTATCACTGCTTTTAACCCTTTGTGAACTACAAGGCCGGAGAGATTGACAACCTCTCTGTACTCGTTGGGAGCAAAGTTATTTGTATCTGTGTGCAGGTCCACGTTGGTTGCTACTAATCTGGCGCCGTAGCAATTGACACTTACCTGTTGAACCTAGGAGTCTCTGGGGAATTGATCCTTGGCATCTTTGCTAGGTGAAAACACTTCTACTTACTGCATCTTACACCTTCCACTTGGGGTAACCAACGAGGGGTTCGAGGCCCATCAAGGAGTATTTTCTGGCGCCGTTGCCGGGGACTCCACTCTTCAGGATAGGGGAGTTGCATGCTATCTTTTACCTTTCATTTTAGTCTTGTTAGTTTACTTTTCATTTTTGCTTTAGTTCCTTTTATCGAAAATCACAAAAATAGTTATCTTGCTTGCTTGCTACTATGGGTTCCACCGAGAACACCAAGTTGTGTGACTTCACTAGTCACAACAACGATGACTTTATCAGCACACCTATCACTACACCTGCCACTTCAGCACCTTCATATGAAATTAAACCTGCTTTACTTAACTTAGTCATGCGAGAACAATTCTCCGGTGCTGGAGATGATGCTGCTTTACACTTGAACAACTTTGTAGAACTTTGTGATATGCAAAAGTACCAAGAAATAGATGGTAATATTGTTAAGCTTAAGCTTTTTCCTTTCTCTTTGAGAGGAGGAGCTAAAATTTGGTTTCAGTCTTTGCCTAGAAATAACATAGATTCATGGTACAAGTGCAAAGATGCTTTTATTGGAAAATACTATCCACCTGCTAAAATTATCCAACTTAGAAGTAACATTATGAATTTTAAACAATTGGATAATGGACACGTTGCCCAAGCTTGGGAACGTATGAAATCTCTTATCAAGAACTGCCCTACTCACGGTTTGACTACTTGGATGGTTATCCAAACTTTTTATGCAGGCTTAAACTTTACCTCGCGGAACTTGTTAGACTCGGCCGCGGGAGGAACTTTTATGTCAACTACACTTGGTGCTGCCACAAAGCTTCTCGATGAGATGATGACCAACTATTCCCAATGGCACACCGGACGCGCTCCAACAGGTAAGAAGGTAAACTCTGTCGAGGAGACTTCCTCTCTTAATGAAAAAGTTGACTTGATCATGTCTCTACTTTCGAAGCAATCTACTGTTGATCCTCGTGATGTTCCTTTAAATTCTTTGATTGCTCAAGAACAAGTAGATGTGAACTTTATCTCTAGAAACAATTTTAACAACAATGCTTATAGGAGTAATTTTGGTAACAATCCTAGACCGTTCCCCTCTAACTCTTACGGGAACAACAATGCTTATCCTAGTACCAAGAACTCCAATACTGAACTAGAGACTATGCTTAGAGATTTCATCACTACCCAAAAATCCTTTAATAAGAATGTAGAAGAGAAACTACATAAACTAGATGATCTTTCTTTTAAGGTAGACCACTTAGCCAATGAGGTAAAATTGCTAAAAATTGAAACCTCTCCTCTTAAGGAGAGGGAAGTCATCCCTATTAATGCTACTCAAGTGCAAATTAATGAAAACATTAGGATGATGGCTAAGCTTAAAGAGAGATGGGCTAGAGAAAGGGAGGAAGAGGAAAGAATTAAGAGCCTTCCTACCCACCACACTGTTGCTACTATCCAAGTTATTGAGGATGTTCACACTCTTAGCACCCAATGTACTCCTGGTCCCAATGGACCTATTAATGGTGATGCTATAGAAACTACCAAACAAGTGAACCTTAAGGACACCACTACCACTTTACTTGATGCTCGTGACCTTGATTTTGATAATTGTACTCTTACAGAAGTTATTGATTTCCTTCACAAGATGTCTAGAGATCCCCGCACTAGCACGCTTAACCTTGCCTTCACAGAGCATATCACTAATGCTCTCATCAAAGCTAGGGAGGAGAAACTCAGAGTAGAAGCCTCCATACCTAGAAAGCTAGAAGATGGTTGGGATTCTACGATTAAAATTAAGATAAATAACTTCTCATGCTTTGCTTTATGTGATATTGTAGCTAGTACTTCTATTATGCCCAAAAGACTATATGATATGCTTAAATTGAAACCTTTTGATTCTTGTTCTTTTGGTAATGTTCTCGTTGATTCTTCCATAAAGACCTTTGGGGAGGATCGATGATGTTCTTATTGTTGTCAATGATAATTATGTGCCCGTTGATTTCACTATTATGGATATTGAATGTGATCCTTCATGTCCAATTATTTTGGGACGTCCCTTTTTGCGCACCATTGGTGCTGTCATTGACATGAAAGAGGGTAATATAAAATTTCAGTTTCCTCTCAAGAAAGGGATGGAACACTTCCCTCGTAAGAAGGTCAAGTTACCTTTTGAGTCCGTTGTACGGGCTAGTTATTCTTTTACTCTTGATAAAACTTGATCTTTGCATTATGCCTAGCTTAAAGGCATAAAAGAAAGCGCTTTTGGGAGGCAGCCCACATGAATAATTTTTTTTGTTTTTGTTGTGTCTTGATGTTGTTTACTGCTGTAGCACCATCATTATATCTTTGCTTTTCATATTTGTGACAAGTATAGCCTCCGATTGCTAGAAAGTTCAAAAGTTGTGAGGTGCTGTCCAGGAAACAGATTCTGTCCTTGGATAGAAAAATTCGTATAAAATCACCAGATCATCTTTTTGGTCTGAATTTTTTCGACAGCGTTCTCTATATAATTTTCCTTCGTGCTTCTGTTCTGAGTTTTTTGATTTGAGTTGCAGAAGTATCCCGAACAGGTCAATTACTGCCTGCTGTTCTGTTTTTCACAGATTCTGTCATGTTTTGCCTTACCTTCACTTTGCAAATTAAGAACTTGCTTTTTCTTTGCAAAAACCTTTTGGCAATCTTGAGAAACAGTAGAACTTCAAGAATATCCTTATTTCCAGCAAGGTATAATTATTTTATTAAGGGTACTAACCTCGCTAATCAGATTATGATGAGTTATGTATGAAGAGAGTTTTCAAGTGTGCGAGGGAAGATGATAAAAAGATTCAGGAGTGTCAAGCGCTCAAGCTTGGGGATGCCCCCGTGCACCCCCAAGAAATATTCAAGGAGACTCAAGCGTCTAAGCTTGGGGATGCCCCCGTGCATCCCCTTCTCCATCAACATTATCGGTTCGTCTTTTGTTCCACTATATTTTAATCACTTCATGTGTTATGTGCTATTCTTGGAGCGTCTTGCTTTTAGTTTTCTTTTTTGTTTTTCATAACGAGTCGGAACCCAGCATTCCTTTATGTGGGAGAGAAACACGCTCCACTTCTACCTAGAACATAACATAGAATTTTCATGTCTATCTATGCTGTGTGTGTTCTTTGTCTCTTAAATAGCTACTATCGTGCTTTGCTCTTAGTATTCATGCTTATCTTTTCAAGAGCTTTTATTTAGTTGGTTGCTTGAACTCTCTTTAATTATCATGCTCACCTTATTAAGAGAGTTTGCTTCCGTTGCATTGGTTAATGTGTCTATGATAAAGATGCTACTTGCATGATGGTGCTTAGTAGTTCAGGTTTTCTTATGGTTAATCTCAAATAGCTGGGGGGTTCCCAATGTGCTATTGGAGTACCAACTTGGTTTGTTTTCCTATGATATGGTATGGTTTAGTAATATCTTCCTTCGAGAATTTATTTTGATTGACTTGGCGTACGCTCACGCATATTTAAGACTGTAAAGAAAGTCTTTCAAGCCTTGATGATCTTTTATTTCTAAGTAGCGATATAACTACCATGCCTGATTCAATATTGCTTTGTCGCTCTGCATGATTATGACCGTCATTGCAATCTTAGTTGGTCGCTCCCAGTCTTTTTTGCTAACCTCCACCTGTACTAAGCAAACTAACCATGCAATACATAGCTCATGGGAAAGTAGGCTAAAAACTATTATGGTAAAGAATATGTTGCTTATGTATCTTATTTCTTATAAGTTGCTTGTTGAGCGGTAACCTTGTTTCTGGGGACGCCATCAACTGTCACACTTTTGGTGAATATCATGTGAGTTGCTATGCATGTTCGTCTTGTCCGAAGTATGGGTGATTTACCGTGGGTCGAATAACTATGCATATTGTTAGAGAAGAACATTGGGCCGCCAACCAAAGCCATGCATCATGGTGGAAGTTTTAGCTTGGACCTTAATCCTCAATCTCTTATGAGAACATGCTTATGCATTAAAGAGGAGTCCATCATCTATTTTCTATGTTGTCCCGGTATGGATGTCCTCAAGTTGAGATCTATCAAAAACGAGAAATCAAATGCGATCTATCTCCTTGGACCTTTGTACAGGTGGCATAGAGGTACCCCTTTGTGACACTTGGTTAAAACATATGCAATGCAATGATAACCCATGGGAATCCGAGCTAATTAGGACAAGGAGCGAGCACTATTAGTATTCGATGCATGAGGCTTGCAACTTATAGGATGTTTTATGCATGACACATATGAAGTACTACTACCGTTGACACAATTGCTTCCATGTTTTCAAAATAAAAAGCTTTAGCACTTAACCTTTCTTTTACCTTTGTGTTGAAGCACCAACTACTGAGAGCATGATTGTCATTCTGAGTGTAATGTGCATTGTCCCAAAGTAGCATTTTCTTTTGCATGATTGTGATATCGTTTATTCTGAAATGATTGTATCTAGTCATCACTTAAACCTTGAAGGTGCCCCTGCATTTATGTTTTGCATCACTAAAGGGGGCAAGCTAGATCTCACTTTATCATATTTGCACATCATGTTCATTGCAAATCTTTTTGATGTTTCAGTTTCATGTTGTAAAACTTTCAGTCATTTGTGATTTTCTCTTGAGACAACTTATTTATTTTAGAATCATTGTCTCAGTAAGCTTTTGTCATATGACTATGAGAAAGTCCTATATGGTTAATAGCATGTCACCACAGAAATTATTCTTGTTATCATTTACCTACTCGAGGACGAGCAGGAATTAAGCTTGGGGATGTTGATACGTCCAAAACGTATCTATAATTTCTGCTTGCTCTATGCCACTTTTGGGTGATATTGCTATAATATTCATACACTTCCATACACTTTTGATCATATTTGGACTAACTTACTAATCCAGTGCACCCCAGTGCCAGTTTCTGTTTTCGGCTGTTTTTGTATTTCAGGTTTTCACGTTTCGAGAACTGCCCAGAAAAATCCAGAAAAATTATATAAAAAATCAGCGATCCGGAAACAACACTGCCTCCGAAGGGCAGCCTGGGGGGCACAGGGGCTCCAGGCGCCCTGTGGGCGCGCCCCCCCTGGGCCGTGCCGGGGGGGCGCCTGGGCCCCCCGAAGCCCGTCCGGTGCCCCCCTTTGGCATATATTTAGAGGGACCTCCGAAACCCTCAGGACAGGACTTCTTTTCGCGATCTCATCTCTGTTCCGCCGCCGCCGCCGCTTCCAAGATCGGGAGCACCAGGAGAACTCTTCCCGGCACCCTGCCGGAGGGGAGGATCACCACCGGGAGCTTCTCCACCACCATGGACGCCTCCCGGATGACTCGTGAGTAGTCTCCCTTGGACCATGAGTCCATGACCAGTAGCTATGTGATGTTCTCCTCCCGTTCTTGTGCTTCACTAATTAGTCCTCGTGAGCTGCCCTACATGATCGAGGCACCTATGTAATCCTTATGCTGTTGCTATGTTGAGTTTGCTGGGATCCGATGGATTATGAGATTATGTTCAGATTGATCTTGAGTAATATATTTGATTCACCTCTTTTATATTTTAGTTCATAAGTAATTCTTGCATGTTCTCCGTTGTTGCTTATTGCTTTGGCCGAGTAGTAGGTAGTGACTCCAAGAGGGAACGTTATGCTCGATTGTGGGTTCATGCCCCTCGATGACTTGCTTGAGTGACAGAAACATGAGTGTAGGGGATGTGCTGTTGCCACAAGGGGGAAAACAACGGTGCTTGTGCCCGCGGGTGCAAGGATTGTTTACTTTACGCAAAGTTCTATTAATGCAGTTGTCTGTTGCATTGAGTTTACACTATGGGTGGGACTCGCAACTTAATACCAGCGAGATGTTCTGGATAGATATCCCAAGGTGGATGATTAGTAGTAGATATTGATGGATTTCGGTCTACTTACTTTGGCGTACCGCCCATGCTTTGAACCTCAACCTTTCTTGCAATGTAGTCAGCATTGGTTTGCGTTCGTGGTCCTGTCAATTGCCCAGCTGTAATTTGTTTACCTCGCATAGCTGTTTTATCGTCTTTTGGGAGAGAGACATCACTAGTGAACATCATGAGACTCCGGTCCATATTACCATCATTGATCACATCCACTATTTACTTTCCGTTATTTACCTACTATCGCAAAAACTATCTATCACTACTATCACTGCTTTTAACCCTTTGTGAACTACAAGGCCGGAGAGATTGACAACCTCTCTGTACTCGTTGGGAGCAAAGTTATTTGTATCTGTGTGCAGGTCCACGTTGGTTGCTACTAATCTGGCGCCGTAGCAATTGACACCTACCTGTTGAACCTAGGAGTCTCTGGGGAATCGATCCTTGGCATCTTTGCTAGGGGAAAACACTTCTACTTACTGCATCTTACACCTTCCACTTGGGGTAACCAACGAGGGGTTCGAGGCCCATCACTTCCCTCCATGCACTGTTGACCATCTCCTCATAACCCTCGTGTCTCGTCCATGCAGCTTCATACCTAAATCGACGCTGGTTTCTCGCTCTTTCAGGACCATTCGAAACGAGGGCCTTGATTATTAGTGCTTGATGGTCCGACTCTTCTGTCATAACATGAATCACTTCTGTGGCTGGGAAAGCATGAGCAAAATCCGCGTTGCATGTTGCCCTATCCAGTCTCACTTGTATATTATCTCCAGCACCCCGCTTGTTATCCCATGTAAAAGGGTACCCTGAGAAACCTAGATCTGCCAGCCCGCAGTCGGACAAGCAATCTCCAAACATTTCCATTTGCGCCCTACTTCTCGGATTACCTCCTTGTTGTTCGTCTTGTTGTAGAGCTTCATTAAAATCTCCTGCACAAATCCATGGAAGATTGTCTTGGTTCCGCAGATAGCGCAAAACCTCCCATGTTTTGGATCTTTTCTCAGCACACGGTTCTCCATAGATTCCAGTGAACCTAAACGAGACAGCGTCGCAAACCATGGCCGCATCAATATGGTATTGGCTCCACGGCCTAACGTTAACCTCAACATGGTCTCTCCACCAGAGCGCAAGACCCCCACTTTTTCCTTTGCAATCGACCGCAACTCCTTTAGTAAACCCCAAGCTCCACTTAAGTCTGTCCATGGCTCCCGCTCTCTTTTTAGTTTCTGATAAGAAAACCACCGCTGGGTTGTATGACCTAATCAGGTCCCGAAGTTCGCCAACTGCCGAGTCCAACCCCAACCCTCGGCAGTTCCAGGCCATGATGATCATTGTTCTTGGCGGCCCCGCTCCCCGGCAGGGTCCGCCGGCATTTGGACTAGTTTCGTGGGAAGGTCGGTATCAGTCCAGGACATTTCTGGCATGGTCTGACCGTTGTGCGGCCCCTTTCCATTAGGAGCCACTGCTAGCTTAATCTCTTCGCTTAGCTTTGACATGATGCGATCGTTGTCCCTGTTGTTTATCAAAACATGTAGTTATTGGCACTTGGCCCAACTAGCTCTAGTAATGAGATCCCATGGTTACATTTGTGTGGGAAAGGGGGAGAGCTGAGGGATTATCGGCCGTCGGATTGTCTTTTCAAACGAGTGACAGCCGTTGGATATGGGGCACAATTGGTCCTAGTCGTTGCATTGAACTGAGATTGAAACTATGCACAATAATTTATTTTTCTCACCTTCGATCTGCTATGTTGTCTCACTGGCATGTGGGGCATGATGTTGATGCTGTGTGGTAGAAATCTGCGGTTACTGCTCCCGTGGTTTCTAGATCCTGCCGAGGGCACGGATAGAGTTCCGTGTGCTGGGTGTGGATTCATGGTTAGGGGACGGATAGGGACAAGGAGGGCGTGTACTTCTCTACTTCCGACTCCTCACTTCGTCTGATTGGATCAGAACCCTAGCCGCCACTCCCCCCTTCACTCACTCCTTGCAGCCACCACGCTCCCTTCCTTCTCTCCTCCCTATTCCACTCCCATCGCTAAGCTCACTGCCGTCCCATAGAGCTCTCCCCTTGCCGTCACCGGGGAAACAATGCAGGCAGCCGCTCACGTTGTTGACCCAAAGAGAGGAGCACGCCTTCGAGACGACCCCTATTTACAATTTTGGTTATATTTGGCCAGATTGTTTTTAGGAACACAATGCAAACACCAACGCTCACATACATTCACTCCTATTTGAGATTGACGAAATCAGCGCACTGCCTTCTAGTCGTCAGGAATTTTATTTCCAACAGAACGAACCATAATTTTATCTGGTCCAGGTGCAATATGCCATAATAGCATCAATTCAGCATGGATTAATAGCAGTGGCGGACATCAAATTTTGTTGCGGACGGTACAAAGTGCCCACCATTGGTACATAAAATTCCTATGGGGGGTAGCGACGCCCGCCCGCCATTGCTAATGGGCTACCACTGGCGGGCAGCGCGACCGCCACTGATGTCATGTTAGCAGTGGCGGAAGGTCAGTGGCGGGTGCCCCTGAGAGCCTTGCCCACTACCATTAGGCTTTTTCCACCTGCCACTTCTAGGAATTCCTGCAATATAGTGGGATCTCGATCCCATCGTGGTCATGAGGGTAGGGCAGGGAAGAGGAGCGGGATCCACTTGATGTGCAATGGCGCGATCGGCCCCATTCCTCACATCCCAAGCTATCTCATATGCATGCGGAAAGCACATGCTCAAGTTCATCCATAAAGAGTCGTCCGATGGCTCGGTCGGTTGAGATTTCAAGGCTCAAGGTTTATAATTTCCATACATGCCATTATCTTTGCATTTTTTGCGTCGCGACCTAAATGTGAAGGAACTCCGTGTATTATAGGCTGTGGTGGAGGTATGCGAGGTCAATGGGAAAAAGCCGTGGCCGAACAGGAGGAGCGACTACAGGTTGAAGTGACAGCTAGAGAGAAGAGGCAGCCGAATAGAAAGAAGTAATGCTGACCGAAAAGCCGGAAAGAGAGAAGCTCGCGTTTTAGTTAAAGGATAGTACTCTCCCATATCACTAGTGCAGAACCGGGCAATAGCACCGGTTCGTAAGGCCCTTTAGTGTGGTCACTAAAGCCCCCCCCCCCC
>LR738710.1:67202553-67234045 GCA_902687465.1 Secale cereale
CCCCCCCCCCCCCCTTTAATTAGTACCGGTTCAGCACGAACCGGTGCTAAAGGGCAACCACGTGGCACGAGCCAGCTCCGTGGGCCGGGAGCCCTTTAGTACCGGTTGGTAAACTACAAGGTTTGGGGGATTTTTGGTTTTGTGATTTCTTTTTCATTTAATTTTGCGTTTTTCATTTAATTTTTTTCATTTGCTGGTATTTTACGATACTACACATTGTACACATTATGCATATGAGGAGCGAGAGTACGTACTCCCAGGAGTACACAACTATTTTCCTATATATATATATATATATATATATATATATATATATATATATATATATATATATATATATATATATATATATATATATATATATCATCAAATGTCTCACACAAACCCACCAATATATTCACATATACACACATGTATAGCTATATACAATTTCTCCTACATTTTGCCTTCGGAGCCAGTGGCATTAGCTTAATTGGTGCCTTCGAAGCATGAT
The DNA here is from genome assembly GCA_902687465.1 of Secale cereale. NCBI lineage: Eukaryota > Viridiplantae > Streptophyta > Magnoliopsida > Poales > Poaceae > Secale > Secale cereale. The sequence continues at coordinate 67,203,047 of LR738710.1, forward strand.
GACAATTGGAAGTGGTTCATGGGGGTGGTAGCAGGTAATGGTATTCTCCCTTCGGATTTATGACCTGGTCGAGCAAAAATCCCGCTATTTCCTCTTGAAGTGCTTGTACGCGCTCCGTTTCTAGGAGCTTGTCCCGCATTTCTTTGAACTATTAAGAAGGAGATCAATATGCATGTTTATTAGTTGTGTGACTAGATATCGATAATGGTGTAAAAATTGTGAATAGTGTTCTGACAAACGTAGCCATTCCTGTCTTTGAGATCTGCTCCTTTCGGACGTCATCATGCGAATATTCTCGCAAACGCAGTATGCACACGGATCAGTCCCCTACGCCTGCTTCAGGGCCTTTAAGCGAATGGAATTTGATCAGATAATAATTAATCAAGCATGATAATTAAAAAGATAATGGCAGCTAGCTAGCTAGCTAGTACTACTTAATTACTTACCTTGGGTCGAAACCATTTTAGGCTTTGTTTCCATTCTCCTGGAGTGACGCTGATGAACCTTTCCCAAGCCCTGCCCGCCGACAAAGAAAATGAATAAATGGGTTATTAAATAGTTCATATCAGGAAATGACGAACTAAATAGGCCGAGATATATAGTTACTAATGATTGAAATTACCTGTTGACTGTCCCTTTCAAGATGGTGTAGTCACTTTGTTTTTTAAGTAGTGAGTCGAGTAGTTCAACTGTTCCGGCGTCTTAATTAAGCGGATATATGTAAGCAAAAACATGTAGCTAGCTAGTAGGCAAAAAACAGAGAATTTGTAGTACAAGAGAGTATGACTCACTGGAAGTTGTAAGGAAGTAGTATATCATCATTGTATTTGAGGCACTTCAAGAACTCTAGCATGTTGTCATCTACATGCTTTTTATAATATTCACCTAGTTTCCATGTGTATTCATTAACGGTGTTTGGGTCAATGAACCCAATGCCATAGCGTCCACATTTTTTCATTTCATACATCTTCATCCTGCATAATACCACAGAAAAGAATATAGTGAGGATAATTACAGGTAATGATTGATCAAAAGGATCACTACAGCTAGCTTGAGACTTAAATTACAGAAAGAGATCACTTACAAACAATAGCAACTGACGATAGATTTGTCGAGTGCGTCTTGATTGTATAACTGAAACAGTTCATTATACTCAACGGACACAACGCTCTCATGGTAGTAATGATCCTTCTTGACTTCCACCATGAGGGACACTCGATTGGAACTCTTGGTAATGTCCATGTACCATTGATGCAATTCATACATTCTCATTGGGAGCTTCTTGAGTTTTCGTCCTAAACCCTAATAATTCGAAAGAGATTGTCCATTTTGTACACGAAGTGCATCCAGTTTTTATCGTGACCCTCTCTACTTTTTTGCACATGCCATGTGGGTGAAATGATGATACCATGCCAAGTTTCAACCTTTTCAGAGTTCAATTTGTACTGCTTTTCAATTTCACGGTCATTTAGCTCTCTCAAAACAAATCATCAGTAAATGAATGAAAAATACCAAATGAATTCAGAAAGGGCTGATAATTGATGATGTGGGTTTGAATGGTGCATTTTGAACACACAAAAACTCTAGAGTTCAAGAAAATGCAATGCCTTTGTATCATATGAGTTTTCGTCCTAAACCCTGATACTTCGAAAGAGATTGTCCATTTTGTACAAGAAGTGCATCCAGTTTTTGCCGTGACCCTCTCTACTTTTATGCACATGCCATGTGGGTGAAATGATGATACCATGCCAAGTTTCAACCTTTTTAGAGTTCAATTTGTACTGCTTTTCAATTTCATGGTCATTTAGCTCTCTTAAAACAAATCAGTAAATGAATGAAAAATACCAAATAAATTCAGAAAGGGCTGATAATTGATGATATAGATTTGAATGGTGCATTTTGAACACACACAAAGTCTGGAGTTCAAAAAAGGCGCAATTCTCGTTAATTAACTTCAAGCCTTTCGGAAGAGTATACAAAGCACTGCACATAGCTCCGTGCAGTCTACACTATTCCTCAAGATTTGAAGCTAAGCAACGTGCAGGTGAACATTGCGCCTCTCCCACATTGTCTGTGCACTCAAGGCTTATAAACCGCTCCTAGTGCCTCTCTCTTGGCGAGGTGGGACTAAAAATCAGCTTACTAAGATACTCTAGTACCGGTTCATGCCATGAACCGGTACTAAAGGTGCCTAGCCTGACAACAGCCTGACACATCATCATTAGTATCGGTTCGTGGCATGAACCGGTACTAGAGAGGTTGCCCACGAACCGGCACTAATGATCTCCGCCCGCCTAGTCGTTGGAACCGGTACGGTACTAATTAATTGTCCAGTTTGTACATGAAGTGTATTCAGTTCAAAAAAATGCAATGCCTTTGTACATGTTATGTGGGTGAAATGATGATACCATGCCAACTTTTAACATTTTCAGAGTTTATTTTGTAGTGCTTTTCAAATGATGTTAAAAAATGCATTGACCATCATTGATCTTTTTGTGTACAATTTAAATTGTCAATAGGAGTCCTCACCGGTTTAGGAACTGGTGATGACTCCTATTGCAGCCACAAATCCTACACATAGAGTTCAATAAAGACCAAGTGGTTGTGATAGTCTGAGAAATAACATATTTAAGCTGGTAAAATCTCTGTTAGACGAGCGAGGTGGGACCAAAAAAGCGCTGTAGAACGAAGTGAGTAGAACCCTTTTGTAACGGTTCCTGGCACGAACCGGTACTAAAGGTTCTGGTGGGCCCCCAGCCTAACCACAACCTGCAATAGCCTCTTTAGTACCGGTTCGTGCCAAGAACCGGTACTAAATGTTCATCACGAACTGGTACTAATGATCGCCGCCGGCCTAGCCTCTGGAACCGGCACTAATGATCCCATTAGTGCCGGTTCAGTTGCAAACCGGGACTAATGAGCTCTACATTGGACCATTTTTCTACTAGTGTATAGACGCCTATCCATATTAACCGATTGACCAACTTGAAACAATGTTGATGTGTCAACCCTTGTCCTCGGTAGGGATTACGGGAAATGTAGGAGGTCCTAATGATGCACGCGGCCCTCCCCCTACTCCTTCAGAATTGTCGGGTATCTTATGTTTTGTGTTCGTTGATGGACGATGCAGTGGACTTTGTGAACTGGTTGTAAATTATGTTTTAAACTTGTCGTGAGCTATATTGTGAACTTGTTGCTATATATGAGCTTGGTTCGAATGTGATGTCACTTTGAGCTATGTAGATGTCACACTGTTTATATTTGATATGTGATTTGTTGTGTTGTGAAATTATCCCAAACAGTATATGTGTTGTTTGTGAATTACATGGACTTAGGACAGAGAACAGATATTTGAGTGTTGTGTTGGTACATTTTGCCAAGTACTGCACTCGGCAACATAAGGATTTGCCGAGTACACATCTCCGCAAATGATGTGCACTTAGCATCTTTCTAGAGCACTGCAGCACTCGGAAAGACATGACATGTGGGAAGAGCTGAGCACATCTGAACAACTCTGCCGAATATCTCAGAGAGGGTGCTCGGTAGACATTTACTACGAGGGAAAAGTGTTTTTGTAAATATTTTGCCAAGTACGTGGAGCTCATGAACTTGCAAAGCTAGGCTACGAGTGTGATGTTAATCTACCCATGTTGTGGGAAGCTGATGTACCGCCATATGTGGCCATAGTTGTACCGGGCGAAATGCCAGACTCGCTGTCGTGATAAACTTATGCTTTAGCCCTAAAAAAAAGAGTCTCGGCAAAGGTGGACTGTATGTCACAGAGCGGTCACGGCGCCATCAACTGCAAACGGCCGTGCCACGTGGCTCATCTTTGTCGGCTACCGTCGCTAGGATCTCGGCATACGTTCTGTAAGCCGAGTTCTTTCGTCTGGGCCGAGTTCGTCCAGCCGGGGGCTCGGTAACATCTCACATATGGGATGCCCTACTGTTTGCCGAGAACCGTACTCGACTTACACAACTTTTGCTGTGATACCGTGTTTCCATAATATAGAAGAATGTTTGGGATCAAAAAAGATTACAATGTGTGCAGAAAAGACTACAAAGAATGGAATACGTGGCACCACAAGGGGCTGAATAGACAACTAAAATAAACCATGAGGCTGAAAGGACATGGTTCATTGTGCAGCAAAAATACGGTTGGACTCTGAGCAGCAGCAGCAGGTTGTTGGTGCACGCGCGCTGTCATTTGGGTTCAAATTAAGTGGTGATTCCTAATTAGTTGGGGATGGAGCACACGGTCCTGACCTGGCCCTGAGAGCCAGTCAACGGGCTGAGGTTGGCCATCTTCACCATGGCGGAGGCGAAGGCGCTAAAGAAGGCGGCCTGGCTAGAAGCGAAGGCATTAACGATGCCTTCGGTGGCACCGGCGGGTGCGGTGGTGGCGTTGTAGAGCACCTGGTCGGAGTGAAGCAGGCCCTTCTCGGACTGGAGGTTGACGAAGAATTCGTTGTTGAACAGGTCCGGGTTCGGGGGGGTCGCCGTGTCGTCATCGAGAGGGGCCAGGTTGGTGTCGCCGCCGGACTGGGGGCAGCTGAGCTTGAGCTTGGTCGCGTAGGTGGCGTTGATGTTGGGCTCGTTGTAGAGCCTGCCCCTGAAGTTCTGGCACCGCGCCATCCCAATGGTGTGGGCGCCGGAGAGGGCGACCATATCGGTCAAGTTGAAGCCCTTGCCGGCGAAGCTGGCGTTGAGGCCGGCGACGTCCAGGAACGGCCCAGGCAGGTCCTGGTTGGCCTGTGCCACGCTAGCCGTGGCGGAGTCCCTCCTCCCCAGCTTAACCTCCCACGAAGGCCCTCCCACCTGTATAATATATATTGATATGCATCAGGAACAGTACAAATTGATCGCGTGTCTACTTGGCACGCGATCGAGCAAATAGTGGTGATCGATCATTTTCTTACCGCGACGACGGAATCGCGGGCGGCGACGGCGAGGATGTCGGCGCAGGAGACGACGGGGCCGTTGTTGCTGTAGGGCTTCTTGCAGACGGCTTCCACATCCTTCTTGATCTGTTCGATGACCTCGAAGCCACGCAGCGATCCCACGTTCCCGAATGCGCCCCGCTCGTTGCCACCCACGCTAGTCTCGTTCAGCAGAACGGACGCGTCACAGCCCTGCATGCATGTACGTAGCCAAGCACGGTCGTTAGCCACTACTACTAGGTAGGTGTTCAGCAAATGAACAAAACCGAAACAACACAAGAGCCGAGTGTTTAACACCATCTCGACCGAAGCCATGATATCGCGAGAGTAATAAAATTCATGTGGTGTTGTGGGTGAATTGTAACAAACTCTATTCTTTCTTATTTAATGAATGAGGCAAAGTTTTTTACTTCATTTTAAAAATAAACCTGGCTATAGAAGTATGTGAAAAACTTGCCTGGACAAAGCAGTCATGGAAGTGAAGCCGGAGCAGCGACGCGGCCATGCGGCGGTCGCTCGCCACGGCCGCCGCCACGCCGGCCTGGATTTTGGAAAGAGCCGAAGGGCACGACTTGTCGTAGTACGTCGACGACAGCTGCGCCGACACCGCCGTGGCCAGGCACAGGAGCAACACGACTGATAGAGATGAAGATGCCATGACAACTACCTGTGGATAGGGAGGTTTTGCGGTGGATGAGGATGTAATGCCCTTCATTCCATGCAGATATATATAGCCGCTCCCAGGCTTGGCCATTCCTGGGGTTTTCTCGGGCGGACGGCGAATAACGTGGTGCCCAACTGGCGTTCCATGTGCTAGCCGTTCGATCTCCATATATTTTCCCGCCCTTTTTCTGGGCTGTCCTATTGTTGCAGAATGATTTTGCAAGGAGTTGACTTGGACATTAGCAAGTAGCCATGTTTTGCCAAATAATGCACGGATGTAACATGCATAGCTAGAGCGCCTTGGAGTCAACGAAATTCTAAAACTACATAATATTTCTTTTGAATGCTCAAAAGCAATACGTGTGCTCTTAGTTCCTACTCCCTCCGTCCCATAATATAAGAGCGTTTTTCGACACTATAAGAGCGTTTTTTTTCACTAGTGTAGTGTCGAAAACACTCTTATATTATGGAACAGAAGGAGTAAAGTATTTTTTCAAACAAAAAAATATATTCCATTCTACATCATTATATGGTATAGCTTTGTCCCAAGTACACTTCTCTATATTAATCCCGCAAAATAGAACTTCTCTATATTAATGTACCAAGCATCGTGCACGGATGTGCACATACTAAGCTAGTAGCTGGAGAGGCGGGCTCGTAACCTGCTTAGGGCACATGGTGACTATTCTGGTGGCCAGGTGGCCATCCATCCTGCTACCTGTTCGATGATGGTTGCTGTTCTTAATCTTTTCCCTTCCCTTTTTCTGGGTGTCATGGTGCCGTATTTCGTGTAGGTCGAATGCATCGTCCATGGTTTTATCATGAATAGTCAAATTAACCAGCTGTTGCAGAAAGATGTTGCAAGAAGTTGACTTGGATATTAGCAAGTAGCCATGTTTTGCTAAATCATGCATGGATGTATCATCCATAGGGGTGCATTGAAGTCAACGAAATTTCTAAAAGTACATACTATTTTCCTTTTGAATGCTCAAAAGGGATGTACTCATAATTCTTACAAGTATTTTCAAACAAAAAAAAAATACTTCCTGTACGCGCTCGTGACTATGGTACTGGCCATGTGGCCATCCATCTGCAAGCTAGCAGTTCGATGACCGTTGCTGCTCTTCATCTTTTCTCTTTCCTTTTTCTTGGTGTCATCCTGTTGTATTTCGCTTAATTAGCTCGAGTGCATCATGCAAGGAGCCAAGGATGTACCATGAATTGTCAAATTAACCAGCAGTTGCACATTGCAGAATGATTTTGAAGGGAGTAATACAGAGCACGATTATCAGGCATGGAATATTCATGGTTGCTTCAACGTCTTAGATGATTAAGCCCTATATATCATAGGACATAACATGCATATGTGTCATTCTGCATTCGACGTATCCGATGCTCTCTATGATTACCCAACCTCCGAATGTAGATATCCAAGAGACGATTCTACGAGCAAGAATGGTGGATAAAAATACATTTAATCTTCTAATTGCCAATTAAGGGTATCGATGGCTAATTGGCTATACAGTATTTCTTCTACAGTGCACATGGCCGTATATGATTGATCTGGTGCTGGGCATTAACGCGGTCCCTGGCATATATATGATCCCCAAATGGAGCTTCATACGGTGGTTCATGCAACCTCTGTTAGAATCATGCCTCATATGTAAACATCGAAGGAAGCGTTGAACCCTTTGCTCGGGCCGCATGTCTATTTATATCATGGGTGCCGTGGCTTACAAGGCGATCGAGGGAGAGACCGATTGAGATCGGTTACAGGAGATAGAGGATAAGAGAAGATTACAACAGAAGAAGAGATAGAAGGAAACTAGGTTTAAACGGCTAGTCTATCTCTATACAATATCATCTAACACTCCCCCTCAATCTAAACCTCAAGAAACTTTTGCAAGGTTAAGATTGTACTTGAACTCATCTAACCTCCTCATAGTAAGAGGCTTGGTGAAGCCATCAGCAAGTTGATCTCCAGTAGGTATAAACCGAATGTCAAGTAACTTTTGAGCTACCCTTTCTCTGACAAAGTGGAAATCAACTTCAATATGTTTGGTACGTGCATGAAAGACAGGATTAGCTGAAAGGTAGGTTGCACCAATATTATCACACCATAACCTAGCAGCTTGTGGAGCTTTGATCCCAAGTTCATAAAGCAATGTTTGTATCCACATCACTTCTGCAGTAGCATTTGCCAAAGCTTTATATTCAGCCTCTGTACTTGACCTTGAGACAGTAGCCTGTTTTCTTGCACTCCATGATATAAGATTAGTTCCCAGAAACACAGCAAAACCACCTGTAGATCTTCTATCATCAGCACACCCTGCCCAGTCTGCATCAGAATAGGCAGTAACAAGTAGAGATGGAGACTTGGTAATCTGAAGTCCAAGTCCTTCAGGAAACTTAAGATATCTTAGAATCCTCTTAACTGCAGTCCAATGAGTTGTCCTAGGTGCATGTAAATACTGACATACCTTATTCACAGAGTAAGAAATATCAGGACGTGTAAGAGTTAAATATTGTAAGGCACCTACAACACTTCTGTAATTAGTTGCATCCTCTGGTCCAAGTGCTTCTCCACTCTCAATTGTAAGTTTTTCAGAAGTTGAAACTGGTGTACTCACAGGTTTACAAATTTGTAGACCTACTCTTCTGAGTATATCAGTAGTATATTTTTCTTGTGTAAGAAGTATACCATCCTTGACTTGCTTCACCTCAATACCAAGAAAATAGTGAAGATCTCCCAAGTCTTTGAGAGCAAACTCTAACTTAAGATCTTTAAGCAAACAAGTAGTAGCATCAGCACTTGAACTTGCAACAATTATATCATCAACATAAACAAGCACAAATATGGTGATACTGTCTCTATGATAGAAGAACAATGAAGTATCTGCCTTTGATGATGTAAATCCAAGTTGTTGCAACTGCATGCTCAACTTTGAATACCAAGCTCTAGGGGCCTGTTTTAAACCATATAAGGCTTTATCCAACTTACAGACATAATGTGGTGTGCTTTGACTTTCATATCCAGGTTGATGCCGCATGAACACTTCTTCCTCAAGAACACCATGAAGAAACGTGTTCTGAACATCTAGCTGTCGTAAACTCCAACCTCTGGAGATAGCAATAGATAATACAAGTCGAATAGTAGCTGCCTTAACAACAGGACTAAAAGTATCTTCATAATCAATACCAAATCTCTGCTTAAATCCTTTGGCAACTAGTCTAGCCTTGTATCTATCTATACTTCCATCAGATTTTCTTTTTATCTTATATACCCATTTGCAATCTATAATATTGATGCCTTTCTTCTGAGGTACTAAATGCCAAGTCCTATTTTTCATGAGAGCATTATATTCATTATCCATAGCCTCTTTCCATTCCTTATGAGCTAAAGCATCATGCAAATGATTTGGTTCTCCAACACTACTAAGAAAAGCACGTTTGACTTTGTCATATCGAACCGTACCATCGGTAAATTTTCTTTCTTTGACAATACCTGACTGTGACCGAGTGTGTCGACGAAGAGGCTGAGGTACCACTGTTGATGTAGCCACAGAAGATCCAGGTGCAGAAGGAACATCCGCAGAAGATCCGGGCGCAGGACCTGAGGAAGATCCTGTTGGGGAACGTAGTATTTTAAAATTTTCCTACGATCACGCAAGATCTATCTACCAGATGCGTAGCAACGAGAGGGAAGAGTGTGTCTACGTACCCTCGTAGACCGGAAGCGGAAGCGTCAAGTGACGTGGTTGATGTAGTCGAACTTCTTCGCGATTCAACCGATCAAGCACCGAACGTACGGCACCTCCGCGTTCAGCACACGTTCAGCTTGATGACGTCCCACGAGCTCTTGATCCAGTTGAGCTTCACGGGGGAGTTTCGTCAGCACGACGACGTGGTGACAGATATGATGTATTCACCGGCGCAGGGCTTCGCCTAAGCACCGCGACGGTATGACCGAGGTGTGTTTCTGTGGAGGGGGGCACCGCACATGGCTGGAACAATTCAACTTGTGTGTCTTTGGGTGCCCCCCTGCCCTCGTATATAAAGGAGCAAGGGGAGAGGCTGGTCGGCCCTTGTTTGGTGCGGCTAGGGTTGCAATCCTACTAGGAATAGGATTGCAATCCTATTCCTAGTAGGAATCACCAAAAGAAGGAAGAGAGGGAAAGGAAAAAGGAGAGGTGGCGCCCCCCCCCCAATCCTAGTCCAACTAGGAACCCTAGGTGGGGTGCCGGCCAGCCCTATGGGCTGCCTCTCTCTTTCCCTTAAGGCCCACTATGGACCATCCCCCCTCGTAGGGGGTTCCGGTAACCCCCTCTGGCAATCCCGTTAAATCCGAAACTTTTCCGGAACACTTCTGGTGTCCGAATATAGTCGTCCAATATATCAATCTTTATGTTCGGACATTTCGAGACTCCTCGTCATGTCCGTGATCTCATCCGGGACTCCGAACTACCTTCGGTATATCAAAACTCATAAACTCATAATACCGATCGTCATCAAACGTTAAGCGTGCGGACCCTACGGGTTCGAGAACTATGTGGACATGATCGAGACTCATCTCCGGTCAATAACCAATAGCGGAACCTGGATGCTCATATTGGCTCCTACATATTCTACGAAGATCTTTATCGGTCAAACCGCATAACAACATATGTTGTTCCTTTTGTCATCGGTATATTACTTGCCCGAGATTCGATCGTCGGTATCTCTATACCTAGTTCAATCTCGTTACCGGCAAGTCTCTTTACTCGTTCCGTAACACATCATCTCGTGACTAACTCATTAGTCTTTTGCTTGCAAGGCTTATTATGATGTGTGTTACCGAGAGGGCCCAGAGATACCTCTCCGACACTTCGGAGTGACAAATCCTAATCTTGATCTATGCCAACACCACGAATACTTTCGGAGACACCTGTAGAGCATCTTTATGATCACCCAGTTACGTTGTGATGTTTGATAGCACACAAGGTGTTCCTACGGTATTCGGGAGTTGCATAATCTCATAGTCATAGGAACATGTATAAGTCATGAAGAAAGCAATAGCAGTAAAACTAAACGATCATAGTGCTATGCTAACAGATGTGTCTTGTCCATCACATCATTCTCCTAATGATGTGATCCCGTTGATCAAATGACAACTCATGTCTATGGTTAGGAAACATAACCATCTTTGATCAATGAGCTAGTCTAGTAGAGGCATACTAGGGACACTCTGTTTTGTCTATGTATTCACACATGTACTAAGTTTCCGGTTAATACAATTCTAGCATGGATAATAAACATTTATCATGATGTAAGGAAATATAAATAACAACTTTATTATTGCCTCTAGGGCATATTTCCTTCAGTCTCCCACTTGCACTAGAGTCAATAATCTAGCTCACATCGCCATGTGATTTAATACCGATAGTTCACATCGTTATGTGAATAACACCCATAGTTCACATCACCATGTGACCAACACCCAAAGGGTTTACTAGAGTCAATAATATAGTTCACATTGCTATGTGATTAATAGCCAAGAGTAATAAGGTGTGATCATGTTTTGCTTGTGAGAAAAGTTTAGTCAACGGGTCTGTCACATTCAGATCCGTATGTATTTCGCAAATTTCTATGTCTACAATGCTCTGCATGGAGCTACTCTAGCTAATTGCTCCCACTTTCAATACGCATCCAGATTGATACTTAGAGTCATCTGGATTTAGTGTCAAAGCTTGCATCGGCGTAACCCTTTACGACGAACTCTTTATCACCTCCATAATCGAGAAATATTTCCTTAGTCATCCAATTACTAAGGATAATTTTGACCGATGTACAGTGATCCACTCCTGGATTACTTTGGTACCTCCCTGCTAGACTTATAGCAAGGCACACATCAGGTCTGGTACACATCATTGCATACATGATAGATCCTATGGCTGAGGCATAGGGAATGCCTTTTATTTTCTCTCTATCTTCTGCAGTGGTCGGGCATTGAGTCTTACTCAACTTCACTCCTTGTAATACAGGCAAGAACCCTTTCTTTGACTGATCCATTTTGAACTTCTTCAAAATCTTATCAAGGTATGTGCTTTGTGAAAGTCCAATTAAGCGTCTTGATCTATCTCTATAGATCTTGATGCCTAATATATAAGCAGCTTCACCGAGGTCTTTCATTGAAAAACTCTTATTCAAGTATCCTTTTATGCTATCTAGAAATTCTATATCATTTCCAATCAACAATATGTCATCCACATATAATACTAGAAATGCTACAGAGCTCCCACTCACTTTCTTGTAAATACAGGCTTCTCCAAAAGTCTGTATAAAACCATATGCTTTGATCACCTCATCAAAGCGTATATTCCAACTCCGAGATGCTTGCACCAGTCCATAGATGGATCGCTGGAGCTTGCATACTTTGTTAGCACCTTTTGGATCGACAAAACCTTCTGGTTGCATCATATACAACTCTTCTTTGAGATATCCATTCAGGAATGCAGTTTTGACATCCATTTGCCAGATTTCATAATCATAAAATGCGGCAATTGCTAACATGATTCGGACAGACTTAAGCATCGCTACAGGTGAGAAAGTCTCATCGTAGTCAACTCCTTGAACTTGTCGAAAACCTTTCGCAACAAGTCGAGCTATGTAAACAGTGACATTACCGTCTGCGTTGGTCTTCCTCTTGAAGATCCATTTATTTTCGATGGCCTGCCGATCATCGGGCAAGTCAACCAAAGTCCACACTTTGGTCTCATACATGGATCCCATCTCAGATTTCATGGCTTCAAGCCATTTTGCGGAATCTGGGCTCATCATCGCTTCCTCATAGTTCGTAGGTTCATCATGGTCTAGTAACATGATTTGCAGAACTGGGTTGCCGTACCACTCTGGTGCGGAACGTACTCTGGTTGATCTACGACGTTCAGCAGAAACTTGATCCGAAGTTTCATGATCATTATCATTAACTTCCTCACTGATTGGTGTAGGAATCACTGGAACAATTTTCTGTGATGTACTACTTTCCAATCCGGGAGAAGGTACAATTACCTCATCAAGTTCTACTTTTCTCCCACTCACTTCTTTCGAGAGAAACTCTTTCTCTAGAAAGGATCCATTCTTAGCAACGAATATCTTGCCTTCGGATCTGTGATAGAAGGTGTACCCAACAGTCTCTTTTGGGTATCCTATGAAGACACATTTCTCCGACTTGGGTTCGAGCGTATCAGGTTGAAGTTTTTTCACATAAGCATCGCAGCCCCAAACTTTAAGAAACGACAACTTTGGTTTCTTGCCAAACCATAGTTCATAAGGTGTCGTATCAACGGATTTAGATGGTGCCCTATTTAACGTGAATGCAGCTGTCTCTAAAGCATAACCCCAAAACGATAGTGGTAAATCGGTAAGAGACATCATAGATCGTACCATATCTAATAAAGTACGGTTACGACGTTCGGATACACCATTACACTGTGGTGTTCCAGGTGGCGTGAGTAGTGAAACTATTTCACATTGTTTTTACTGAAGGCCAAACTCGCTAACTCAAATATTTTACCTCTACGATCATATCGTAGAAACACTTATTTTCTTGTTACGATGATTCTCCACTTCACTCTGAAATTCTTTGAACTTTTCAAATGTTTCAGACTTGTGCTTCATTAATTAGATATACCCATATCTGCTCAAATCATCAGTGAAGGTCAGAAAATAACGATTCCCGCCGTGAGCTTCAACACTCATTGGTCTGCATACATCAGTATGTATGATTTCCAACAACTCTGTTGCTCGCTCCACAGTTCCGGAGAACGGAGTTTTAGTCATCTTGCCCATGAGGCATGGTTCGCAAGCACCAAGTGATTCATAATCAAGTGATTCCAAAAGTCCATCATTATGGAGTTTCTTCATGCGTTTTACACCAATATGACCTAAACGGCAGTGCCACAAATAAGTTGCACTATCATTATTAACCTTGCATCTTTTGGCTTCAATATTATGAATATGTGTATCACACGATCGAGATCCAACAAACTATTTTCATTGGGTGTATGACCATAGAAGGTTTTATTCATGTAAACAGAACAACAATTATTCTCTAACTTACATGAATAACCGTATTGCAATAAACATGATCAAATCACATTCATGCTCAACACAAACACCAAATAACACTTATTTAGGTTCAACACTAATCCCGAAAGTATAGGGAGTGTGCGATGATGATCATATCAATCTTGGAACTGCTTCCAATACACATCGTCACTTCATCCTTTAACTAGTTTATGTTCATTATGCAACTCCCACTTCGAGTTACTACTCTTTAGCAACTGAACCAATATCAAATACCGAGGGGTTGCTATGAACACTAGTAAAATACACATCAATAATCTGTATATCAAATATACCTTTGTTCACTTTGCCATCCTTCTTATCCGCCAAGTATCTAGGGCAGTTCCACTTCCGATGACCATTTCCTTTGCAGTAGAAGCACTTAGTTTCAGGCTTGAGTTTAGCTTTGGGTTTCTTCATGGGAGTGACAACTTGCTTGTCATTCTTCTTGAAGTTCCCCTTCTATCCCTTTGCCCTTTACTTGAAACAAGTGGTCTTATTAACCATCAACACTTGATGTTCTTTCTTGATTTCTACCTTCGCCGATTTCAGCATTGCGAAGAGATCGGGAATTACCTTCGTCATCCCTTGCATATTATAGTTCATCACGAAGTTCTACTAACTTGGTGATAGTGACTAGAGAACTTTGTCAATTACTATCTTATCTGGAAGATTAACTCCCACTTGATTCAAGTAATTGTAGTACCCAGACAATCTGAGCACATGCTCACTGGTTGAGCTATTCTCCTCCATCTTGTAGGCAAAGTACTGTCAGAAGTCTTATACCTCTCGACACGGGCATGAGTATGAAATACTCCCTCCATTTTTGTATACAAGGCCACTATGAAAAATACATTTTGCATCTATACAAGGCCACCAACAGTAATCGAGGCAAATATTAATGATGTTTTCTCGTACTAGTAACCCATCATTTAATTACTAGCATGCATGTAGTGGATGATAATGACATGATCACCTACTTTTTTCCTCACGGCCACTCAGTTTCCTCTAATATGCATGCACCCTATTAATTAACCCGGTAGCCGAGAAAATAAATTGACTTGTAAAGGACGCATTAATTTTTATCTTGGTACCTATAATTTGAGTTTGTGGCCTTGTATATAAAAATGGAGGGAGTACTAATTTCAACTCTTGGAACATCTTATATGCTCCATGGCGTTCAAAACGTTTTTGAAGTCCCGGTCATAAGTCGTAAAGCATGGTGCACTAAACTATCAAGTAGTCATCATACCGAGCTTTTGTCAAAACGTTCATAACGTCTACATATGCTCCTGCAATAGGTCTGTCACCTAGCGGTGCATCAAGGACATATTTCTCTGTGCAGCAATGAGGATAATCCTCAGATCACGGAACAATTCCGCATCATTGCTACTAACATCTTTCAACTCAGTTTTTTCTAGGAACATATAAAAATAAACGGGGAGCAACATCGCGAGCTATTGATCTACAACATAGATATGCTAATACTACCAGGACTAAGTTCATGATAAATTAAAGTTCAATTTAATCATATTAATTTAAAGAACTCCCACTTAGATAGACATCCCTCCGGTCATCTAAATGATCACGTGATCCAAATCAACTAAACCATGTCCGATCATCACGTGAGATGGAGTAGTTTCAATGGTGAACATCTTATGTTGATCATATCTACTATATGATTCACGCTCGACCTTTCGGTCTCCAGTGTTCCGAGGCCATATCTGCATATGCTAGGCTCGTCAAGTTTAACCCGAGTATTCTGCGTGTGCAAAACTGGCTTACACCCGTTGTATTTGAACGTAGAGCTTATCACACCCGATCATCACGTGGTGTCTCGGCACGACGAACTTTCGCAACGGTGCATACTCAGGGAGAACACTTATACCTTGAAATTTAGTAAGGGATCATCTTATAATGCTACCGTCGTTCTAAGCAAAATAAGAAGCACAATAAGATAAACATCACATGCAATCAAAATATGTGACATGATATGGCGATCATCATCTTGTGCTTTTGATCTCCATCTCCAAAGCACCTTCATGATCACCTTCGTCACCAGCGCGACACCTTGATCTCCATTGTAGCATCGTTGTCGTCTCGCCAACTATTGCCTCTACGACTATCGCTACCGCTTAGTGATGAAGTAAAGCAATTACATGGCGATTGCATTTCATACAATAAAGCGACAACCATATGGCTCCTGCCAGTTGCCGATAACATTACAAAACATGATCATCTCATACATAGCCGTATAACTCATCATGTCTTGACCATATCACATCACAACATGCCCTGCAAAAACAAGTTAGACGTCCTCTACTTTGTTGTTGCAAGTTTTACGTGGCTGCTACGGGCTTAGCAAGAACCGTTCTTACCTACGCATATAAAACCACAACGATGTTTCGTCAAGTATGTGTTGTTTTAACCTTCACAAGGACCGGGCGTAGCCACACTTGATTCAGCTAAAGTGAGAGAGACAGACACCCGCCAGTCACCTTTAAGCAATGAGTGCTTGTAACGGTGAAACCAGTCTCGCGTAAGCGTACGCGTAATGTCGGTCCGGGCCGCTTCATCTCACAATACCGCCGAAGCAAAGTATGACATGCTGGTAAGCAGTATGACTAGTATCGCCCACAACTCATTGTGTTCTACTCGTGCATATCATCTACGCATAGACCTGGCTCATGATGCCACTGTTGGGGAACGTAGTATTTTAAAATTTTCCTACGATCACGCAAGATCTATCTACCAGATGCATAGCAACGAGAGGGAAGAGTGTGTCTACGTACCCTCGTAGACCGGAAGCGGAAGCGTCAAGTGACGTGGTTGATGTAGTCGAACTTCTTCGCGATTCAACCGATCAAGCACCGAACGTACGGCACCTCCGCGTTCAGCACACGTTCAGCTTGATGACGTCCCACGAGCTCTTGATCCAGTTGAGCTTCACGGGGGAGTTTCGTCAGCACGACGGCGTGGTGACGGATATGATGTATTCACCGGCGCAGGGCTTCGCCTAAGCACCGCGACGGTATGACCGAGGTGTGTTTCTGTGGAGGGGGGCACCGCACACGGCTGGAACAATTCAACTTGTGTGTCTTTGGGTGCCCCCCTGCCCCCGTATATAAAGGAGCAAGGGGGGAGGCCGGCCGGCCCTTGTTTGGTGCGGCTAGGGTTGCAATCCTACTAGGAATAGGATTGCAATCCTATTCCTAGTAGGAATCACCAAAAGAAGGAAGAGAGGGAAAGGAAAAAGGAGAGGTGGCGCCCCCCCCCCAATCCTAGTCCAACTAGGAACCCTAGGTGGGGCGCCGGCCAGCCCTATGGGCTGCCTCTCTCTTTCCCATAAGGCCCACTATGGACCATCCCCCCTCGTAGGGGGTTCCGGTAACCCCCTCCGGCAATCCCGTTAAATCCGAAACTTTTCCGGAACACTTCCGGTGTCCGAATATAGTCGTCCAATATATCAATCTTTATGTCTCAGACATTCCGAGACTCCTCGTCATGTCTGTGATCTCATCCGAGACTCCGAACTACCTTCGGTATATCAAAACTCATAAACTCATAATACCGATCGTCATCAAACGTTAAGCGTGCGGACCCTACGGGTTCGAGAACTATGTAGACATGATCGAGACTCATCTCCGGTCAATAACCAATAGCGGAACCTGGATGCTCATATTGGCTCCTACATATTCTACGAAGATCTTTATCGGTCAAACCGCATAACAACATACGTTGTTCCTTTTGTCATCGGTATGTTACTTGCCCGAGATTCGATCGTCGGTATCTCTATACCTAGTTCAATCTCCTTACCGGCAAGTCTCTTTACTCGTTCCGTAATACATCATCTCGTGACTAACTCATTAGTATTTTGCTTGCAAGGCTTATTATGATGTGTGTTACCGAGAGGGCCCAGAGATACCTCTCCGACACTTCGGAGTGACAAATCCTAATCTTGATCTATGCCAACACCACGAATACTTTCGGAGACACCTGTAGAGCATCTTTATGATCACCCAGTTACGTTGTGACATTTGATAGCACACAAGGTGTTCCTACGGTATTCGGGAGTTGCATAATCTCATAGTCATAGGAACATGTATAAGTCATGAAAAAAGCAATAACAGTAAAACTAAACGATCATAGTGCTATGCTAACGGATGGGTCTTGTCCATCACATCATTCTCCTAATGATGTGATCCCGTTGATCAAATGACAACTCATGTCTATGGTTCGGAAACATAACCATCTTTGATCAATGAGCTAGTCTAGTAGAGGCATACTAGGGACACTCTGTTTTGTCTATGTATTGACACATGTACTAAGTTTCCGGTTAATACAATTCTAGCATGAATAATAAACATTTATCATGATGTAAGGAAATATAAATAACAACTTTATTATTGCCTCTAGGGCATATTTCCTTCAGATCCTTCCTCAGCTGATCCCGAGGCGCCGGACACAGAGCGATCGCCAGCCGACCCAGCCGCGTCGTCCGTGACGTCAAGTGGATAGGTGGCGCTTGGTGAGAAGTCCCCGCCCGGACCTGGGCTGATGGGGTCCAGCTGGTGGGACCTGTCGGCCACGCTCGCACTTGGGCTGGCGGCCTCAGCCAATCGCAGATCCAGACGGGTGGGGTCTACCTGAGGGGCCGCCCGTCCACTCGCCGATGCATGCAGAGGGGAGCGATCCTCCTGGGATCGCACGCTGCCAGCAACAGGAGGACTGGCGCGGGAATCCTCCGGGGATCCAGCGCCGCTGCCAGCCAGATCAACATGGGATCCAGCGCCTGTTTCGTCTGTATCTGCACACATAAAATGACAGCCAAAATCTGCAGAATTAAAATTTTCTTTGGAGTTCTTCACATGATCAGCTTCACTTAATTCACCCCCGTGATCTGGAAGAAGGGCTCTTTCAGCACGGAGAAGAGCTCCTGCATTGGGATGAAGTTTGGCAAAAGGAAAAAGAGTTTCATCGAAGACAACTTCTCGTGAAATATAGATACGCCCCGTAGAAATTTCAAGGCACTTATAGCCTTTGTGAAGATTACTATAGCCAAGAAAGGCACATTGAGTGGAACGAAGCTCAAGTTTATGACGGTTGTAGGGACGTAGATTAGGGTAGCATGCACACCCAAAAATTCTAAGAGAGTTGTAATTAGGCTTTGTATGATAGAGACGTTCCAAAGGAGTAGAATTGCCAATGACTTTACTAGGTAGACGGTTAATAAGATACGTGGCAGTGATGAAAGCTTCATCCCAATATTTAAGAGGCATGGACGCATGAGCAAGTAAAGAGAGGCCTACTTCAACAATGTGACGATGTTTACGCTCAGCAGATCCATTCTGTTGATGAGCATGAGGACAGGACACATGATGTGCAATGCCTATGCTACGGAAGAAGGAGTTGAGTTTCTCATATTCCCCTCCCCAGTCACTCTGGACTGTCAGGATTTTTCTGTCAAGATGTCTTTCAACAAGTTTCTGAAACTCTTGAAATATAGAAAAAACTTCAGACTTATGCTTGAGTAAGTAAATCCAAGTAAACTTACTATAATCATCAATGAAACTGACATAGTATTTTTTTTTCTTCCAAAAGAATCTCGGGCATGTCCCCATACATCACTGAAAATAAGCTCTAAAGGAGCATGAGAAATACTACTTGACCTAGTATAGGGAAGTTGGTGACTCTTGGCACATTGACAAGCTTCACAAACTGAATCACTAACATGACTATGTGACAAAGAAAGATTGCCTTTATTGACCACTTGCTTAACTATAACTGAAGAAGGATGTCCTAAGCGTTGATGCCACTTTGCCAAAGAGGGCTTGATGATGGAGTAGACCTGACGATGCTTGCGACTAAGTGCTCCGGATGTGATGGGGTAGAGGCCTCCAATGCATCTATCATGGTGTAGAAGTTCCCTCGTTGCCCGATCCTTTATAAAAAAGTAACAAGGGTGAGTTTCAAAGAAGATATTATTATCAGTGGCTAAACGAGACATAGAGGCAAGATTTTTGTCAGCTTGAGGAACATGAAGAACATCTTTTAATACTAGATCACGTTTAAGCATCGGGGAATTAATAGAAGCTTGACCAATGTGCTGAATATCCATACCTCCACCGCTTGCGGTGTGAATCTGATCATTGCCGTGATACTTTTCACGGAGAGCAAGTTGCTCGAGTTCGCTTGTGACATGATCCGTGGCACCGGAGTCAACATACCACACGCCATCCCCTCCTTGCTCATGCATGGCTGCAGCAACACGGCGAGCATCGAGCACATAGTCTTCATCATAGTGGTGCCAGCAGTCCATAACCTCGTGGCCATCCTTCTTGCAGAGTTGACAGCGAGGTCGCCCACGAGAGGAGGGACAACGACTGGTGTTGTTGTTGAAGCCACCGCCCCTGATCTGTTTCCGGTGTTGTTGTAGTTGATGTCGCCAGAGTTGGTGTAGTTGCCGTCGCCCTGGGAGTTGCCGCGCCCGCGCTTGCCATCGCGTTGCGCATGGTGACCGCGCCCACGGCCGCGTCCGCGCGAGACGGCATTGGCAGAAGATTGGCGAAAGCTTGCGCCATGAAGAAGACTGAGACGGGCGTCAAAATTGAGGAGCTGGCTGTACAGCTTCTGGACAGTGATCGGCTCCACTCGGGCGGCAAGGGCTGAGACGACGGGGTTATAGTCCATGTCCAGCCCAGCCAAGATCTTGGATACGATCTCCGGATCAGAGAGCGCAGCAGCAGTGCAAGCAACTTCATCGGTGAGACTTTTAATCTTTCCAAGGTATTCGGCCATAGTCATGTTACCTTTTTGGAGATTTGTTAGCTCGATGCGGGTATTGATGGCTTGGGCTTGGCTCTGGGCGTTGAACATGTCATTGATGGCGCGCCAGACTTCAGCCGGCGTTTGGAGGGTGGCGACTTGTGCAAGGATGTCGCGGGAGAGAGAGCCCATCAGGAAGCCTTGGAGCTGCTGCTGCTGTGCAAACCAGAGGGTTCTGGCAAAGTTGAGTACCTGTTCTTCTTTGCCATCTTTGGTAATGGTGAGGGTGGCCGGCGGTGCCGGACTCATCGCGTCGAGATGGTGTTCCATCTGCGCGCCCTTGATTTGGGGTAGGACGATGGCCTTCCAGAGGAGGAAGTTGCCCCTCGTCAGCTTCTCTTGCGGCGGCGATCCGAGGAAGGAGTTGGCGGAGGTGGAGGAGGATGATGACGCAAAGGTGGAGGGGGAGGTGGTGGTGAGCGCACCCATGGTGCTAGGCGTCATCGGGGCGGAGGTGGGGGCCATGGCTGCGGTCGCCTGGGTAGCTAGATGCGATGTCTATCCAATCTATCGAGGAAGAGGCTCTGTTACCATGTAAACGTCGAAGGAAGCGTTGAACCCTTTGCTCGGGCTGCATGTCTATTTATATCATGGGTGCCGTGGCTTACAAGGCGATCGAGGGAGAGACCGATTGAGATCGGTTACAGGAGATAGAGGATAAGAGAAGATTACAACAGAAGAAGAGATAGAAGGAAACTAGGTTTAAACATCTAGTCTATCTCTATACAATATCATCTAACATCATAAACAATAAGTAAGTGTTCAGTTTTCATTTTCCTCATGATTTGTGCTATGAATAATATTATAATTAAGATTGATTAATGAGTACGTTATTCCATAGTGAAATTCAACTCAGGTTATACATTTTTAAATAAATTCCTGTCCGGAAAATGTATACAGCCGAACACAAACATATACTACATATGTATGTCCATGTCATATATATAGAGAAATGCCATATGTATAGAGAAATGTCAAACCGATACTATGGATGATCTTTAACAGAACTAGTGTTGGATAGGCCCTCTTATGAGATACCACGAAAGCAATGTCTTTCCATGTCAGCAATACATCTCATATATGTATTATGTATGCCAATAAAACCCGAGATCGAGACATGTACTCGGGATCTGAACTGGTCTGCTTAGGGGTCACCAAACGTTACCGCTAAAGAAATAATATCCGAGATCACCATAAAGCAAGCCATGGGTCGACTGATCACAACCAGAATTTTAGGATGATTAAGATTTGCCCGCATGCCAACATGGTGGCTCATGAGATTGCATTTTTTTGTTTTGATAGTCGTTCTGAAGGTTTATTAGTGAGTAATGTGCCTTCCTCTATGATGACTGTTGTGATACATGGTTGTAAGAATATATGGGGTGTTCACTTCACATCGACACATTCCTTATTATTGTCATTTATGTTGCTCTAGTCTAGCTCTACCTTTATGCTCTAGTGCATCTGGTTCATGGGTGAGACAATATTTTGTCTGCCCACTTCTCTTTCAGGAATATATTTATGCATTTGCCCACGGTTATGGATTAAATGGTTCTGAACATGTGGAAATAGTTGTTAGTTGTAATAACAAGAAATTTAGTTCACTACTTGTCAAACGTTTAATTATTCGAATGTATCAGCAATTTTTTTTATACACCCACTCCAATAATGCTTTTCTCAACCCTTCAATTGCCTTTGGATGTCCTTTTTAAACCGTATTAAGCCAACATTTGAAAGGTCTTCCTCCAAGCTTTGGAAGTTTACACTATAATCTCATAAGTGCACTAGCAAGAGAAATACTTCTGGAATATTTTAGATCGATAAAAGGCACTTCTCAGTTTCTTAGATAAATGATAAGTGGAGTTCAAGAGCGAAAATTTCCCTCGGCTGCGGTTGAAAAAAACATGAATGGATATCCCCAAAACAATGCATGAAATATTTGGACTAATTAAGGATGATAGTCAACATTTGTCCAAGGCATTTTCTAGTTCGGTTAGACTATATTGTAGACATTTTGCTCTCCAGTTACATTCAACACACTAAATTGATTTTGGCCCTTGACTTTTCATTTTTCCATATTTTTTTCTACTTACTTTGCATGGAGAATGTCCAAAAGCATTTTTATTTCTTTGGAAGACCCCCAAGAATATCTATTTATGAAAGGAGGGTTTAATGATGAATGAACTTTTTTCCCGTCCAATGAGTGGCCACACATATTATTCTCACCATTGTACATTTGGAGATTCATGTGCGGCAACACTTTATTGTATGTTTTGCATTTGCTTACAAACTTAGCATATCAATCCCCGCTCCACCAAATATAAAAATAATGATATAACTTAAGAATATGGACCCTCGCTCTACCAAACATGAAAATGTTGTATATAACATGTATAATTCATGGTCGGTCAAGGTAAATGTATAATACATATTTTTTGTTATTTGACAATGATTTGTCATAAAAATTAATGTGCATCATATTTTATATTGCTCATCAAATACACAAGAATTCTTGAATTTTAGCATATGAAATGTACAAGGATGCAATATATTATTTGTTGATCATGAAGAAACATGCATACTTTTTCTTTTCCGCTCACACATTTTTCATGCACCAGAAAAGGTTGTTGAACATGGCCATGGCTCAAGAAATATGGCTGCTTGTGTAATAATGGTTGTATGATACAAAATGGATAGGTCTAGAGGGTGTTCAAAAAAACATATACTTCCAAGCTTCAATGGTGAGAATAATACGTGACGTGGGAGGAGGGGAGGGAATATCATTTTTAATAGAGAAATTATAATTTTCATCCCTCGATTTTACTTAAAGTCTGACATGGACCTGGGTTGATTTTTTGTATCGAGATGAAAGAAAATTCTCCTTTTATTAGATGTATATTTGGTAGCTCATGCCCTGGAATATAATCTCTAGGTTTGATGGTTGTGCTAACTACAATATGCACATGTTTTTTTACCTGCCAGTGCAACTAGGTTCTAAAGCAACAATTCAGAAAATGAAAATGCAAATTAAGAACACTATTTGTCTTGTAGGATAGATCAGCTATCAACCATAAACAAAGATTAAGCTAGATGCTTGCAAGCCTTTTTTAGGTTGCAGTTGCTAAGCTAGGTGATGAATTCTCAAGTTTATTGATGCAGTCTCCGTACCAGTGGTGGAGCTATGTTGAAGCAAAACTGGTTGTGGCAAACCCGGTTTTGCAGCAAAGGTCCGAGCCTAAGTTGTTTGCTAGAAAATTTTGTCAGCCTTCAGCTTGGTCCGCACATGCCTTAGACCATAGCTCTGCCAGTAGTCCCTACCGCTTTGAAGAAACCACCACGATCTGCAGCCCAAGGTTTTTCTGTTGCAGCCAAAACCATCCACAATTCATTTGTACAAGTAATCAATGGATCAAAAGGAAAATCATAAGAAACAAGAAATTGTTAAATGAAGATGTTAGATTTTTCCATGTTGCAACAAATAAGTACCCCCTCCGTTCCATATTAATTGTCATAGATTTAGGAGTAGTGGTCAGATGGTACCCTTTGATTTAAAAAGGTAGAGGAGCGCTATGTGGCAAGAAGAGTAAGCCGACCACGAAGACAAATAATAGGGGAAACTAAACAAAGTCAATGTCCCACCTACGGCGGTAGTGTGGACGAGGACGATGAGAACTTGAACCTCGTCGACTTTTCTTGAATCCATGTCTCAAGTATCACTAGGTAGCAACTGATGTAGCTGGAGTTCGTGGTGTGTTCAACCACGTGCCCCTTCGCTGGACCATGACGTGAGCAAAGAGGAAGGTCATCTTTGAAGGATAACGTCGAAGAAAAGCTGAACTAGGTGGTTGAGGACACATCTCCCAAGGATAACAACATGAGTTGCGAGCGGATACATCTAACAGACAGGGGGTGGGACAATAAATTGAGGTATACGACGTCGTGGTCATGCTGCAAGCTTGTCGAGAAGATATCGACTCGAGGCAGGGACTGACGGACACGGGGGTAGACATGTTTGAGGAGGCATGACACGAGCAAGGGTGGCAACACAACTAGGGCAAAGGGTGGCAGCTGCAACAAAACATGTGGCTATGGTGGTCAATGATGCAGGAGAAATAGTCGGCCGGTGTGCCGGGCATTGCTGAGGCGACCCATGGCGGCTCTAGTTTTGTTGTGAAGAGGGATGTGATCATATCGACGATGGAAAAATGGAAAGGGCCGACAAAAAAACCAAAGACGAGGCAATGAAAAAAAACTAGTGGAGAAGTGGAACGGGGACGATGTGGGGTGTTGGTTTGGAGAAAACATCGGAAGGCTGGAATGGCCGGGGAAAAAAATCTATGAGGCTATGTTCGGTTACTAGAGGTTTGAGCCCTAGAGGATCCAATCCACGAGGGTGTTGGGTTGACCTTGCCCCATCACCGATTCCCTGCAGCAACAACGGGAATTGTTCCATGCATATGGAGGAGAGGTTGTTTTCCCGGTCAAAACCACAAGGTTCCGAGGGGATTTAACTAGGCTTTTTCTGGGAGGCACTCGGGCCGGGTTGGGAGGTTCCAAACTTAGTCAGATTCCTCCAGGCTAGAGCTGTTCAGACTGGTAGGAAAATGCGCCCCTTTTGGCAAGTGTTTGCGGTGTTAGCTTGGATGCTTTGGACGACACATAATAAGATGGTGATCGAGCGGATCCTTCTTCGATGGGCCTCTTACTCTTTCTTCAAATTTCTTACGTTCTTGCAGCACTGGCACCAGTTGGCTGGGCAGCGGGACCGCGACCGGTTAGGGCAGATGTTGGATGCAATGCATGACACTACACGTCGCCTCACTTCGCCGCAGCCCCCATGATGATGTGGCCCCTTGTGCTCTTTTTCTATCATTCTTTTTCATTTTATTTGGGTGTGCTTATGTTGTGCCCCCAGCAGACTTTCTTTTGGGGTACTTTGCTACTCGTTGTATGGATATGTTGGATGCTTTATCTATGTAATGGGCCAAATTCTTATTTCGAGATATCCGAATGCACTATATGAAGCAGACATGGATAAATCCCCGACTGCGACAATCCCGGTCTATCCACGGGGTTTTGACCCCAATCCCAGCGGGAGCAGGATTAACCGAACGAAGGTTGAGGGGTGGAGACGAAATAAAATGAAACGACAGTAGTAACTCCGAGCATTCTTTCTGCGCCACCGCCGCCGCTATCGGTGATAATAGTAAAGAAATCACGGTGTCTCTGCTGGCGCCTCTTGCCGGTCGATTTCTCCAAAGGCCCTGGCAACCGCCTCCTTTCCAAGCGTAGCGGTGCAGATTTCCCACTGTCTTTCTGTTCCTAACCTTTTCTGTTGGCCTTCCTCTCCCAGCTCGGCGGTCACGGATGTCTCAGTTATTACTGGCCAATGGCATCAGTCTAGTTTCTTTTGTGTAAGATTTGTGTGATTCGCATATTAGATGGAAAGCCGCTCGCCGACCCTATATGAAGTAATTTGCTTTCTGATAGTCCTGGATGATAGTCACCAATTGGAGGCAATGGGGATTTTGCCACACGTGTGTACTCCTCACCTTCTTGGCCTCCACCTACACAGTGGCGGAACTTCATGGGGGGCAACCTGGACGGTGCCCCCCTCCCCTGCCGCTCATAGTAAAACATGTGTATATATCTCTGAATTAAACCAAAATTAGATCAACTTGTCCATTAAAAATCAGCCTAGAGTGTTAGTGTTTGCCTTTGCCCTCCACTGCAACTACGTATAACAATTTTTACATTTATTTTCGTCAAAATGCGTTATCTGATTGATTCTCAATAATTCACATATGTTTTTTTTTTTTAGAAAAGGAGCTTGGGCTCCGGCCTCTGCATCAAAATGATGCATACGGCCATCTTATTAAAAAGGAAACCGTCCATCAAAGGTCTTACAAAATCTGGGCAAAAATAATGAAAAAAAGGCAAAAAGCTGGATCGCCACAACCGGCCGGCAAAAGTAAGATAAGCTGCTAAACTCCTATCCTATTACATGACCGCCATCCAAACCGGTTGTAGATATCCCGAGCTACCATCTCCCAACGGGTAGACGCAGTAACCAAATGCTCCCTGGCCTCCGTCTGAGTGAGTAGCGACCACATACGGATAAGAGTAGTGGCTCTGAAGATGACCTGCAAAAAATGAATGTTTGTTGTTCTGTTAAAAACCAAATCATTTCTACAATTCCAAATTGCCCATAGTAAAGCACATACTCCCACTCGGATATGTTTTGCTATTACCGGATCAATCCCATACAACCAAGTCCCGAATAACATATTAATCGAACTAGGTGGATTGATATTAAAGGCTATTTGAACTGACCTCCATAAGAGTTTGGCCATAGGACATTCTAGGAACAGATGCCTAATGGATTCATCATGATCACAAAAATTACATCGTTTAGAACCTAACCAATTCCTTTTAGCCAAATTATCTTTAGTCAGAATAACTTGTTTATGAACGAACCACATAAACACTTTGATTTTTAGAGGTACCATCACTTTCCAAACGTGCTTCGAGCTAGGAATCACACTAGTGTTAATAGTATCCAGGTACATGGACTTCACAGAAAAAACCCGGTTTTTGGCTAGTCTCCAATGCATCTGGTCCGGATTGTGAGACAGATGGACATCCATTAACCGTCTCACTAAATGGAGCCATGCTTCCCAACGATTCCCTACCAAAGCCCTACGGAATCGGATATTAAGCGGAATGGTATTGAATATTGTAGCAACATAAGCATCTCTCCGTCGAACAATATTATAAAGTGTAGGGTATTGTAGTGCCAAAGGAGTCTCCCCTAGCCACGTATCTTCCCAAAATCTAATAGACGTACCATCTCCGACAATGAATCGTACTCTGTTAAAGAAAGCGGATTTCACTCTCATTAGCCCCTTCCAAAAGGGAGAATCCGTCGGTCTTAACGTCACCTGGGACAAGGTCTTTGACTGCAGGTACTTATTACGGAGGATCTGTGCCCAAGTTGCATCCGTGTCGCTAGCTAACTTGAACAACCACTTACTGAGTAGGCATCTATTCTTCACCTCGAGGTTTTCAATCCCAAGACCACCTTGGTCTTTTGGTCTGCAAATAATGTCCCACTTAGCAAGCCTGTATTTCTTTTTGGATTCATCGCTCTGCCAAAAGAATCGGGATCGGTAAAAATCTAACCTTTTCCGTACACCAACCGGAACTTCGAAAAAGGAAAGGAGAAACATAGGCATACTAGTTAAAACCGAATTAATGAGAATTAAACGGCCTCCGTATGACATAAGCTTACCCTTCCAGCAGCTTAGTTTTTTCTCAAAACGATATTCGATAGTTTTCCATTCACTATTTGTGAGCTTTCTATGATGAATCGGAATGCCCAGATAGGTGAATGGCAAAGACCCCACGTCACAGCCAAACAACTCTTTGTAGGCTTGTTGATCTTCTTTAGCCCTCCCAAAACAAAATACTTCACTCTTGTGAAAATTGATTTTTAGGCCCGACAATTGCTCAAACAGACATAACACTAGCTTCATATTCCTAGCTTTTGCCAAATCGTGCTCCATGAAAAGAATAGTATCATCTGCGTATTGCAAGATAGAAACACCCCCATCCACTAAATGAGGCACCAGACCTTCGATCTGACCTGCCTCCTTCGCCCTACCAATGAGAATTGCCAACATGTCAATGACGATATTGAATAAGATTGGCGACATTGGATCTCCTTGTCGCAAACCTTTGTGGGTTTGAAAATAATGCCCTATGTCATCGTTGACCCTTATACCAACACTCCCTTTCTGAGTTAACGAAGCAATCTGTTCTCTCCAAGATTGATCAAAACCTTTCATGCGCAGCGCCTGCTGCAAAAAATGCCATTTCACCTTGTCATACGCCTTTTCGAAATCCACTTTAAAAACCACCCCGTCAAGTTTTTTGGTGTGAATTTCATGCAACGTTTCATGTAGTACCACAACGCCATCCATAATGTTTCTGTCTGGCATGAACACTGATTGAGACGGATGTACTACAGAATGTGCAATTTGCGAAAGCCTGTTCGTTCCAACCTTTGTGAAGATCTTGAAACTGACATTTAGCAAGCAAATAGGTCTGAATTGCTCAATACGAACTGCCTCAGATTTCTTTGGAAGCAAAGTGATCGTTCCAAAATTAAGATGGAACACTTGCAGATGACCCAAGAAGAAGTCCTTGAACATCGGAAGCAAATCCCCCTTGATGATATGCCAACATTTTTTGTAAAACTCCGCCGGGAACCCATCCGGACCCGGGGCTTTACCGTTTTTCATTTGGGAGATTGCATCAAAGACCTCTTTTTCAGAAAACGGGGCAGTCAAAATCTCATTCTCCTCGTTAACCAACTGAGGCACATCATGAATCCGCGATTCATCCAAAGACACAAAATTATCGTCGGGAGGCCCGAATAATTGTTTATAGTAATTTGTGATGTAGGTCAGCATCGAAGAAATAATATTCGCTTCATTTATCTAGAGAATTAGTCCAGACCAAGAGGATGATTTGATTTATTAGGTTTGGCCTTTGGAGAGAGGAATGGATCGTCGGTTTCTGTATCTGATAATGCATGGTCTCAGGGACATGATGTATTTTGTGTACCGCATGGACATCCGACACCTTTTGTACGAAACAGCAGAGATCACAGCGCAAGCAGCAGAAGATGTATCAAAAGCCAGAAGGAAGAAGAACAAAGTGTCAATGATCGAATCCTTAAACGATCTGCGTAAGCCAGTGGCCAGTTTCAATTCATCAGATTTCTTCACTCTGCTGAGGGAAAACTCCATCATGTGGGCAAACTCTGATACGGACATGCCACTATTGATTGGTGATGCTACTAAAACCGAGTCAGCTAAGGAATTAAGCAGTGGAAAAGTTGCGGAAAGCAATACTCACTCCGTTTCCAAATATAAGTCTTTCTAGAGATTCTAACAAGTGACTACATAGGAAGCAAAATGAGTTAATCTACACTTTAAAATATATTTACATAAATCCGTATATTGTAGTCCATTTGAAATGTCTAAAAAAACTTATATTTAGGAATGGATGGAGTATTATGCATGCGACCAGAATTCACCGAGGAGAGGACGGGAAGGTGTGAGGATGCATAATACTCGATCCATGAACACATAAATGAGAAAAGTAAACTAGTATGGTGTCCCAAGAGATTGAGCAGGAGCTGGTTACATTGTTCTACGCAAGAGCATGAACACATAAATATTTTACGGACGCCTGAAGTTTACTACGACTTGATCCAACCAAATAAGGGCCGAGAACCAGAACTAGAAAAGGTGCAACCCAGGATTAGAACTCCACCGGCATGGCTCGGGCTTGGTGCTTACTCCCTCTGTTCCATAATATAAGAACGTTTTTGACACTACACTAGTGTAAAAAACGTTCTTATATTATGGAACGGAGGGGTATTTAATTTCGTTGGAATAGCAGTGCATGTAAATGTAGTCTAATGCATGAAGATTTGATTAGTAGAACCCATATTCTACTCTCCCTCCGTTCACTTTGTAAGACGTTTTAGACATTTAGAACAACACCTAAAATAATTTAATTCCAACTGTCTTAAACGTCTTACAAGAATGAACAGAGAGAGTTTTAGAATATCTATTTCTTTAGGGAGGTTGAGACTTTGATTTGTTGTTTAACACGTACACCATTTAGGATAGTCCTAGATAGTTAGGACTAGCCTTTCCTTCCCATCGTAGAGGTGCATTCTATTTGGCATGTAAAAACCAGGCTTTGGCCTTGTACTAGAGGAGACCAGTTTTAAATTTATGGAATGTTACGCGTCCGTCGGCTGATATTTTTAGGGTCGCGAGCCATCAGATCTGTCTCATCGACCAACCAAGCGTGTCTCCATCATTGCAACATAGGTTTTCTTACAGAATTATTTCTGCAACACATGTCTTGTTGCAGATTTTTTTGCAACAACTGTTTTGTTGCAAACATTTTTGCAACTGAGGTTTTGTTGCATTTTTTTTTTCAATTGTGGTCTTGTTGCAGAAAAATTTAGCAAGAGAGATTTTTATGTAAAACATAAACCCGTCACAGACCATTGCAAGACTGCATATGTTTCAGAAGCATAGCCTCTGTTGCAGAAGCGATGAAGGATGGTATGTAGGTCCTCACTTCGAAGCGTCCATCGAGGGAAGGTGGCGAACGCGGCCACTGCTATACGCCGGTTGATGGTAAGTGTTTCCCTTTTAATTTTGTTGGAGTTATGAAAATATATAGAAAACATCAAAGTCAGCGGTGGCCAGATAGTGTTTATTATCTGTGATTTTCCCATCGTGAAAATTTACTAGCGACGGAGGGTTGATCATCATATCAACACCTACGTGCTGATCCAAGGGGGTCATTATTCTTATTCGTGTATATCTGTACGTGGACGAAAATAATTCTTGGAGGTCGCGAGGAGGAAAGGGGGGGG